>CM034620.1:40451752-40972926 GCA_020080225.1 Gynochthodes officinalis
GAAAAATTAATTTTGTGGCTTTTGATGCAGCAAGAATAACATGTATTGTTGCTCACATTAGAGTTGAAAGGTTGTTGAAATTATAAGTCCAAATATATCAAAAATAGATCAGGGTAAAACATCTTCTAAAGAGTTTTAATTGAACTCCAAGTTCTAATCTATTTTTGGAACTTTCTAAATTTCAGCTTTCTAAATTTTATTGGCTGCCAAAACAAGAATCCCATTCTTATTTTGCGTTCTAATTTTCAGCCCTCTTATGAATTAATAAATCCAAAACTGTTTCGAATTTCTTGACACAAAACAAATACTATTTAGAATCCAAAACCAAATACCGATTTAAACACAAAACCATATAGAGTCCTATTCGTAATAGGTTTCTTAAATTAACCAAAAATTCATCACATGCATTTTACACTTCTTTTGGATACGATCTAAGTGTGCAACCCAATAGGTTCTTATAACATTGGCAATGACATAAAATCTATTTTATGCCTTAAGCATTGAGCGGTGTCTAGCAACACATCAATGCTACCCAAGTTAGAAGAATGTTAGTAATTTGACATTACTTTTTTTTTTGATAAATGTTACCATTTAATTCAATCCTTTTGCCCTAGATATCTTGGTTGAACATGAGCCATGGAACATGTCACACTATTATAGTTCAATCTTTGCATTTCTTGATTCCTAAGTAGACGCATCTAAGCAAATGAGATCAATATCACATATCGACTCATTTGAGTACGGCTCTGCATTTTATGGTCTCACTTGATCAAGGGACCCAAAGATATCACTCCCATTAGATAGGAGGGGTAAATTCTATCTTGATCACTCAACATCCCTCTACATGGTTCATTACATATCCAATTACCACTTTTATTGTTCACCTTGTTGCGGGTAACATTTAGTAGCATAAAAAAATGCAACTCCTTATGTTGGGATCTCTGATCATCTCAAGTCTAAGGATCACTTACACCATCATCACTATGAGATATGCTTATAACCCTTAATATAATAACCCATGTAGCATTTCTTATGACCGGTCGATCTAGTACTTAGTTTTCTAACATGTACCTATGTGTTGACTTGATATCTTATATCATGAAAAATTTCATCAATCACTACACATACTAGTCTTAATGCATTATCATTGTCACATTTAATGATAATACTTGACTAGGGATAATAATCATTGCCATTAATTATAAACATTATGATACAATATATGCCTAAACCATCATCACATGATTGGTCCTTAGGTTATAATCCAACAAACTCCCACTTGAACTAAGACCAATTAGTCATTTCTCTAATGCCTAATGATCTAGTGTGACGATCATGCCTCTGCTACGTTAGAGGCTTCGTCAGTGGGTCAGTGATGTTTTTATTTGTTGGTATTTGTATATCTTCACATCTTCTCTCTCAATCATCTTTTAGATGAGATGGAAATGCTGAAGTATATGTTTAGATCGTTGTTGAGATCTAGGTTCTCTAACCTGTTCAATGTCTCTATTGTTGTCACAATAGAGCTCAATTGGATCGGCAATATTAGGTACAACCCCAAGTTCGGTTACGAACTTTTGATCCAAACAGTTTCTTTTGCTTCATCTGAAGAAATGATATACTCGGTCTCTATTGTAGAGTCGACTACTATAGCTTGCTTTGAACTTTTCAGCTCGCATCACTAACATTTAGGCAAAACACATAACTTGACTACGATCGATAGTCATTCTTGTCGGCTTGCAAGCTTGCATCAGTGTAACTAGTTATATTGAGCTCTTCCTCACCTCCATATATCAAGAATGTAACCTTAGTCTTCTCAAGTACTTAAGGATATTTTTGATAGCAATCCAGTGACGTTCACCGGGATCTACTTGATATCTACTTGTTATGCTTAAAGCATACGAAACATCAGGACGAGTACATAGCATGGCATAAATGATAGATCCAATAGCGGACGTGTATGGAACTTTACTCATGCGTTGTCTCTCTTATTGGGTCGAAGGACACTGTTCCTTCAAGAGAGTAATTCCATGCCCCACAGCCAAGAATCCTTTCTTAGATTTTTGCATGCTAAATTGTTTTAGCACTTTATCTATGTATATACTTTGACGGCCAGTCAATCTCTTTCATCTATCTCTATAGATTTTCACACCTAATATATAGGTTGCTTCACCAAGTATTTCATTGAAAAGTAACTTCTCAACCAAGTCTTTATAGATTGTAAAGAAGGGATGTCATTCTGAATATGCAATATGTCATCCACATACAATACCAAGAACATTACAGTGCTCCCACTAACCTTCTTGTAGACACGAGCCTCATCTTCACTCTTGTTGAAACCAAACACTTTGATTACATCATCAAATCAAATATTCCAACTTAGAGAAGCTTGCTTCAATCCATAAATGGATTGTTGTAGCTTACACATTTTTCCAGCATTCTCTGGAGCGACAAAACCCTCAGGTTGTGTCAAGTACACATCCTCGAGAAGACTTCCATTTAAGGAAAGCAATTTTTACATAAATTTGCCAGATTTTATAATCATGGAATGTTGCTATTACAAGTAAGATTATGATGGATTTAAGCATAGCAACTGGCAAAAAGGTGTCGTCATAATCTATACCATGAACTTGCTTGAAACCTTTAGCAAAAAATCACCCCTTGAAAGTGTGTACTTCACCATCCATGTCAGTCTTCTTTTTGAAGACCCATTTGCACCCTATAGGTTTTACCCCTTCAGGTGGATCAACCAAAGTCCATACTTGGTTTGTATACATGGATTCCATCTCAAATCTCATAGTTTCAAGCCATTTCTCAAAGTCTGGCCCCGACATAGCTTCTTGATAGGTTGTAAGCTCATCTTGATCCATTAACAAGATGTCACCGTTTTGAGTCACTAGAAACCCATATCTCTGCAACTTACAATAAATCCTAGTGGACCTACGTGGGGCCTGTATCTCTTGTGCAGGTGCTTGTTCCATAATGGCTTGTGGTGTTTGCTCAATTTCCATCTCATCAAGTTCAGCGCTATTTTGTGATTCTCGAACTTCTTCAAGTTCTATTTGTCTTCCACTAGATTTTCTAGAAATAAACTCTTTCTCTAGAAAACACCAATCTAAGCAACAAACACTTTGTTCTCATTGGAATTATAAAAATAATATCCTTTTGTGTCTGTAAGATATCCCACAAAAATACACTTATTAGATTTGGATCCAAGTTTGTTGAAGACTTGACATTTAACGTAAGCCTCACATCCCCAAACCTTCATAAAAGACACACTAGGACACTTCCCAGTCCATATTTCATATGGTATCTTTTGAACTGATTTAGATGGAACGTGGTTTAGTGCGAAAGCGACTATAAGTAAAGTATGTCAACAGAAGGAATTTGGAAGATCTGCATGACTCATCATGGACCAAACCATGTCTAACAAAGTTCGATTTCTCTGCTCGGATACACTATTCCATTGTGGTGTTCTAGGAGGAGTGAGTTGTGAGACTATCCCACACTCATTGAGTGATCGAACTCTTGGCTTAAGTATTTACCTCCTCAATTAGATCGAAGTACTTTAATACTCTTGCCAAGTTGGTTTTGTACTTTATTCTTGAATTCTTTGAACTTTTCAAATGATTCCAACTTGTGTCTCACAAGATACACACAGCCATATCTATTGAAGTCATCAGTAAATGTAATGAAGTATTAAAACCACCTCTAGCATGTGTATTTAATAGTCCACATACATCAGTATGCATTAGTTCCAATAAGCCACTTGCCCTTTCACTATGTTTCGTGAAAGGGGCTTTAGTCATCTTGCCCAATAAACATGATTCACATGTTCTCATATGATTCAAAATTGAATGAGTCCAAAAGTCCGTCATTATGAAGTTTGGAATTGCAATTGTTGTTTATATGGCCCAGAAGACAATGCCAGAGATAAGTTGGATTAAAATTATCTAATTTAATCCTTTTGGTACTTACGTTATAGATAGACATGTCAAGATTTACAACATAAAGGCCATTAGCCATTTGTGCACTGCCATAAAAGATTTCATTTAAATAAAAGAAGCAACAATTGTCCTTTATTATAAATGAATATCCAATCTTGTCTAAACAAGAAATGGAAATGATATTGCTTGTAATGGAAGGCATGTAATAACAATTATCTAGTTCTAATAGAAGCCCTGAGGGAAAATTCAAGATATAAGTCCCTACAGCTAATGCATCAACCCTTGCTCCATTCCTCACTCGTAGGTCGACTATGCCCTTAGCTAAAGTCCTACTTCTTTTAGTTTGTGCACATTTACACAAATGTATAAACCACATCTGGTAGCTAATACCCATGATGAAGAAGTAGATAAATTAACTTCTATAATGCGAATACTTGGAGCAGAAGTTTCATTTTCCTTTCTTTTCTTCTTAAGATCCTCCAGGTAAACTTAATAGTTTCTCTTCCAATGATTGGTCTCACCACAATGGAAGCAGTTCCCTTCCTTAGTTACATTTCTTTCGGTTCCGCAGGTAAGGGTTCCTTTAGGACATATCGCTTTTCTCTTGTCTGAGGACTATACTCAAGCTCTTGTACAAACTAGGAAGTTCGTCCCATTCAACTTATCCTTCTTAAGGATAGATCCCAATAATAGTATATTAGTGTTAGTGTTTGATGCCATCATTATCTATAGTAGAAATATGCAAAATAGTATCATAAATGCACACATTTAATATGGACTTTTATTAAATGTTACTCCCACTATTTTACTCAAATTAATAACCCTCGATATTAATTTGGAAAGTTTTATCTAAGTATGTTTCTAGTGGGCCAAGATCCATATTTGACCTAATTTTCAGTTAGCTTTCGCTAATCGCCCAAAACTTGACTATTTAGGTAGACAACACTTTGTCAATTGTATCCCATACAACTCCTGTATAGTAGGGTGAACAACTCTTTGTTCTAGCTTATCTAATAAGCCAAGGACCAACTTTATGCCTCTAGGTCTCAATCTTCCGAGTCCACCTAGTTAAGTCAAATTCAATGGCTAGCGATGATATTACTATTATCCTATCACGTCTCACTAAGATTAACCATTGCACCTTGCTTTGGCAAGCCTACACATGATCAATCGAAGCCTTGACAAGTGCTAAGAATTGGAAGGCATCTTAGACTTAATATTCGTCTGAGGGATTTGTTAAATTCTCACCATTTTATTTGAATTGGTTATTGTAATTATTATTCCAATTAATCACATAATTTTCTAACTAATTATTACAATCATAGTCACATTATGCATTTAACCAATAAAAATACATTGCATGCATCTCATACATGAAAAATAAAATAAACGTGACATAATTATAGCCCAAACTAAGTTGATTCTCTCAATCCAATGAGAGAACCAAAAGGTCAACCTAAGGGTATTGACATCTTCTCCAAGTGACTCCTTGGTCGCTCTTGTATGGTCACAAACTCCTTGCCTCCTTGATTTCTAGTCTAGTCCTATCTCTAATCTAGCTATTATATCTTTAGAAAAACCTTGAGTTACATTCGAGGGGAGTTAGATGAGAAGAGAATTTACAACTTAAAATAGAGCAAGGCATGGCATGTAGGTTATATTTAGTCAAAACCAATAAAAAATTAAATATCCAATCACATTGGGCTATGAGCTATAACTATGCACCATGCTCAAATATCACATAATGTGCATGTCACAAATAATTTTCATTTATATTTAACACTTACATATATTAATCTAATTAATTTATGACAATTGTTATTAAATCAAAATTTATGGTTTCGAATAATACATTATGCATGGAAGGTTCGGGTTTAAAATGCAAATTTCGATCATTCTAGCTCATTAGAAATTTGTGAAAAAATATATCTCATATATTTCAGCCATAATATGATACATATATCAATTTCAGCCATACACAAACTTCAAAACTATGTTTAATTCGGCCAAAGATGAAACACATCATATATGTTCCTTTTTCGGCCAAACATGATCGTGAACAATTTGTGAATAATATATCATCTATATTTTAGGCCACAACTTAATATATCATATATATTAAATTTTGGCCAGTCATAAACAAATTCAAAATTATGTGCAATTCGGCCAAAAGAATTCAGAAAATTGAACCATTCAAAATTCAGAAATTCAAGCCTTCCAAAATTTCAGCAAATCTGAACTTTCAATTGGAACTATTATATATCACATTGATAATTTAACCTTAATATTATATATATATATATCACATAGTAATTTCAGCTTCAAAGTTAAAATTGAACCCGAATTGGCCCCATGAGAAATTGCAAAAATTGAAACAAGGTTTTTTTGAAAAACTGAAACTAGCACAAAACTAGTAGTCTTGATAAAAACCGAAACTAACATAAAATTCCATAAAAGCGGAATTTTGGTTCTTCCATGCATATTCATATATATATATATATATATATATATATATATATATATATATATATATATTTCTTATATTATTCAAATCCAGCAATAACAAATTAAAGCATGCCCTAAATTTATTTAATAGACATAAACATATCATTGGTGAGCGGAATCGGGTGTGTGCAAAAGTGCGTCAAAATAAAGCTCAAACTCACACAAATATACACCTAAACCTCACTTAATCAATTGTAGTAAAGCATAGGGATCATTTTCCACAGGGAAGGGGACAAAACAAGAATTTAAGTGCAACTAATTATTTGCTATCTATGTTAACTAATGCAATGATTTAGAAAGTGAAATTTAAATAACTAAACCAACACCATTGAAACAAGGAAATAAACACACAAATGAGGAAAGAGGGTGATCCTTGGGTTAAATGCAAAGGTCGGCTATTTTGACTCCTAAAGGCAGCCAAGTGTAGGGCATCTTAACTAAGTGACTACATCCATTCACTCCGAATCTCCTTCGGTCTCATCAAAATTATAGAATGAGGAATCTCCTTTCGGTCTCATCCCCACCTAGAGCACATTAGCGCCTATGGCTTCCACACAACTCTAATGCACAATTCTTGCCCTAGATGTTTTAGCCAACTACTTCACACTCCCTAGTTCAAGTGTTTAATCTAAGAAACCACCTAATTTCACTCCACATCTCCTTTCGGTCTCAATGGAATTAAAGAATAGAAGATCTCCTTTCGGTCTCACTTCTACCTTTGCACACTAAAACCTATGGCTTCCACACAATTTTAGTGCACAATTAAGTTCATATGGTAATTGTTTCTTGTCTCAAACACCTAAATTTAGAGAATGCTAGATAGTTCTTCCTACTTTTGGTCTAAATTCATGTATATTCTAAAACACACACGAACACCAAGAACACACACTAAATGTGGCCACAATTCAATGCATGTCAATTCATTAAATACAAGTAGGAAAACTTCAATTAAAGCAAGCCCATTACTCTACAACCAACAAGAAATCATAATAAACCTAACCCATACATCAAACACCAAGAATCACCCAAGATAGTTTAGCCTCTCATGGCTTCAAATAACCAACAATTACAAGGAGAATCAACAATTGAAAGCATAGGAAATATGTAAGAAAAACTTCCCTTAATCAAAAGATTTGTGAATCCAACAAATTCCAACACCTTAGCAATCCAAATCAACTCCAAAGATGAAAGTCTTCAAGCCACAAAATGCCAAACCCTAGCCTCTAGGAAAAATCCCCTCAAGATTGGGGAAAATGTGCAAATAAACAAAAACTAAACCCTAACCTACTCTACTTCCCTTGTTTCTGCAGAAAATGGGGTATTTATAGACATAGGGACGTTGGGGAACAATTGTGAAGCTTCCAAAACATTAGGGACGCAAAATGCAAATTTCAGCTTTTGGATGAACAGTAGACCGCCGCAGCGGTCATTTCAGACCGCCGCGGCGGTCTACTGTTTCCTTTGGACCGCCGCGGTGGTCAGAAAGACCGCCGCGGCGCTCAAAAGTTTCTGCCCAACATCTCTTTTCTCGCGCGTTGTTCCGATTTTGTCCAATTTTGGTCCCTTTCCGTCCCGAATTTGAAAAAACTTTCTGCATGAAAGTTTTTCCTCTCTTTCTCATCTTTCCATATCATTTTGAATCATCTCATTTGGATGTCTTCATCAAGAGTTATGAGCTCTGGAAGATGGCTGATTTTTATCCCTGTTTGCCTCTTCTTTGGTTCATGCCTTCTTCTGCTTTTGTCCAGTTTTGGTCCATTTGCTTCCAGAATTTGAGAAAACTTTGTTCATGAAAGTTTTAGCTCTCTTTCTCATCTTTCCATAGCATCTTTAATCACCTCATTTGGACATTCTCATCAAACTTTATGAACTCCCGAAGATAACTGGTTTTTCACCCCTTTTTTCCTACAAAACCAATAAAAGATGAGAATCACAAATATAATGTGATTTCTCTAATAAACATGGCATATCTCAATGAAATCTATGCAAAAGCGTGAAAAACACATATCTAAGTTTATGAATATTTGATTCTCATCAATCATATATGTTTAATGAACAACTTCACATAATCCAAATTTTCAGCATGCTTATTCATAAACAATTTAAGAAAATAAACATGTTTTCAGAAAAAACTAATTTGAGCCTTTTTAAGTGGCTCTGATACCACTGTAAGAAATCAAATATGGCATGCATCAAAATTTTAAATTTTTTTTATTTCCTCCAAGGATCCTTACGAAGTGATTTCAAACTGGTAGTGAAGTGTTTTACCTTATCGGTAGTGGTTGAACTTTCGTGAAAACTTTGCTTGTCGAATTACAGCAACACCTAGCAGAGCCTTACCTCTATGGTATCCACATGATTGTTTTCAAGTTCCAAGTTAATTTTCACACAATTAACCCAAGAAAAAAAGAAGCAAAATCCGAATGTGCTAGCAAAGAATTTTGCGAGCAGTTTTTTCAGGTTTGAAGCTTCTCTAAGCTTTGGTCTTTCTCATTGTTTCATTGACAAGGAAGCAAATGCTATTTTTCTGTAAGAATAGCTGAATTTCTGCTTATGTTGTTCTTGAAAAATGGCTGCTATTTCTTCACAAGAAATAGCTGAAATAATTTTCAGAACAAGCAAGAGAAGGATCAGCTTTTTGGTTTTCTGTTTTGCTGCAGAATATTTCGTCACAAGAAAAATTAATTTCATCACTTTTGATACAGCAAGAATAACATGTATTGTTGCTCACGTTAGGGTTGAAATGCTACTGAAATTATAAGTCCAAATATATAGAAAATAGGGTAAAACTTCTTCTAAAGAGTTTTACTTGAACTTCAAGTTCTAATCTTTTTTTGAAGCTTTCTAAATTTTATTGGCTGCCAAAACAAGAATCCCATTCTTATTTTTCTTTGTAATTTTCAGCCCTCTAATGAATTAATAAATCCAAAAATGTTTCAAATTTATTAACACAAAATAAAAAATATTTAGAATCCAAAACCAAATACCGATTTAAACCGAACCGTATAGAGTCTTATTCATAATAGGATTTTTAAATTAACCAAAAATTCATCACATGAATTTTACACTTCATTTGGATACAATCTAAGTGTGTGACCCAATAAGTTCTTATAACATTGGCAATGACATAAAATCTATTTTACCATAAGCATTGAGTGGTGTTTAGCAACACATCAATGCTATCTAAGTTATAAGAATGTTAGAAATTCGACATTACTTTTCTTGTGATAAATGTTACTATGTAATTTAATCTTTTTTCCCTCAATATCTTGATTGAATATGAGCCATGGAGTGTGTCACACTCGCACAGTTCAATCTTTGCATTTCTTGATTCTCAAATAGACACATCTAAGCAAATGAGATCGATATCACATATTGACTCATTGGAGCACGGCCCTGCATTTTATGGTCTCAGTTGATCAAGGGGCCTAAAGATATCACTTCCATTATATAGGAGGGGCAAATTTTATCTTGATCATTCAACTTCCCTTTACATGATTCATTAGATATCCAATTGACACTTTTATAGTTCACCTTGTTACAGGTAATGTTTAGTAGCATAAAAAAATGCAACTCCTCATTTTGGGATCTCTGATGATCTCAAGTCTAAGGATCACTTACACCATCATCACTATGAGATATGCTTATGACATTTCATATAATAAACCATGTAGCATTTCTCATTACGGGTCGATTTTAGTACATAGTTCTCGAACATGTACCTATGTGTTGACTTGATATCTCATATCATGACATATTTCATCAGTCACTACACATACTAGTCTTATTACATTATCATTGTCCCATTTAATGATAATAATTGACTAGGGATAATTTTACAATAATTAAATTGTTGGGGCATTTTTATATTTATTTATTAAACGCAGATATAGAAATAAGCATAATAATCATTGCCAATAATTATAAGCATTATGATACAATATATGCCTAAGCCATCATCACATGATTGGTCCTTAGTGCATAATCTAACAAATGGGTCTTCAAAAGAAGACCGACATGGATGGTGAAGTACACACTTTTAAGGGGCGATTGGTCCTTAAAGTTTTCAAGTAAGTTAATGGTATAGACTATGATGAAACCTTTTCACCAGTTGATATGCTTAAATCCATCAGGATCTTACTTGCAATAACTGCATTCCATGATTATGAAATCTGACAAATGGATGTCAAAATTGCTTTCCTTAATAGAAATCTTCTCAAGGATGTGTACATAACACAACCTGAGGGTTTTGTCGATCCAAAAAATGCTGAAAAGGTTTGTAAGCTGCAACGATCCACTTATGGGTTGAAGCAAGCTTCTCGAATTTGGAATATTCGATTCAATGATGCAATCAAAGAGTTTGGTTTCTTCAAGAATGAAGACGAACTGTATGTCCATAAGAAGATTAGTGGGAGCACTATTGTATGATATACATGATTCGGTTTTAGGGACCGGCCGAATTGCACATAAGTTCTAGATTTTTTTCTGAATGGCTGAAAGTCAATACATATGATATATTAAGTTGAGGCCAATAATATATATGATATATTATTTGCAAAATAGTTCATGATCAAAGTATGGCTGAAAATCGTAACTTGACCCGAACCTTTCATGTGTAGCATATTGTTCAAAACCCTAAAATTTGATTTAATACTAATTGTCATAAATTAATTATATTAACAAATTTAAATGTTAAATATGAAGGACAATTATTTTTGACATGCACATTATGTGATATTTAAGCATGGTGCATAGTTATAGCTCTTAGCCTAATGTGACTGGATTTATATTTTTGTATTAGTTTTAACTAAATATGACCTGTGAGTCATGCCTTGCTTTATTTCTGGTTGTACATTCTTTTCTCATCTAACTCCCCTCGAATATAAATTGAGGTTTCTCTAAAGATGTAATAGTTAGATTAGAGATAGGTCACATTTATTTAATTGTTACTGTGTGACATGCATGCAATATGTGTTTATTGGTTAAATGCATGATGAGATCATGATTGTAATAATTAGTTATAAAATTATCTGATTAATTGAACTAATAATTACAATAACCAATTCAAATAAAATGGTGAGAATTTAACGAATCCCTAAAACAATTATTAAGTCTAAGATGCCATCCAATGGCTAACACTCGTCAAGGCTTTGATTAATCATGTGTAGGTTTGCCAAAGCAATGTGCCATGGTCAATCTTACTGAGACGCCACAAGATAATAGTAATATCTGACTACTAATCATTGGGTTTGACTTAACTAGGCGGACTCAATAGGATTGAGACCTAGAGGCATAGAGTTGGGCCTTGGCTTATTAGATAAGCTAGAACAAGTGTTGTTTACCCAACTATCCAAAATTTGTATGGGATATAATTGACAAGTGTTGTCTACCTAAATAGCCCAGTTTTGGGTGATTAGCCAACTAACTCAAAATTAGGTCAAATATGGATCTTGGCCCACTAGAAAGTTAATTAGATTAATCTTTCCAAGTTAATATTGAGGGTTATTAATTTGAGAAAAATAGTGGGAGTAACATTTAATAAAAGTTCGATCTTTTGGGGAAAAAAAATCATTTAATAAAAGTCCATATTAAATGTTTGTATTCATGATATTATTTTGCATATTTTTGTTGTAGATAACCATGGTTGCAAACACGAACACTAACACATTATCACTACGATCTGTCCTTGAGAAGGACAAGTTGAATGGGACAAACTTCCTAGATAGGTACAGGAATTTGAGGATAGTCCTCAAGCAAGAGAAATAGTTGTATGTCCTAGATGAATTCTTACCTCAAGAACCTAAAGGAAAGGTAACTAAGAAAGGGAATTGCTTTCATTGTGGTGAGACCGGACATTGGAAGAGGAACTGTAAAGTTTACCTAGAGGATCTTAAGAAGAAGATGAAGCAAAATGAAACTTCCACTTTGGGTATTCATGTTATAGAAGTTAATTCATATACTTCTTCATATGGTTAGTAGATACTGGTTGTGGTTCACACATTTGTGTGAATGTGTATGAATTGAAAGAAAGTAGGATTTTAGCTAAATGCGAAATTGACCTACGAGTGGGAAATGGATCAAGGGTTGTTGCATTAACTGTAGGGACATATGTCTTGGACTTGCCCTCAGGGCTTGTTTTAGAACTAGATAATTGTTATTAAGTGCCCTTCATTACTAAGAATATTATTTCTATTTCTTGTTTAGACAAGATTGGATAATCATTTATAATAAAGGACAATGGTTGCTCATTTTATTTAAATGAAATGGCAGTGCACAACTAGTTCAAGGACTTTATGTTCTAAATCTTGACACACTTATCTATAACATAAATACCAAAAGGATTAAATTAGACAAATTTAATCTAACTTTTCTCTGGAATTGTCGTTTGGGCCATATTAACGAGGATCGTGTTTCCAAACTCCATAAAGATGGACTTTTGGACTTATTTGATTTTAAATCATATGAGACATGCGAATCATGTTTATTATGCAAGATGACTGAAGCCTTTTTCACAAAACATAATGAAAAGGCAAGTGATTTATTGAACTAATACATACTGATGTATGTGGACCATTAAATACACAGGCTAGAGGTAGTTTTCAATACTTCATCACATTTACTGATGTCTATAGTAGAAAAGGCCATGTGTATCTTATGAGACATAAGCCTGAATCATTTGAAAAGTTCAAAGAGTTCAAGAATAAAGTACAAAACCAACTTAGCAAGAGTATCAAAGCACTTCGATCTGATTGAGAAGGTGAATACTTAAGCCAGGAATTCGATGACTATGAAAATGAGTGTGGAATAGTCTCACAACTCACTCCTTCCAAAACACCACAATGGAAAACTGTATTCGAGAGGAGAAATCAAACTTTGTTAGACATGGTTCTATCCATGATGAGCCATACAGATCTTTGAAATTCCTTCTAGGGACATGCTTTACTTCAGTCGGTTTTACACTAAACCATGTTCCATCTAAATCAGTTCAAAAGACACCATATGAGATATGGATTGGGAAATGTCCTAGTATGTTTTTTATAAATATATGGGGATGAGAGGCTTTCGTCAAATGTCAAGTCTCCGACAAACTTGGAGCCAAATCTGATAAGTGTAATTTTGTAGGGTATCCTAAAGAAACAAAAGGATACTACTTCTATAATCCCAACGAGACGAGTGTCTTTCTAGAAAAGTAATTTATTTCTAGAAAATCCAGTGGAAGACAAATAGAACTTGAAGAAGTTCGACAATCATAAAATAGCGCTGAACTTGATGAGATGAAAACTGAGCAAACACCACAAACGGTTGTGGATCAAGCACCTACTCAAGAGACACAAGTCCCACGTAAGTTCACTAGGATTCATTGTGAGCCGTAGAGATATGGATTTTTGATGACTCAAAATGGTGATGCCTTGCTAATTGATCAAGATGAGCCTACGACTTATCAAGAAGCTACAACAATCCATTTATGGGTTGAAGCAAGCTTCTAGAAGTTGGAATCTATGATTCAATGATGCAATCAAACAGTTTGGTTTCATCAAGAATGAAGATGAACCTTGTGTGTACAAGAAGGTTAGTGGGAACACTGTTGTCTTCCTAGTATTGTATGTAGATGACATACTACTTATTGTGAATGACAGTCCTTCTTTACAATCTATAAAGACTTGGTTAGGAAGTAATTTTTCAGCGAAAGACTTAAGTGTCAAGATCTATAGAGATAGATCAAGGAAATTGATTGGCCTAAGTCAAAGTACATACATAGATAAAGTGCTAAAATGGTTTAGCATGCAAGAATCTAAGAAAGGGTTCTTGCCTATGGGACATGGAATTAGTCTCTCAAAGGACATTGTCCTTCGAAACAAGGAGACAATGCATGAATAAGATTCCATATGCATCAGCTATTGGATCTATCATGTATGCCATGTTATTACTCGTTCCGATGTCTCGTACACTTTGAGCATGACGAGCAGATATCAAGTAGATTCTGGTGAGCGTCACTAGATCACTGTTAAAAATATCCTTAAGTACTTGAGAAGGACTAAGGATACTTTCTTGATGTATGGAGGTGATGAAGAGCTCAATGTAATTGGTTACAACGATGCAAGTTTCCATCGTGATGCAGTTATGTGTTTTACCTAAATGATGGTGCTATTAGCTTGAAAAGTTCAAAGCAGGCAACAATAGACAATTCTATGACAAAGGCTAAGTATATTGCTACTTCTGACACAGCAAAAAAGGCTATTGGATCAAAAAGTTCATAACCAAACTTGGGGTTGTACCTGGCATTGCCAATCCAATTGAGTTATATTATGACAACAATGAAGCCATTACGCAAGTTAAAGAACCCATATCTCACTAACAATCCAAACATATACTGCGGTGCTTCCATCTCATCTGAGAAAACATTGAGACAGGGGATGTGAAGATATGCAAAGTACCAACTGATGATAACATCGTTGACCCACTAACAAAGCCTTTGACATAACAAAGACATGATCGTCACACTAGATCATTAGACATTAGAGATATGACTGATTGTCCTTAGTTCAAGTGAGTGTTTGTTGGATTATTCCCAAAGGTCCAATCCTGTGATGATAGTTTAGGCATATATTGGATCATAATGCTTTTAATTTATGCTTATTTTGTATTATTATGGTTATTCTATATCTGTATTTTATGAATAAATATAATAATGTCCCAAGAATTTAATTATTATAAAATTATCCCTAGTCAAGTATTATCATTAAATAGGACAATGATAATGCATTAAGACTAGTATGTGTAGTGACTGATGAAATGTGTCATGATATGAGATATCAAGCAACACATAGGTACATGTTAGAAAACTATGTATTGGATTGACCTACCATGAGTAATGCTCTATGGATTATTATATAAAGTGTCATAAGCATATCTCATAGTGATGATGATGCAAATGATCCCTAGACTTGAAATTATCAGAGCTCTCAACATGAGGAGCTGCATATTTTGATACTACCAAATGTTACCTGTAATAGGTTATAAAGGTAGCAATTGGCTATGCAATGAATCATGTAGTGGGATGTTTAGTGATCAAGATAGGATTTGCCCCTCTTATATAATGGAAATGATATCTTTGGGCCCCTTGATTGAGTGAGACCATAAAATGTATGGCCGTACTCAAATGAGTTGATATGTGATATTGGGTTCATTTTCTTAGATGAGTTTACTCGGGAATCAGAAAATGCAAAGATTGAACTATGCAAGCTTGACACATTCCATGGCTTGTGTTCAATCAAGATATCTAGGGTGAAATGATTGAATTGCATAGTAACATCTACCATACGATAAGAATGTCGAGTTTCTAACATTCTCATAACTTGGGTAGCTTTGATGTATTGCTAGACATCTCTCATTGCTTATGGCATAAAATAGATTTTATATAATGGCCAACGTTATGAGAAACAATTGGGTCACACACTAAGATCGTATCCAAAAGGAGTGTAAAATTCTTGTGATGAATTTTTTATTAATCTCAACAATGGTTTCGGTCTTGTGTCAATAAATCTGAAACAGTTTTAGATTTATTAATTTATGAGAAAACCAAAATTAGAAAGCCAAATTCCAATGGGATTCTAGTTTTGGTAGCCAAATCCAGATAGATTAGAATTTGATAGTTCAAGTAAAACTCTTAGAAGAAGTTTTACCCTAATACTACTATCTATCTATATATATACTTGTTGGGATTTCAGCTGTACACATTTTAACATGAAACTCAAGAAATCCCTTGGTTGGTTTTTAGAAGGAAAAATAGCCGCCAGTTTTTGTGAAAAACAAAGCTGCAATATTGAACGGCTGGTTATTGGAAGAAAAAACAGCCGTTAGTTTTTGTGAAAACAAAGCTACAATCTTCTTGAAGAACAGTTGGTTTTTAGAAGAAAAAACAGCCGCAAGTCTTTGTGAAAAACAAAGCCACAATCTTCTAGAGAACGGCTGGTATTTAGAAGAAAAACCAGCCACCAGTTTTTGTGAAAAAGAAAGCCATAATCTTCTTGAGGAACAGCTGGTTTTTAGAAGATAAAACAGCCGCTAGTTTTTGTGGAAAACAAAGCCGCGATCTTCTTGAAGAAAGTCAACCCACTTGAAAGAACAAGAAAACCATACCTTGTTTTTGTTGAAGAAAATAATTTCTTTAACTTTTCTTTTGAAGAAATAGTAGCCATTCTTTTCAAAGAAAACCAGAAAACCATACCTTCTTTCTTGCTGGGGAAGAAAATTCTATAGCAATTCTTTTGAAGAAAACAAGAAGGAAAAATTCGAAGCCACAGAGCTTAAATCCTTGAGAATCCGAAAGCAGAATTTTGAAGCTAGCAATTCAGAATTTTGCTTGCTTTTTGTCTAGTTGATTGTGTGACAATAAACTAGAGGCTTGGATCGATTGTGTGGATACCATAGGGGCAAGACTGAATTGGTTTTGCTCGTGATTCAACAATCAATGGTTTTCACAAAATAGCTCTACTGGTATTACTAAGGTACTAAGGTACAAGCCCTAAATTCCAATTTGATTTCACTTCGTATGGATCTTTAGAGGAAGCCAAAAATTTTAAATTTCATTGTGTGCTATACTTGGTTTCCACACGTATGTAAAAAGGAAAGTAGGTTTACAACGAGATAGTGCATCAGCCACAACATTTTCCTTACCTTGTTTATATTTGAGCACATAAGAAAATGTCTTTTGGATTATACCCTAAAGACCAATCATAAGATGATTGTGTAGGCATATATTGTATCATTATGCTTCTAATTTATGGCATTTTATTATTATTATTTTATTCACTTCTATATCTGTGTATCATGAATGAATATAATAATGTCCCTATAATTTAGTTATTCTAAAATTATCCCTAGTCAAGTATTATCATCAAATGGGACAATGATAATGCATTGACACTAGTATGTGTAGTGACTGATGACATGTGTAATAATATGAGATATTAAGTCAACACATAGGTACATCTTAGAGAACTATGTACTGAATCGACCCACCATGAGAAGTTCTACATGGATTATTGTATAAGTGTCATAAACATGTCTCATAGTGATGATAATGTATGTGATCCTTAGACTTGAGGTCATCAGAGATCCCAACATAAGGAGTTGCATGTTTTGATGCTGCTAAACCTTACCTGTAACAGGGTGAACTATAAATGCGGTAATTGGATACGCAATGAATCATGCAGTGGGATGTTGAGCGATCAAGATAGGATTTGTCTCTCCTAATAATGGAAGTGATATCTTTGGCCCCCTTGATTGAGTAAGACCATAAAATGGATGGCTGTGCTCAAATGAGTCGATATGTGATACCAGGCTCATTTGTTTAGATGAGTCTACTTGGAAATCAAGAAACACAAAGATTATATCATGTGAGTGTGACACATTCCATGGCTCATGTTCAATCAAGGTATGTAGGGCAAAAGGATTGAATTACATGGTAACATTTATCACAAGATAAAGTTATGTCGAATTACTGACATTCTCTTAACTTGGGTAGCTTCGATGTGTTGCTAGACACCACTCACTACTTATGGCATAAAATAGATTTTATGTCATGGCCAACGTGATGAGAACCTATTGGGTCACATAGTTAGATCGTATCCAAAAAGAGTGTAAAATTCATGTGGTGAATTTTGATTAATCTCAAAAATACCTACTGTAAATAGGACTCTGTAGGGTTTTCTGGTTTAAGACGGTATTCGGATTTAAGACTAAATAGGTTTGAATTTAAGTATTAATGAATCCAAAACAGTTTTGGATTTATTAATTAAAATTTGAAATTAAGAATTCCAATTTCAAATAGGATTCTTGTGCTTGGCAGCTAATAGATTTATTGAATCTATAAGTCCCAAATAGATTAGAATTTGGTAAGAGTTTTACTCCAGTACTATTATCTACATTTATATATATTGCGGTTTGTCTGGCCAGCCATCCTACACATGAAACATGGGAAAAACCATAGCTTCTTCTTGTTGAGAGAAAATAAATTCTTTGGCTATTCATTTGAAGAAAACAGCCACCATTCTTTTGTAGAAAAACAAGAAGAAAATCCGAAGTTTTTAGAACCAAATTCCTTGAGAAACCGAACACAAAATTTGAAGCTAGCAGTTTAGATTTTTTTGTTCCCTTTTTCTATTTATTTGTGTGTAATAACTAGAGGCTTGGATCGATCATGTGGATACCATAAAGGTGGAGCTGAATTGATTTCGCTAGTGATTCGACAAACAACGATTTTCTTAAGCCAAGTCTATCGGTACCAACAAGGTTGTTGGATTATGCCTTAAGGGCCAATCATATGATGATGGTTTAGGCATATATTATATCATAATGTTTATAATGAATGGTAATGATTATTATGTTTATTCTTATATCTGTGTTTTATAAAATAAATATAATAATGTCCCAAGAATTTAATTATTCTAGAATTATCCCTATTCGAGTATTATCATTAAAATAGGACAATGATAATTCATTAAGACTAGTATTTGTTGTAACTGATGAAATAGTTCATGATATGATATATCAAGTCAACACATAGGTACATGTTGGAGAACAATGTACTAGATTGACCTACCATGAAAAATATCACATAGATTATTATGTGAAGTGTCATAAATATTTCTCATAGTGATGATGGTGTAAATAATCCTTAGACTTGAGATCTTTAGAGATCCCAACATGAGGAGTTGCATATTTTGATACTACTAAACGTTACCCATAACAGGGTGAACTATAAAAGTAGTAATTAGATATGTAATGAATCATGTAGTGGGATATTGAGTGATCAAGATAGGATTTTCCTTTCTTATATATTGGGAGTCATATCTTAGGGCCCATTGATTGGGTGAAACCATAAAATGCATGGCCATGCTCAAATGAGTCGATATGTGATATCGGGCTCATTTGTATAGATGTCTTCTCTAGAATCAAGAAGCGCAAATATTGAACTATGCAAGCATGACACACTCCATGGCTCGTGTTCAATCAAAATATCTAGGGCACAGGGATTTAATTACACGGTAACTTCTATCACAAGAAAAGTAATGTTGAATTACTAATATTCTCATAACTTGGGTGGTAATGATGTGCTGCTAGACACCGCTCATTACTTTTGGCATAAGATGTATTTTATGTCAATGCCAACGTTATGAGATCCTATTGGGTCATACACTTAAATCGTATCCAAAAGAAGTGCCAAAATTCATGTGATGAATTTTGGTTAATTTAAGAATCCTATTGAGAATCTATCGGGGTTTTGTTTTAAAGCAGTTTTGGATTTAAGGCTAAAAAATTTTGGTTCTATTGTTTTAATAAATCCAAAATGGTTTTAGATTTATTAATTAATAAATAAAAGGGAGGAAGAGTGTTGGCCCAATGCATGTGCAACACATGGCAAAGAAAGAGTGTTACAACACTTGGCATGCAAAGGAAAGAGTGTTGGTCTAATGCATGTTCAACACATGGCAAGAAAAGAGTGTTGGCCCAATGCATGTACAACACATGTCTTTGTTCTCTACAAAAGGGAAGAGTGTTGGTCCAATGCATGTACAACACATGGCAATTGATTTTATCAAAGAAAAGTGGCACCTTGTGCTGGCCGAATTTTGGCTTGAAGAAAATTCTGCACTTTGATTTTGTTTTGCATGCTTGCTTGTTTGGCGAATTTTTCTTCTTGAGACCAAGATTTTTGGTCTTTCTTCTTAGCCTTCTTCTGTCCAAAAACAGCCACCACATATTTCTTGTTAGAGTAACAAATGAAAAGAAAAACAGTCCTCAAGTTGAGAACTAGAGGAAGAACCCAAAGAACAAAGTTCTTGGCTAGCACCAACGAATTTTGCTAATCTCCTTCTGGTTAATTGTTTGACAATTAACAAGGAGACTTGGAGGCGATTGTGTATATACTATAGAGGCAAGGATCATTTAGTTTTTGCTGGTAATTCAACAAAGAAAACTTCAAAAGGAGGTTCCACCGATTTGAAGGTAAACTTTCTTGACAACCAATTTGATTTCTCTTCGTTTGGATCCTTGGAGGAAACCTTTTTTTTTTTTTTTAATTTCCACTGTAAACTCTGATTTGATTTCCTACAGTGGTATTAGAGCCACTTACAAAGGCTCAAATTGGTTTTATGTGAAAAAATGTTTATTTTTCTTAAAATGTTTATGAATAAGCATGCTGAAAATTCTGGTTATATGAAAATGTTCATTATATCTATTTTTGTGAAGCTTTTCATTAAACATATATGATATGTTTATGTCTATTGAATCAGTTTAGGGTATGCTTTAAAGTGTTATTGCTGGATATGAATAATATGAGATATATATATGTGATATATATGTGAATATGCATGGAAGAAACAAAGTTGAACTTTTTTGGAATTTTAATGTTGAGCTTCGGGTTTCCTCAATTTTCTTGAGTTTTGGTTTTGATAAAATTTATTAAAATTCAGAATAATATATTTTGAATCGTAATGAGTCCAAATATGTATATGATACATAATATTGGCTTCGGATTTTTCCTAGAAAATTTGCATATTAAACCCAAACCTTCCATGCATAATATATTATTCAAAACCCTAATATTTGATTTAATGTTAATTGCTACTAATTAATTAGATTAATGTATTTAACTGTTCATTATGAATGACAATTGTATATGACATGTGAATTATGTGATATTTGATCATGGTGCATAGTTATAGCTCTTGGCCCAATGTGATTGGAAATGGTTTTGTGATGGTTGTAACTAAATATGACCTATGTGTCATGCCTTGCTAAATTTCTAGTTGTACATTCTTTTCTCATCTAACTCCCCTCGAATGTAAATCAAGGTTTCTCTAAAGATGTAAAAGTTAGATTAGATATAGTATTAGACTAGAAATCAAGGAGTTCGTGACCATATGAAGACAACCAAAGGAGGCACTTGGAGAACATGCTAATACCCTTAGGTTGACCTTTTGGTTCTCTCATTGGCTTGAGAGAATCAACTTAGTTTGGGCTATAACTATGTCACGTTTATTTTCTTGTTCATGTATGAGATGCATGTTGTGTATGTTTATTGGTTACATATATGATGAGATCATATACGTAATAATTAGTTAGACAATTATGTGATTAATAGGACTAATAATTACAATAACCAAAACAAACAAAATGGTGAGACTTTAACAAATCCCTCGAACAAATATTAAGTCTAAGATGCCTTCCAATGCCTAGCACTCATCAAGGCTTCGATTGATCATGTGTACGCTTGCCAAAGCAAGGTGCAATGGTCCATCTTAGTGAGATGCGACGAGATAATAGTAATATCCGACTGCTAACCATTGGGTTAGACTTAACTAGGTAGACTCAATAGGATTGAGACCTAGAGGCATAGAGTTGGGCTTTAGCTTATTAGATAAGCTAGAACAAAGAGTTGTTCACCCAACTATCCAAGAGTTGTATAGGATACAATTGGCAAATGTTGTCTACCTAAGTAGCCGAGTTTTGGACGATTGGCCAAAGCTAACTCAAAATTAGGTCAAATATGGATCTTGGCCCACTAGAAAGTTAATTAAATTAAACTTTCCAAATTAATATTGAGGGTTATTAATTTGAACAAAAATAGTAAGAGTAACATTTAATAGAAGTCCATATTAAGTGTTCGCATTCATGATACTTATTTTGCATATTTCTATTGTAGATAACCATGGCAAATAACACTAACAATAACACGCTATCACTGCAATCTGTCCTTGAGAATGACAAATTGAATGGGACAAATTTCCTGGATTGGTACAGGAACTTGAGGATAGTCCCCAAGCATGAGAAAAAGCTATATGTCCTAGAAGAACCCTTACCTTAGGAACCAGAAAATGGCGCTACGAGAGCTGAAAGAGATGCTTATAGGAAGCATCAAAATGATGCTCTGTATGTCGCATGCCTCATGCTTGCTACCATGAACTCTGAGATTCAAAAGCAACATGAGAACATGGAGGCATATGATATGATCCAACACCTCAAGCAACTATATGAGAAGCAAGCTCGTCAAGAGAGATTTGATATCTCTAAGGTGTTGTTCCGGTGTAGAATGGCAGAGAGAGCTCCTGTTGGAGCTCATGTACTCAAAATGATTGGGTACATAGAAAGCCTTGAAAGATTAGGTTTTCCATTAGGCTAAGAGTTGGCCACTAACGTTATCTTTCAATCGTTGCCAAATAGCTATGGTCAATTCATTCTTAATTACAATATAAATGAAATTGACAAAACTCTGCCACAGTTATTGGGCATGTTGAGAACTGCCGAAGCTAACATGAAGAAGTCTAAACCCTATATGTCCTCAAGATTAACAAGGGCAATAAGAAGGGTAAGACCAAAGAAAAAGGAAAGGGCAAGAAAGTCAAGTCCAAGTCATTTGCAATTGCACTAAAACCTAAAAGAAAGGTTGCCAGGAAGGGAACTGCTTCCATTGCTGTGGGACTAGACATTGGAAGAGAAACTGCAAGGTTTACCTAGAAGATCTTAAGAAGAAGAGGAATGAAAGTTCCACTTCAGGTATTCATGTTATAGAAGTTAATTTATCTACTTCTTCTTCATGGGTATTAGATACTGGATGTGGTTCTCACATTTGTGTAAATGTGCCGGAACTGAGAAGAAGTAGAACTTTGGCTAAAGGTGAAGTTGACCTACAAGTGGGAAATGGGGCAAGGGTTGCTGCATTAGCTGTACAACACATGGCATGCAAAGGAAAGAGTATTGGTCTAGTGCATGTTCAACACATGAAAAGAGTGTCGGCCCAATGCATGTACAACACATGGCTTTGTTTTCTGAAAAAGGGAAGAGTGTTCGTCCAATGCATGTACAACACATGGCAATTGATTTTATCAAAGAAAAGTGACCTTGTGTTGGCCGAATTTTGGCTTGAATAAAATTCTGCACTTCAATTTTGTTTTCCATGCTTGCTTGTTGGCCAAATTTTTCTTCTTGAGAGCCAAGGTTTTTGGTCTTTCTTCTTAGCCTTCTTCTATCCAAAAATAGCCACCACATATTTCTTGTTAGAGTAACAAAAGAAAAGAAAAACAGTCCTCAAGTTGAGAACTAGAGGAAGAACCCAAAGAACAAAGTTCTTGGCTAGCACCAACGAATTTTGTTAATCTCCTTTTGGTTAATTGTTTGACAATTAACTAAGAGACTTGGAGGCGATTGTGTGGATACCATAGAGACAAGGATCTTTTGGTTTTTGCTGGTAATTCAACAAAGAAAACTTCACAAGGAGGTTCCATTGGTTTGAAGGTAAACTTTCTTGACAACCAATTTGATTTCACTTCGTTTGGATCCTTGGAGGAAACCATTTTTTTTTTAATTTCCACTGCAAACTTTGATTTGGTTTCCTACAGAGGTCTGATATGAATTATTTATCAAAGTATAAAATTCAAAACAAATAACAGAGTGTAGGTCCTAGTATCATCCTCTAGGTTGAACTAGTTCTTTCTTTAGCAAGACACCAATTCCAAGTTTGAAGAAGGACCTTGCTTTTGTCTATTTGACACTCAAAAGATCAATCCAAAACCCGGTTGTGAGTTGGACTGTTTCCTTGGAACCAAGAAGCATGTTCAATTTGTTGAGGAAAAGAGACTCGATAAAATAGCTTAAACATGAACCTAATAGGCTATCCTCAAAGACTCAAAGCAAGTTCTAAAATTAGAACTCAAAGAAAAGCTAAAAGCTCTCAAGTCTGTATTGATAAAAGTTGTGTCTTCTTTGTGTGGCCAATGGCCTTATTTATAGATTTGGCCAAGGAGAATTCCATTCTATAGAAGGATAAGAACTCCTTGACCCTTTAGGAAACTAACAACCTAAAGAAACAATTACTAGAAAGAACTACTATTCTAAGAAAGGAAATACTTCCTAAACTATAATCCAAGTGTGGATTGGATTTGTGTGTTGGCCAAATGGAGCTCCCCACTTTGAATTAGACTTGGAAGCTTCTCTAATCATCATGGCTATGAATTTAGAAGCTTCTCTAAACCCTTGGCTGTCCTATTGATCATGGAGAAGTATTAGAAACACTTGGCTCATCATTTACAACTCTAAGCATAGTGATCAGAGTGACATATTGAGAGCCAGTCTTCATTGCCTCATCCTTCATTGTTTCCTTAGCTTTAAATGTGGTTATAAGAGTTGCTAAGGCAGCTTTCATTCTCTTAGTTCTTGATCTATTCATAGGACCTCCAATGCTTTGCAATGGATCAAAATGTGTGAAGTTGTCTCGGCTTGTGTGGTTGTCACGGTCCTTAGGTTTCCATCAGTCCTTCCTTCTTTGAAAGGACTCACCCTCAAGTCCATAAACTCATTATCCAACTCAAACAATGAAAGGGCTGAGACGTTAAATGTCTTTTTCTTGTTCTTTTGGATTTTCGGCCATCTCTGCACAAGTAGTGTTAGTAATAAAACTTTCCTACCTCACTTCCGTCTAACCAAAAGCCCAATGTATGAATCTCTTACCAATGTAAGGGTGAATTCTATTTTTATAGTGATGGGTTTGTTGAGTAGATTCACTTACACTCTATCACTTTTCTAAAAGTTCTAACCCAAACAAGCTTCAAGAGTCTCAAAGAATAGGTAATTAAATTCAAATTAAGCAAGCCAAAATTTAGAGGTCAAGAAAACAAGAGAAATGAGAACAAGTTCTTAGAAAAAGAAAACAATTTAGGCGGAGTGTTGCAAAGAAGGGAAAACAGGTTTTCAATAGCCGAAAAGAATTTTGTTCTTGCTTAGAACAACTTTCTCTATCAAACCTTAAGGAATTTTCAGCCACGAGATAGCTCAAATAAGGATGTATGAATTTAAGAAATAAGACTCAAGGAAAGTGAATAAATTAGGAAACTACAAAATCTGAAAATAAATTGGAATTAGGAAACTACTTAGAAAACTAAGAGATTAGGAAACTAAGCAAAACCAACTCCAAAGTGGACTTGAAAAAGGAAAGATAATAAATGGAAACTAAATGAAGCTGAATATGGAACCTAAAAAGGAAGCAAATTTGAAATCAAAAGAAAACAACTATGAAACCTAGAAAGAAAACAAATAGGAAAGCTATGTAAAGGAAGATTACTTTCAAGAAAGGAAATATAGTCAAAATAGTAAACAATTCTTGCAATCCTTTTTCTATAGTAATTTCAGTTAAGGAAGGCCACAAGGTGCAGAGTTTCGGTAAAAAACAAAGGCCAAAAAAAGAGCAAAAATTTCGTGCAAAGAGGGCTGCTCAAAGAACCAAATTTCTGGTCAACAATTTTCAGCCACAAGTTTGAAACTTTCGGTGGCTAACAATGCAAATTCTATCACAATTCTTAAGCAATTGTAACAAAGGTTCAAGAGACAAGACCCAAGAGTGCAGTACGGGTTTTCCAGCAGAAAAATATCACAAGAATTCTGGACAAACAACACAAACAGTACGGCTGAAAATTTCAGACAGCAAAATTCTGGTTACACTTTTTGTTGCAAATTCAGCCAAACTAATTCAAGAACAAGGTTCCAGGAATTCAAGACAGGAATTCAAGAAATCAAGAAACAAGGTTTCAAGGAGCAAGAAACAAGAGTTTCACAAATTAAAGTGCAAGGATTCAGGAATCAAGAATAAAAAATTCAAGAATCAAGAATTGTTCTTCTCCTTCTTCTCCTTTCTTTCTTTCTTCCGGTTTGATCTTCTTTCTTTCTTTCTTTTTCTCCTTTTTTTTCATTTTTTTTCTACTTTTTTTTTCACAGTAGAAGAAAATTTTTAAGCAGCAACAATATCAATCAAAAGGTATAAGAATTCACAAACAAAAAATACAAATATTATGGATTGACGAGTAAAGAGTTCAGAAATTCAAGATGAACAATCTCAAACACTTTGGATTTTTTTTTTCAAAAAAAGAAAGGAATTTTTTTTTATATATATACAGAATTAAAAAAAAAACCAAAATTATCCACACAAAAAGTGGGTAGCAATAAAAGGTTTAATGAGTCTCGAAAACTAGGGCTAACCAACTAATTTGACTACAACAAGAAAACAGAATTTTCAGCTACACAAGAAGAAGCATGAACAGAATTTTGGTTAAGGGATTATAAACAAAATATCTACAAAATTTCGAAGTTACCCAAATAACACCAAAAAAGATATGAACAGATAAAGGAGCAACCCAAAGGCAGCTTTGATACCAAGCTAATACGAATTTTTTATCGAAGTATAAAATTCGAAACAAATACCAGAGTGTAGATCTTAGTATAATCCTCTAGGTTGAACTAGTTCTTTCTTTAGCAAGACACCAACTCCAAGTTTGAAGAAGGACCTTGCTTTTTTTTTACTTGACACTCAAAGGATCAATCCAAACTCAGTTGTGAGTTGGACTGTTTCCTTGGAACCAAGAAGCATGCTTAATTTGTTGAGGGAAAGAGACTCAACAAAATAGCTTAAACATGAACATAAGAGGCTATCCTCAAAGACTCAAATCAAGTTCTGAAATTAGAACTCAAAGAAAAGCTAAAAGCCCTAAAGTTTGTATTGATAAAAGTTGTGTCTTCTTTGTGTGGCCAATGGCCTTATTTATAGATTTGTCCAAGGAGAATTCCATTCTCTAGAAGGATTAGAACTCCTTGCCCCTTTAGGAAACTGACTACCTAAAGAAACAATTACTAAAAGGAACTACTATTCTAAGAAAAGAAAATATTTCCTAAACTATAATCCAATTGTGGATTGGATTTGTGTGTTGGCCAAATGGAGCTCCCCACTTTTGAATTGGACTTGGAAGCTTCTCTAATCATCATGGCTATGAATTTAGAAGCTTCTCTAAACCCTTGGCTGTCCTATTGATCATGAAGAAGTCTTAGAAACACTTGGCTCATCATTTACAACTCTAAGCATAGTGATCATAGTGACATATTGAGAGCCAGTCTTTGTTGCCACATCCTTCATTGTTTCCTTAGCTTGAAATGTGGTTATAAGAGTTGCTAAGGCATTTTGCATTCTCTTAGTTCTTGATCTAGTCATAGGACCTCCAATGCATTGCAATGGATCAAGTGTGGATGTCTCAAGTGTGGAGTTGTCTCGGCTTGTGTGGTTGTCTCGGTTCTTAGGTTTCCATCAAGGTATAAACTCTAAACCCTGATTTGCTCTCACTTCATATGGACCCTGGAAGGAAACCAAATTTTAAATTCCACTGCTTGATACACTCAGTTTACTAGAATGTCTCAATAAATTCAACCTACCTGGCATGTCTCCTATTGAACTTACTTTGTCCTTTTAAATGTTTAAGGGATTCGTGGTCAGTATGAATGATAAACTCTATAGGCCAAAGATAGTGCTGCCATGTCTGCAGAGCTTGGACAACTGCATAGAACTTTGTCGTATGTTGGGTATCTCAACGCACCACCATTCAACTTCTCACTAAAGTAAGTGAGAGGTCAGCCTTCTTGCATTAGCACGGCTTCAATTCCTATACCTAAAGCATCACATTCAATTTCAAAAGTTTTAGTAAAGTAAGGTAAGGATAATAAAGGTGTCGAGCTTTGCTCTTGCTTAAGCACATTGAATGCTTGATCTTGCTCTTCTCCCCATTGAAAACTTGGGGACTTCTTAACAAGTTGATTAGAGGAGCAGCCTTAGTGTTAAAATCTTTAACAAACCTTCTATAAAAGCCTGCTAAACCATGGAAGCTACGTACCTCAGTAACGTTGGAAGGGGTTAGCCATTCACATATAGCCTTAACCTTTATCCCTTCGGCACTTACCCAAGGAATATGTGATGAAATCCTAAGGGCCGAGACAACTACAACTCCACATGAAGCTAGGCATCCACACTTAGATTCTTTGCTAGGGATTGGTGGTCCTATTACAAGGTCAAGGACTACGAGAATACAAGCTGCCTCAATCTCTTTCATAAATGAACCCATGGAATCCGAAACTAAGGTAGCAAGGAAGACTTCCGAACTTAGCTCATCATTTGTCATTCTAGTCATCCATGAAGAATCAAGAATGAAGGATCAAGTGTGGTTGATTTTCACTTGTGTAATTAAGATCCTTAGACCACTTCTCATCACAATCCAAATTTAACTTTGGAAGGTTCTAATTTAGCAAGGAGCAAAATAAGAATCCAGCTCTGGTGAAGAATCCAATCTAGGCTTGGAAGATTTCAGCATTTGGCCTTGGAAGGTTCCAGCTTTTGGCTGATTTTTAGAAGCTCAAATGGAAGCTCAAACTGCAGCTAAGATGGCCGAATTCTAGTCACAAAAATGTCACTCTACTTAGTATTGAAAATGAGGGATCAAATGCCAAGTCCAATTTGGAAAGAAGCTAGCTGAATCCAAGGAGAAGAATAATTTTTGCTTAGCTGAAAAAAAAAGGAAACATAAGAAGTTCCAAATCCATTGCCAAGATAACTTGAAGAAGCTTCTAAAGTCTACATGAAGAAGTTAAGAAAGCTACCAAATACAAGACAACAACTAGAAGCTACCAAAACAAGCAACATTCGGCCAGCACAAATCCAATTAGTCTTTGGATTATTTTTAGGTAGTTTCAGAATTAGTTATTTCCTTTTCTTAGATTAGTTGTTTCTTTTAAGTAATAGCTTCTTTAGTTAGTTTCCTAAAAAGCTAATCCAACTAGGGAATGGCTTTCTTAATTCTTACAACTTGTAAACTATAAATAGAGGCATTCAGCCACAATGAAAGAGGAAGAATTTTGACAATACAAACTTGAGAGCTTTGTAGCTTTTCTTTGAGTTCTAGTTTAGAACTTGCTTTGAGTCTTTGAGGATAGCCTCTTAGGTTCATGTTTAAGCTATCTTGTTGAGTTTCTTTCCCTCAACAATTTGAGTGTGCTTCTTGGTTCCAAGGATAGTCAAAGTTCACATCTTGGGTCTTTGATAATTCCTTCGGTTGTCAAGTGGACAAAAGCAAGGTCCTTCTTCACAAGTTGGAGTTGGTGTCTTGCTAAAGGAAGACTTAGTTCAGCCTAGAGGACGATACTAGGACCAACACTCTGATATAGGTTCGGTTTCTTATCCTTTGGTGTAAGAATTCGTATCAATATGACTTGATTTGCATAGAACGTACACTCCTTAAGGTTAGCATGTAATTTTTTAGGGTGTAAAGAAACAAGAACAAGCCTAACATGTATAATATGATCATCTAAAGATTGACTATAAATAAGGATATCATCAAAATATACCACAACAAATTTTCCAATGAAGGTACTAGGTGCATAAGTCTCAAATATATGCTCAAAACATGGTTCATAAGTCTCATGAAAATACTAGGTGCATTGGTTAAACCAAAAGGCATGAATAACCATTCATATAAACTATATTTCGTTTTGAATACAGTTTTCCATTCATCTCTTTCTTTCATCCTAATTTGGTGATATCCAGATTTTTAGTCTATCTTTGTATAGAACTTAGCCCCATGTAATTCATCCAACATATCATCTAAACAAGAAATAGGATGAAAATACTTTACAATGACTTTGTTGACCGCTCGGCAGTCCACGCACACACACCCTGATCCATCCTTCTTTGGTACCAACAATGTTGAATGACACAGCGACTTAAACTTTCTCATACATGTTTCTTAGCCAATAACTCCTCCACTTATCATTGGAGTTCTTTGATTTCTTTAGGGTTGGCTCTATAAGAAGAGCGATTTGGAATTACGGCTCTAGGAATGAAGTCAATTTGATGTTCAATTCTCCGAATTGGTGGTAATCCATTTGGTAACTCCTTGGGAAAAAGATCACTAAATTCCTTCAAAAGATAAGTCATCGCATTAGGCAAGTCAGGGTCAAAGTCGTTAGTAGAAAAATAATATTCTTTAAAATAATTAGAAAAATTTCACCTAAAAAGTATGCTTTCTTAATGTCCCTTTCACTAGCATAGAAGTTGCTCTTGACTTTCACCTTTGTTGTCTTGTTGGGCACAACAGTGGATTTCTTGTTTGCAGTCACTTGCCCTTTTTCATTCTTCTCCTCAACCCTTTTCTTATCATTGATGATCTTTAGTTGATCTTCATAAACTTGTTGAGGTGACATCGGGTTGAGAGTGATAGGTTTTCCCTTTGTCATAAATGAATACTTGTTCATTTTCCCATGTTGTCGGGTATCCCTATCAAATTGCCACGGTCATCCCAAAAGTATGTGACTGGCTTCCATCGGGACTATGTCACATAGGACCTTATCTTCATATCTTCTAATCAAGAAAACCACCAACACTTGTTTATTTGCCCTAAGTTTAGCACCATCATTTAACCATCTTAATCTATAGGGTCGAGGGTGCTTAAGTGTAGGTAATGACAACTTCTCTACCAAGGTCGTACTTTCCACATTTGTGCAACTTCCTTCATCAATGATCAAACGACAAACCTTACCTTGCACATAGCACCTAGTATGAAAGATATTTTCTCTTTGTTCTTCATTTTCCACAGCTTGAGCACTAAGTGATTTCATGGTCACTAATGCTTCTTCTCCATTTAACAATTTATCACTTACCATTTGAAGACTCTTTAAAGTAGTAAGTGCTTCTCCTACTACGACATCTTCTTCACCGTCAGTCTTAGTCAACGGAGGCATAGAGTTATCAGACTCACTATCGAAAATCCAAGGTGACCATCACTCATCAATTAAGGCATTGGGCAGCTAGGTGACCTTTGCCTTGACATTTAAAGCAAGTGATGTCTCTGCTTCTAACAGGACGGGTAGGCTTTCTTAACTTCTTTTTCTTCGATGAGTTGGCCCATGGTTTAGATTCACTCTTTTTGTCACCATTTTTATCCCAATTACTCTTCTATGGGGACTTACTAGGCATGTAGCTTGGTTTTGAACTTTTCTTCTTTAGTTTCCTTTCCACCTTCTCAGCCATGTGAACCATCGCTTCAATTACCAAGTAATGGTGGAGTTTGATGACATTGGCTATTTCTGGATTCAACCCTTGCAAAAATATAGCCATTGTAGTCTCTTTGTCTTTTTCTATATTGGCTTGGATGAGTGCAGCTTCTAACTCAATGAAATATTTAGTTACACTCTTTGAACCTTGTTGTAAGCTTTGTAAACTCTTTTATAATTCCCTATGATAATAGGATGGAATGAACATCTTTGTCATAATTGTTTTCATTTCCTCCCAAGAGCAAATAGGACACTCTCCATTTCTTTTCCTAGAGATTACAAGTTGATCCCACCAAATTATAGCATAGTCGGTAAATTCAACCGCTGCTAGCTTCACCTTCTTTTCTTCAGAATAATGGTGACAATCAAAGATCCTTTCAACCTTTTTTTCCCATTCTAAATAGGCCTTGGGATCTCCTCTACCTTGGAAAGCTGGAATTTTCATTTTGATGCTTCCTAAATTTCTATCAATTTTATCAACTCGGTTTTGGCCTCTATGGAAAATAGAAGCCCCATCAGAATTTTCACTTTCATCAGAATTTGAAGAGCTTTTTCTCCTAGATTTTGACTTTTTGGAGAAGGACTCAATGAAGGCTCTCATACTTTGGGGCAAAGTGTTGGTCAATTGCTCAATCGTGTTGTCATTAGATTGAAGTTTTGATTGCAAGAACTCAAGTTGATCAGCGGTGGACTGTCTTCGGTATATATGTTTGTCCAATCTTTAAGGGCCTTTTGGTCAATTGAAGGTAGGTTTTCTTTTGACATGGTTCTTGAAAAAGGTTAGTACAAACAAAAGCAAAAACAATAATATGGAAAGATTTGTAGTAAGGGTGCATATGAGTAAGCTCTCCATATTTTCTATGTCTCACCCCTCACTCAACAATCTCTCTCTAAGTTCTTGCTTAGAACAACATACTTTATCAAACATTTAGAAATTTTGGTCAAGAGATAGCTCAAATAAGAATGTATATATTTAGGAAATAAATAATTAAGGACTACTAAAAATTAGGAAACTAGAAAATTTGAAATCAACTTGGAATTGGAAGCAAATACAGAAATTACAAGGAATAGGAAACAAGACAAATCCTACTACAAAGTGGAATGGAATAAGGAAAGCTATTAAAAGGAAACTAAATAGATCTGAATATGGACTCTAAAATGAAATGAAAAATGGAATCAAAAAGCAAAACAAATTTGGAAACTAAAAGGAAACAAATAGGAAAGACTACTGAAGGAAGGTAACTCTAACTAGGAAAACAAATACAACTAGGAATCAATTCTTGCAAGTAAAATCAAATTAGGAAACAATTCTTGTAGTCATTTTTATATAGAAATTTCAGTCAAGGAAGGTCACAAAGGTGCAGAATTTTTTTGGTCAACAATGATGGCAAAAAGGAACAAGAATTCGGTTACAAGAAACTACCTAAGGACAAATTCAATCAAGACTTCGGCCAAACTAAATTTTCAGTCAACAATTTCAGCTCCAAAAGTCTAGAATTTTGGCTGCCAAATATGTAGACTTTTGTCACAATTCTTGAAGCACTAAAACAAATTCAAGGCAATAAATTTTAGGAAGGCAGTACGGCAACAAGAACTTCAAAATAGAAAACAAATCAAGACTGTTGCACGGGTTCATCAAAATTCAGGAAGGCAGAATTTTGTTTTTGTCCAACAATTTCATCCAAGAGAATCCAATTTTCAGTCAAGACAAATGTGCAAAATTCTATTGTGAATCAAGACAAAGGTAGCACGGGTTTTCAATAGCAAATCAGCAAAAATTTAGGAACAAGAAAGAAAAACAAATATGGGTGTCTTTGGGCAGAATTCAAGTCACAATTTCTTGAAGCACCTTCAGCCAAAAATATTCAAGAAAAAAAAAGGTTTCAAAAATTCAAGAAACAAGATTGTAAGGAACAAGGATCAAGAAACAAGGATTTAAGAATTAAGAATCAAGAATTGTTCTTCTTCTCTTCTTCTTTCTTTCTTTCTTTCTTCTGGTTTGATCTTTCTCTCATTTTTCTGTCTTTTTCCCTCAGCTCTTTCTTCTTTTGTTTTTTTTTTCACTAGAAAAGAACAATTAAAGAAAAAAAAAATATCACATGAAGAGGGACACAAAAACAGAACAAGGCACGGTTATGAAGAGAAAAATTCAAGGAGTCAGATATTCGAAAAAACAGTAAATAATCTTTCTATTTTAGCAAGAAACAACAATCGACAAATTTTTTTTTCTCAAGGAATAAATAGAATAATAAATCCCAAATTATCTACATGAAAATTGGACAGCAAGAAAAGGTTTAATAAAGTCTCGAAGACTAGGGTTAAATAACTAATTTGACTACCACAAGAAAAACAGAATTTCAGCTACTAGGAAACTATAAATAATATGTTTGGTATATAAACAGAATTATGAACAAAATTTTGAAATTACCAAGAGCTCTAATACCAAACTAATGCGTACCTCACGGTTATAGGGAGCCGGCAATACGCAATAAGCGAAACAGGACCCAAGACTTAACTTGCTAAATCACTAGAACTGGAGGAATTGAACCAATTGATGAAGCATCGCCACAACCTAGGGTTCTACTAGATTGATAAGATTCAAAGGCATCACAAATTGTTCAATTGTGATAAGCCCATTGTTCTTAACAAGAACAAAGCGATTGATTCACTCAAACTCTCAAGGACGTAATGTCAAAATTCCCAAAATTCATGTCTTCTATTATTCATGACTGATGGCCAATATTTATAGAGTGCAAAAATGTGCTAAAAGGCAACAACTAAAATTCTAATCCTAATGTAATTCTAGGGGGGAGGGGTGGCCAAAAGAGCCTTAAGACAAAAACAAAATAAAAACCCTAAAGCTAATTGGACTTTGGAAGTTTGGCCCTTTAAGGCTTCTTTCAAACTTACAAGTTTGGCATCTAAATAAAGACATAAATTTCGGCCATAACAATTAAAAATCCAAAAAGGTTGGCCTTTTAATTACCTAAATTCGGCCACACATAATTCTAAAATAATGCTAAAAATAAACTAAACAACTTGGCCTATTATTACACTAGAATTCGGCCAAGGCAAGACTAGTGATCTTAAAAAATGGATTTACAAGAAGATGGTCAAGGCAAATGTCACATAGCTACGCAATGTCCTAATAAAAGAGTGATGATCACCTAGGATGACGGGGATGTGATTTTTGACTCTATGCCTCATTTGACTGGGACTGACAGCAAAGAAGATGCTGTAGTGTGAGAAGCACTTACTACTTTGAAGAGTCTTCAAATGGTGAGTGATGAAGAATCATCAAATCGAGAAGAAGCGTTGGTGACCATGAGATCACTTAGTGCTCAAGCCATGGAAAATGAGAAGCAAATGGAAAACATCTTTCATACCAAGTGCCATGTACAAGGTAAAGTTTGTCACTTGATCATTGACGGAATAAGCTGCACCAATGTGACAAGTAAAACCTTAGTAGAGAAGTTGTCACTTCCTGCACTTAAGCACCCACTGCCTTATAGATTGAGATGGTAAGTTATAGTACTGAATTAAAGGTAACTAAACAAGTGTTTGTAGCCTCTCGATCGGAAGGTATAAAGATAAAATCCTGTGTGACATAGTCCCGATGGAAGCTGGTCACATACTTTTGGGATGACCATGGCAATTTGATAGGGATAGTTGACATCATAGTAAAACTAATAAATATTCATTTATGATGAAGGGAAGACTTGTCATGCTGAACCTTATGTCACCTCAACAAGTTTATGAAGATCAACTTAAGATTGTCAATGAGAAGAAAAAGGTTGAGGAGAAAAACAAAAGGGAGCAAGTGATTGCAAATGAGAAAAATCAACCCATCGTTGTGCTCAACAAGATAGCAAAGAGGAAAGTCATGAGCAACTTTTATGTTACTCAAGCCAACAAGGGTTGAAAACGTTTTATTTTTTAGCCTAGTGATTGGGTCTGGGTACATGCGGAAGGAGCATTTTCCTCTTTGACGGTGGACTAAACTTCATTCCATAGGCAATGGTCCATTTCAAGTAGTTGAACACATCAACAACAATGCCTACAAGCTGGACTTGCTTGGTAAGTATCAAGTTAGTGATACTTTTATTGTGACTAATCATTCCCTTTTTGATGTAGGTGATAAGTTCAATTCGAGGACGAATCCTTTGAAGGAGAGGGGGAATGATGGGAACCGAGGACCATTCCAGCCACTCGCCAAGCATTTGATCTGTTAAGGCATATCAAGGGGCTGATGGCGAGAGTTAGGTCTAAATGAATTCAAGAAACCATAAGTGGTTTAATCTATGACATCTAAGCCCATTAGGCATGTGGCCAAGACTTGCACATGCAGCCAAGACATGCAAATCATTAATCTATTGCGAGTCCAATTTGAAGAACACTAGTCTTGCCTTGGTCAAATTCTAGTGTATTAGTACGCCAAGTTGTTTAGTTATTTTGTTAGCATTAAATTTTATTATTTTATTTTATTAAGAGGGCCGAAATTCAGCCTTAACAAGGCCACCCCTTACTAGTTTTTACTTGTGGCCGAAGCTAGGCTTTAAGCTAGGGTTTTTGTTTGTATTAAGGGAGCTTGGCTACCCTTGAGTGTTAGATAAGGGTTAAGAGTAGTAGTTTCCTTTTCAAGACAATTTGTAACCTATTTATAGGCCATTCGGCCATGAAATGTGTTTAATTATGCCCTAAAGACCAATCATATGATGATTGTTTAGGCATATATTGTATTATTGTGATTATAATTTAATTATGAATAAATATAATAATGTCCATAGAATTAATGATTCTAAAATTATCCCTAGTCAAGTATTTTCATTAATGGGATTATGATAATACATTAAGACTAGTATGTGTAGTGATTAATCACATGTGTCATGATATAGATATCAAGTCAATATATGGGTACATGTTAGAGAACTATGTACTAGATCGACCCACCATGAAAGCAAAGTTCTAGCTGGCACCAACGGTTCTGTTGCCGCTTCTTCCTTGATTAATTGTGTGACAATTAATTTGGGACTTAGAGACAATTATGTGGATACTATAGAGGCACAGCTCTATTGTGTTTTTTTTTGATTCGATGAGCAAAGTCTTCACAAGAAAGAACAACTGCTACCGGTAAACGTAAATCTCTTCACGATCAGTTTGAAATCACTTCGTAAGGATCCTTGGAGGAAATAAAAAAATTTTAAATTCCACCACATCTCGTATTTGATTTCCTACATAAACATCTTCAAACCAATTGAAATATTTTTGAAACAAGCCATTTGTCTAAAATAATATTAATCAATCTAAATATTATTATTGGCTATGTTTTTTCCATTAAAAAAATGAAAAACAATTACTCTTATGTTTATGAACCAATCATTATCAATCTAAAAATAAGTTATGCCCATAAAATGATTCATTCATTGACAATCACTCCAAATATTCAAACATACTAAAACATGACCATTTAGTTTTGAAAAAAAAAATATCAATCATTTTTTTTTCCATTTCACATATGATAGTTGTACTAGACATATTTCTAGCTTCAAGATTCAAAGCATTTTCACAATAGTTGATGAGAATCAAATATTCATAAACTTAACTATGTGTTTTTCATGCTTTTGCACAGATTTCATTGAGATATGCTATGTTTATGAGAGAAATCACAGTATACTTGTTGATTCTCATATTTTGCTCTTTTTGTAGGAAAAAGGGGAGAAAAATCAGCCATCTTCCGGAGTTCATAACTATTGATGCAAACGACCAAATGAGATGATTGAAGATGATATGGAAAGTTGAAAGAGAGAGAAAAAACTTTCATGAATAAAATTTTCTCAAATTTCGGAAGCAAAGGGACCAAAACTGGACAAAAGCAGAGCAAGGCGCGAACAAAATTCTGAGGGGAAAGAAATTGCTGACCGCCGCGGCGATCAGCCTGCGACTGCAAAATGTGAAGATTTCATTTCGAGTCCCCGCATGTTTTTGAAGCTTCACAATTGCTCCCCAATTTCCCTACTTGTATAAATACCCCATTTTGTGTAGAAAAACGGGAGAAGGAGAGAGTTAGGGTTAGTTTTAGAGATTTTTCATATTTTACCCAACTCAAGAACGTGAGTTCATTAGGGGCTAGGGTTTGGCTCTTGTGGCTGAGAAACTTCAATCGTTGGAGCTAGCCTTGCTTGTTAAGTGTAGGATTTGGTTGGAATCACCGTTCTCTTGATTAAGGGGAGTATTTCTTTCAATTCCTTGTGCTCTAAATAGTTATATCTCCTTGTGGATGTTGTTTGCTTGAAGCCATGAGTGGCTAAATTGTCTTGGGTGATTCTTGGTGCTTGATGTAAGGGTTAGGTTTATTTTGATTCCTTGTGGGTTGGAGAGTGGTGGGCTTGCATTAATTAAAGTCTTCCTACTTGTATTAGATGAATGGCATGCATTGAATGTGGCCACATTTAGCGTGTGTTTTAGGACATGCATGAATTTAGGCCAAAAGTAGGAAGAACTACCTAGCATTCACTAAATTTAGGTGTTTGAGACAAGAAATAACCACCACATGAGCTTAATTGTGCATTAAAATTGTGTGGAAGCCATAGGTTTTAGTGTGCACAAGGTAGAAGTGAGATCGAAAGAAGATCTTCTATCCTTTAATTCCATTAAGACCGAAAGGAGATATGGAGTGAAAAATAGGTGGCTTTCTTAGATTAAATATTTAAACTAGGGAATGTGAAGTAGTTGGCTAAAACATCTAGAGCTAAAATTGTGCATTAGAGTTGTGTAGAAGCCATAGGCGCTAATGTGCACTAGGTGGGGATGAGACTGAAAGGAGATTCCCCATTCTACAATTCCGATGAGACTGAAAGGAGATTCGGAGCGAACGGATGTAGTCACTTAGTTATGTTGCCCTAAACTCGGTTGCCCTTGGGAGTCGAAGTAGCCTACTCTTGCATTGAGCCTAAGGATCACCCTCCTTCCTCAATTGTGTGTTTCTCTCCTTGTTTTAGTTGAGTTGTTTAACTTAGTATTTAGATTCTAGTATTCCCATTTATTTGCATACTTTTCTTCATGCTTCTTAGTTAAATATCACTCTTTATGTCATGGCATTAGGTAACATAGATGGCAAATAGTTAATTGCACTTAAATTCTTGTTTTGTCCCATTCCCTATGGAAAATGATCCCTAAACTTTATTACAATTGATTAAGTGAGGTTTAGGTATAAATTTGTGTGAGTTTGAGCTATATTTTGACACACTTTTGCACACACCAAACTCTTCACCAATAGTTTACAAATATGATTTTCTCAACAAAACTAAATGATAACTGTTTTGTAGGTATCATTTTAGCTAAATTTAGTTCAATTATTTTGATTAAATTATTTAAATAGAGAACAAGATTAAATAAAGAGTATCAAATAAGTCACACCTTTGTGTCTATGCCAAATTCTTGAAACAATTTTTCTTCCAAATGCTTGGTCAACATTTTTTACCCACTCCCTCATTTACTAGTATATTCAATCTTACATTAATTCTGTATTCAAGTGCTTTTAAACATATTAGATTTTAGACTTTGAGTCTTTGATCGACAACTCCTATGCCTCTCATCATTGTGTTGTTCCTTCTTTTCATGAATATTTTACTCATCAATAATAGAAAAAATATTATAATGTGATGAACCATGTCTATCCATTTGTAATTTGAGGAGATCACAAAAGATTATGATGTGAACCCATAGGGAACTCATCCTAAAATCCTTCAAACATATAGATGGCCCCAAAAACAACCCAACAGTGAATTGATCTACTTACTCCAAGGTCAAAAAAGACGTTGACCCCAATCTATTCAAACAAATTAAAACCTTAGTATCAATGTGGATTAAATCAACGCCACAAGTTAAAGGAACAAGACTTAACTTGATAAGTCGTAAGAGTAATACAAGGACAATCTTAATGTACTCAAAAGTTTACAAAAGAATTTAAATTTGTAAAAAACCTCACAAGAAAAGCTTATTGATGAATATTGCATATGAAATTTTGGCCACTCATATCCTATTTATTGGGTTAAGGGCAGCCAAAACATTACCTAATTACAAGACTTTCCTAACATCTAGGACAAGAAAAAATTCTATTGGTTGGATGAGTTTTGCCTTTAAATTTTTAGGAAACATTTTAATTCTTTCAACTAATGAATCTAGCCTAAGATACAACCCAAATTAATTAATTGACCAGTATTAGAATTAGGAAACCATATAAAGGTCCCTTAAAAATATTGATAAAAAGACAAGAAACAAAATGGGAACTAACAAATTAGGGCCCTAATTAGGGTTGAACCCATTTGGCTAACCTACACTTAGCTAATTTCAGCTATACCCTTTATTTTTATGACATTTGGGATTTTAATAAAGTAAATAGCTTAAGTACAAGGCTCATGCGTATTTACACTAAAATTAAAGATTTAATTAAAGTTAATCAAGCCCATCAGACAAAGTCGACTTGGACATTCACCTGGTTGATTTTTTTAAAAGAATTCAATTGAAACCAAGGCCTTTTTGTAGTTTGGTCATCCCTTTAGTTACAAAATGATAAACCAAAAATGATGACCACTATGGACTAGGGTTTGCATTAGATTATAACTAATAGAAATAAATTTAAGAAATTATATCTAATAATTGTAAAAATATAATTAAGTAATTATTAAGAGTTGAGATTATAAATAGTGAGATCAAATACAAATTGATGGAGAAGAATAGATATTAGAGAATTAGAAGAACATTTAGTGTTGAAAATGGTTAGAGGCTATATAAAGAACCCTTTTTCTTTAAGGTGAGAAATGGCAAATAGCCTCCTAGACATTCACTAGAAGACTAGTGATCAATAGTTCCATCTTTTTCTTTTCTTTTCAAACCTTTTTATGATAAATAACTAAAGCTGAATCATTGATTTTGATTTTTGTTTTGAAAAATCATGAACTAGAACTAAATCATTAGGTCTAACTCTAGTCACATTCACGGTACTATCTATTGCAACTTTAGTTCAACTAGAATTGCTAATTTGGTTGTAACTAGATTCTAGTTCAAACCAAAATTATGGTCAATTCTAACTGAAACTTTGCAAAGGATGGTTTGAGAGCCTTAGATGATGACTTGATGTATGTAATTGCTAAGCAAATTGATGAGCATTTAGGTAATTGACTTGTAAAATTAGTGTCATTTAACTTCATATGTGTCACTAGCCATAAAAAATAGTTATATGTCACACTTCAACTACCCTATGTTAATCATTATACATAACAACTTGCACCTTTTCCTAGAGTCGAGTTGAGTCTAAGGATTGTTTGAGTTTGTAGGAGGTAAATTAATCCAAAAAATATTTTTTAAACATGAAATATGGCTTTCTCTAAATAACAATCAATAACTAGTCTATCCTAATTGGAGTAATTCTTCACCACCAATATGGCATCTCAACTTCACACAAAGTGGCTAGAAATAAGTAACTAAATTGGTTAAGTATTTCCTTCCTCCCACACTCCGCGCCCTCACTTCCCTTATGGATGCATAGTTTTCAATGTGTTTTGAGAATTTATGTCTTTCCCTATAAGTTTAAGGAAACAATAGCCTGATAAAAGGATTAGTTCGATTGTTAAAGGAGACAAATAGACCCTATCCTAGATTTGAAATATTGATACGATGAATATTTAGTCTAGACAATACTAGGCCTTATGAGTATAAAAAAAAAAAATCAATCTCTTTTCATCGTATGAACTTTAAAATGTATGAAATTTCATATTTCATTTTACATGCAAAACCATAGAGACTTATTTAACTTAAGTTGGTTATAGACCAGAGGCAAACCTATGTCAAGAAAATCCTAGTTGTGAATGACTTTGGTAGTGTTCTTGGATCAAAATGCAAAATAAGAATTCAAAGTACCTATGTCCATCTTCTTGTTTTATTTTTATACCAAAAGAAAACATATGGGAAACAAGCTGATATTTTCATCAGTAATGAAAGAGCCCAATGCAAAAGAAAAAAAAATGCTTGTTGGATTTTCAAATAGTCAACTCATTTTGATAATAAAAAATTTTGATATGTTTCCTAAACAATTTAATTTCTATTAAATGTTTGACGTACACTATGCTTGTTATGCTTGGATTAAATTTATTAGAGATCTCTCCATTGTTTTTGATGTGTGTTTCAAGGCTATAAAGAAACAGCAATACACAACAAGCGAACAGGACCCAAGACTTAATTTACGAAATCACCGAACCGCATTGAGACCGATGGATGACACGTCGCCACAATCTTGGGTTTTACTAGATTGATAAGACTCAAAGGTGCCACAAACTGGTCAAATTTGATAAACCTACTGTTATTTGAAAGAACGAAGAGATTGATTCACTCAAACTCTCAAAGACATAATGTCACAAAATAATTCTCAATTTGTCTATTCATCTCATGGCTGAATGGCCTATATTTATAGAGTTCAGTTTGTCTTAAAAAGGTAACAACTAAAATCCTAACCCTAATATAATTCTAAGGGGCAATCACTCCTTCAAGAATTAGAGGGCAGCCTTTAAACAAATAGGAAACAAAAAAAGCCCTAATGCCAATTGGGCTTGGAGGTTTGGCCCTTTAAGGGTTTTTCAAGCTTACAAATTTGGGAATTAAAAAAACTAAATAATTTGGCCAAAACATATTTAAGAGACAACCCTTGAAGACAATTTCAGCCTTCTAACAAAATAACTAATCTAATAAAATTTAATGCTAATAAAATAACTAAACAACTTGGCCTACTAATACACTATAATTTGGCCAAGGCAAAATTAGTGTTCTTCAATTTGGACTTGCAATAGATTAACGAGTTGCAAGTCTAGGCCGAATGCTTGATGGGCCCTGTAATATGTCACGGCGGATCGAATGTTTGGTGAGTAGGTTGAACAACTCCTAGATTCCCATCATTCCCCCTCTCCTCGAAATGATTCATCCTTGAATCTTCAACAACACCCTTGGGATGAAATCAACATACTGTGACCACCTTAGGGAGTAGAAGAAATAGTTTGGCTAGGGAAAACGATGTCTTTTCTTTTTAACTCTTCTTGAGCCACTCTTGCATTAGCATTTACCACAAATCTTTGAAGGCTCCAAGTTGGTATCGGAGTGTGATAAAATTCTCTTTCGATAAACATAAAATCAAGGTGTGGAAAATTGTCATCTTTGGCATGCATATTTACAGCTTGAACAGTCAAAACATTATCAACCAGCTCGAGCTCTTAGTTTTGATAACCCCCACTCATTGGATTTGCCCTCTTTGAGCTATCATGCTTTTCTTCCTCCTCAACATTTTCTTTTTCATTACTAATCTAGAGTTGAGCTTCATAAACTTGTACATGGCAGATATTCTCCCTTTGCTCATCATTTTCAACGGTTTGAACACTAAGTGATCTCATGGTCACTAATGCTTCTTCTCCATTTGACAATCTTTCATTACTTACCATTGATTGCATAGGCCTCAAGGTAGTAAGTGCTTCCCCATACCTTGGAAGGTTGGAATGTTCATTTTTATACTTCCCAAAATTTTGTCAATTGTATCAACTTGGTTTCGACCTCTATGGGAAGTAGAAGCCCCATTGGAGATGGACTTTTCTTTCTAGATTTTGACTTCTTTGACAATAATTCAGTGATGGACTTCAAACCTTCACACAAAATGTCGGCCAATTGCTCCATCTTATCGTCATTGGATTGAACCCTTAATTGCAAAGCCTCCAATTGATCACCCAAATTTTCATCTTAGGTTCATGTGTTTCATCCAATCTTTAAGGGTTTTTTGGTCTATTGGAGCTACTCCTTCTTTTGACATTATTCCTGCAAAAAAGTTAGTACAAAAGCAAAAAACAATAATATGGGAAGATTTGTAGTAAGGGTGTACATGAGTATGCTATCGGTTATTTCTTTTTTATGTCTCACCCCTCACTCAAACAATCTCTCTTTAAGTTTTTGCTTAGAACAGCACACTTCACCAAACATTTAGGAAATTTTGAGCAAGAGATAGCTCAAATAAGGATTTATGAATTTAGGAAATAAAGACTTAAGGAAGACAAAAAATTAAGAAACTAAAAAAATATGAAATTAAATTGGAAGTAGGATACAATTTAGGAAACTAAACAAATCCAACTACAAAGCGGATTTTAATTTAAGGAAAGCTAATAAGTAAAACACTACACAAATCTGAAACTAAATAGGAAGCCTAAAAGGAAATAAATATGAAAGCTTACTAAGGAAGGTAACTCCAAGGGGAAAACAAATGCAACAAGGAATCAATTCTTGCAAGTAAAATCAAATTAGGAAACAATTCTTACAGCCCTTTTGTATAGAGATTTTAGTTAAGAAAGGTTACCAAATTGCAGAATTTTTTGTCAAGATAAATTGCCAAAAGCAACAAAATTTCAGTCACGAGAAATTGCCAAAAGATTGCAGAATTTTGATTAAAAGAAATTGCCAAAAGGTTGCAGAATTTTCGTCCAAATAGTTGCCAAAGATTGTAGAATTTCAATCACAAGAAATTGCCAAAGAATGCATAATTTTGGCCAAAAGAAATTGCCAAAAATTTGCATAATTTCGTCCAAGTAAATTGCCAAAAAGTGGAGAATTTTAGTCAAATAGTGCTAGCCAATTCTAATTCCAATTGTGATGAGGAAAGTTAATCACACTTGGATTCTTTTACAGCATAACACACGTTTCTTTCAATTAGAATTATGTTATGATTTCTTGAAGCACTATAACACTTCTTCAACAACAATTTAAGACAAAATTTCAAGTATGGCAGTACTGTTCAAGATCAAAAATTGAGGAAGTCAAAAATTTAGGAAGGCATTGAAATTCAATATGGTTCAACAATTCAGAATCTTGGAGCAACTTCTTCAAGCAATTTTGTCCACAAGAATTCAAGAAACAAGGATTCAAGAACAAGAATTCAGGAAACAAGGATTCAAGAACAAGAATTCAAGAAACAAGAATTGTTCTTCTCTCCTTCTTCTTTCTTTTCCGTTTTGTTGATCTTTCTGGATTTTTTTCGGCTCTCTCTTCTTGTCTTTTTTTTTATCACTAGAAAAGAAAAATTCACAGCAAGAGAAATTTCAACATGAAGAGGAATACAAAAAAAGAACAAGAACGACAATTATGGAAAGGACAATTCAAGGGATTCGGGTATTTAGAAAAAACCAGTTGGCAATGTTTATTTATTTTTCACTAGAAAAAAGATCAATTTATTGTACAAGTATCAACACAAAGCTGAAGTATTCACGAAAAATCAACACAAAAATTATGGATGGACAATTCAAGGGTTCGGATTTTTTTTTCCAGCAAGAAACAACAATCAACAATTTTTTTCTTCTCCTTTTCTTTTCACAGAATAACAAAATCCAAATTATCTACAAAAAAATTGGGCAGCAAGAAAAGGTTTAACAAAGTGTCGAATACTAGGGTTAAACAACTAATTTGACTACCACAAGAAAACAAAACTTTCGGCTATAAGGAAGAAAATTATAAACAGAATTTTAGCGATCACAAACAGAATTTGAAGCTACAAAATTTTGAAGTTACCTAGAGCTCTGATACCAAATTGATGTGCACCTCACGGCTATAAAGAGCTAGCAATACACAACAAGCGAACAAGACCCAAGACTTAAGTTGCTAAATCACTAGAACCGGCGAAATTGAGACCAATGGATGAAGCATCACCACAACCTAGAGATCTACTAGATTGATAAGACTCAAATGCACCACAAACTGGTCAAGTTTGATAAGCCCATTGTTCGTCAAAGAATGAAGAGATTGATTCACTCAAACTCTCAAGGACATAATGTCACAAAATAATTCTCAACTTGTCTAGTCATTTCATGGCCGAATGGCCTATATTTATAGAGTACAATTTGTCTTGAAAAGGTAATAACTAAAATCCTAACCCTAATTTAATTCTAAGGGGTAGCCACTCCTTCAAGAATTAAAGGGCAGCCTTTAGACAAATAGGAAACAAAAAAAAAACCCTAATGCCAATTGGGGTTGGAGGTTTGGCCCTTTAAGGCTCCTTCAAGCTTACAAATTTGGTAATTAAAATAACTAAATAATTTGACCAAAATAGAATTAAGGGACAACTCTTTAAGACAATTTCGGCCTTCTAACAAAATAATTAATCTAATAAAATTTAATGCTAATAAAGTAACTAAAGAACTTGACCTACTAATACACTAGAATTTGGCCAAGGCAAAACTAGTGTTCTTCAATTTGAACTTGCAATAGATTAACAAGTTGCAAGTCTTGGCCACATACTTGACGGGCCCGGTAATGTGTCACGACGGATTGAATGCTTGGTGAGTTGGTTGAACAGCTCCTAGATTCCCATCAGTTTTTGTCTAACATCCAATGACAACAAACCAACCCCCATTATATAATTGCCTATAATGAAAACATAAGCTTGAGATAAACTATATCCATGCCTTTCACAAACGTGACTTGATGGATGAATGGTGTAACTTTGAAAAGTTTTAACGATTGATCATAATTTCATAAGATTTTATAGACTTTAGGTAGAAATGTGAGAGCAATGGTTGTCATTGGAGTCTAGGATCATTAGTAGTCTAAGAGAATACATCAAAAATGAATTGCTTGTAAGATTTCATCCATACACTTCCTTCAATTTTTATAATCTTGACATGAATTTAGGAGAAAACAACAATACGAGAAGCTACTTACATAGATAGTTCTTGGCAAATATGGCCCCTTTTGCTTATTGAGAGTTATAGTAATTGCAATGTGATGTGAACTCCGTAAGGAAGAAACCCTAGAAACTCACATGATGTGAACCCCATAGGGAAGAAACCCTAGAAACCCATGAACAAGGTGGACATGGCCCAAAAGAGCCCCAAACAAAAGTAACAAAATGAACCAATGGACAACCTCAACCGCTAGCTTAGCAAGGAACTAGGAACCTTGGTATGATCAATGGAAGAATGATGCCACAATCTAGTAGTTCAAGCTAGATTGACAAGTCAAGAATACCAAAAGGACAAACCTTGATAAGTTTAAGTTCTCAAGAGAAAACAAAAGTGAGGACAATCCTTGCGTATTTTATTAATCAATGCTTGCGTATTTTATCTACAAAAAGGAAATAACTACAAAAAAGAACTATTTTAAGAAAAAGAAACAAATTTAAACTCTCAAAACTTTAATAGCCCAAACACAAAGTTGGACCATAACATAACTAATAAGGCCCAATCATACATTTTAGAAGGGCCCAAAAGTCTAGTACATAAATAATTTAAATAATAATAAAATAAGCAAATGGGCTTACAAGTAGCCGAAATTATAACTTAACATAAATATAAATATATTTGGCCCTAATTAAATTAATTACATTCCTTTAAACCTACTTGAGTTTTGAATTATATTCGCTTGATCCATGCATCAATAAAATATTAAAACATTTACCAATATTTAATGTCATCATTCAAAGCCTTTTCATAAATTGGAAACAATATTCTACTACCCCAACAAATCCAAGTCCAAGTAAGAATAAAATTTCAAGAATTTTTTTCTAAATAAGAATAAGAACACAAGCCAAGAAAAGAAAAATAGGATTAGCAATTCCAAATTTTAACAAGATTAGGATTTTATCTCTTGAGTATACTCAAATTTGGAATCTTAAATCAACAAGAAAAGGAAAAAACCTCAAACTCAAGTGTTCAAGAAATTAAGAAACAAGCGAAGGAAAGGAAATAAAGGGTTGGCAATAAAGGAAGAAAAGAAAAAAGGAAACAAAAATTTACAGCAAATTAAGAAACAAAAGAAAAATTATGAATATTGGTGTAAACAGTTGTGATAAACAGTATTCGTAAACTATAACTGTGAACACTGTCGATGAACAATACCCTTGAATAGTACTGTAAATCGAAAAATAATTTTTTAGAACAAAAATTATGAGAAGAGAAAATATTTATACGGTATTAACAATATGCACAATTTCGATGGCCGATGGAAAACCTTAACTCCTAGCTCAACAAGGAACTAGGAACATTGGTATGATCAATGGAAGAATAACACCACAATCCAGTGGTTCAGACTAGATTGATAAGTCAAAAACGCCACAAGAACAAATCTTGATAAGTTCAAATCCTTAAAAGAGAACAAAAGTAAAGACAATCCTTATATATTTTATTAATTAAATTCTCAATCTCCCATTTAGAAAGGTATAAGGCACAATCTCCTTATATAATTAACAAACCCTACTTCAAATCATCTATGAAAAGGAAATAACTAGAAAAAAGAACTATTCTAAGAAAAAAAAAACAAATTTAAACCCTAAAAACTTTAATAACCAAAACACAAGGTCAGACCATGAAATAACTAATAAGGTACAATCACACATTATAAAAAGGCCCAAAAGTTTAGAACATAAATAATGCAAATAATAATAAAATAAGCTAGTGGGCTTACCCAAGAAGAATATTTTAATAGGTGTATTGAATGTAAACAAGCTAAATCTAAATCCCTTCTTCATGGACTATATACTCTACTTCCCATACCAAGTTCACCTTAGATGAGATATATTTATGGATTTCATACTTGGGTTGTCACAGTTTTCAAGAGGTATGGATTCTATTTATGTTTTGGTGGATAGAGTTTGTAAAATGGCTCATTTTATTGCTTGTAGTAAATCCAACGACGCCAAACATGTAGCCGACTTGTTCTTCAAGGAGGTCATACATTTGCATGGAGTTCAGAAGAGCATCATGTCTGATAGAAATGTTAGATTTTTGAGTTATATTTGAAAGACTCTGGGGTAAGTTGGGGACAAAGTTGTTATTTTCAACAACTATTCATCCACAAATAGATGATCAAACTGAGGTAACAAACTGTACACTTGGTACCTTGCTATGAGTTCTAATTAAAAAGAATTTGAAAAGCTTGGAGGATTGTTTGCCTATTGCTGAATTTGCTTATAATCGTACCATTCACACGTTCTCTAGCTTTTCACCTTTTGAAATTGTTTATGATTTTAATCCTTTAACTCCAATGTATTTCACTCTTTTACTTGTTAAAAAGAAATTAAGCTTCAATGAAGCCAAGAAAGCTGAAGTGGTGAAGAAGTTGCGTGAGAAAGTCCGCATGCAAATTGAAAAGAAGAATGATCAATATGCATCCAGTGCCAATAAGCATAGAAAGCAAGTTGTATTTGAACCTTGTGATTTGGTTTGGGTACACATGAAGTAAGAAAGGTTTCTATCTCAAAGACATAAAAAGTTGCATCGTATAGGTGATGGACCTTTTTGAGTGATAGATCACACAATGATAATGCCTACATGCTTGACCTTCCCAGTGAGTATGTTGTTAGTGCTATTTCAATGTTTCTAACCTATCTCCTTTTGAGGAAGAATCCTTTTGAGAAAAGGGGGAATGATAGGAATCAAGGAGCACCATCTCAAGCATCTCAAAGAAACTCAAGTGAACATGAGACTCAAGCTGATTCTAAGGCTGAAATCATATTCAAGACTCCCTTAGCAATATTCAAGGGTCAATTACAAGAGCTACAACTAAAAATATCAAGGAATTAGTTAATGGACTTATTAAAGAAGTTCATACCAAAGAAGAGTCCAAGATTGGTGATTACAAGCCCAAATTAATTAATATCTTAAATGTAATTACCAATGGGTTTTGTACTTAAACTGTTAATGTGTAAAAGCTCACTTATTTTAACTTTTTTTGGGTTGACCAAATTGGGAAGCTTGTATGTCTGCTAGCCATTGCTTTCTAGGGTTTTGTGATCTGTAATTTCCTTTTGAGTGATTTTTAGAAGTTAGTTTCCTATTTGTTTAGTAGATTGCTTGACAAGCCTTTATGTGTTGGAAACCAAATCAAAAAATGCAGCAGAAATATAATATTTTTGGTTTCCTCCAAGGATCCATCTGATGAAATCAAATTCGTAGTGATAAATTATACCTTTTAGGTAGTAGTAGAAGATCGTAGATTGTCGAATCATGAGCAAAACTAGTATAGCCTTGCCTCTATGGTATCCACATAATCGTCTCCAAGCCTCATGCTCATTGTCACACAATTAACCAAAGAAAGAAGTAACAAAATCCTTTGGTGCTAGCTAAGATTCTGTTACTCAGGTTCTCTCTCAAGTTCACAACTCAAGGGTTGGTTTTCTTTCAAGCTCTTTGCTTAAAGGTTGTTTTGTTCTTGTTTCTCAAGCAAGAAGTGGCAGCTATTTTTGGACAAGAGAAGACTAAGGAAGATAAATTCTTGAATCTAAAAAAAAAAATTCCTAGTTTGACATCAGAATTTTTTTTTAAAGAAGAAAACAAAGAATCTTGACTTTTCGAGTAACCCATTATCTTCAATTAATGAAGACTCTTGGCTTTTTGGTTAACCCACTATCTCCAATTAATGAAAACTCTTGGCTTTTCGGCTAACCCACTATGTCCAATTAATAAACTCTTGGCTTTTCAGCTAACTCACTATCTTCAATTAATGAAGACCTGATAGATTCCTATTCTCAATAGGATTCTTAAATTAACCAAAATTCATCACATAAATTTTACACTTCTTTTGGATACGATCGAATTGTGCAACCCAATAGGTTCTCATAACATTGTCGTTGACATAAAATCTATTTTATGCCAAAAGTAATGAGCAGTGTCTAACAACACATCAATACTATCCAAGTAATGAGAATATTAGTAATTCGACATTACTTTTCTTGTGATAGATTTTACCATGTAATTAAATCCCTTTGCCTTAGATATCTTGATTGAACATGAGCCATGGAGCGTGTCATGCTCGTATAGTTCAATCTTTTCGTTTCTTGATTTCCGGAGTAGATACATCTAAGCAAATGAGCCAAATATCACATATCGACTAATTTGAGCACGACCATGCATTTTATGGTCTTACTCAATCAAGGGGCCCAAAGACATCACTCCCATTATATAGGAGGGGAAATCCTATCTTGACCACTCAACATTCCACTACATGATTTATTACATATCCAATTACTACTTTTATAGTTCACCCTGTTACGGGTAACGTTTAGTAGTATCAAAACATGTAACTCCTCATGTTGGGATCTCTGAATATCTCAAGTCTAAGGATTATTTACACCATCATCACTATGAGAAATATTATGACACTTCATATAATAATCCATGTAGTATTTGTCATGGCAGGTCGATCCAGTACATAGTTTTATAACATGTACCTATGTGTTGACTTGATATCTTATATCATGAACTACTTCATCAGTCACTACACATACCTGTTTTAATGGATTATCATTGTCCCATTAATTGATAATAATCGACAAGGGATAATTTTAGAATAATTAAATTCTTGGAACATTATTATATTTATTTCATAAAACACATATATGAGATAAACGTAATAATTAGTGCCATTAATTATAAACATTATGATACAATATAGGCCTATACTATCATCAAATGATTTGTCCTTAGGGTATAATCCAGCAAACTCCCACTTGAACTAAAACCCATCAGACATCTCTCTATTGCCTAATGATCTAGTATGACGATCATGCTTCTGCTATGCTAGAGGCTTTGTTAGTGGGTCAGCTATGTTATTATTAGTTGGTACTTTGCATATCTTCACATCCCCTCTCTCAATTATCTCTCGGATAAGATGGAAGCGTCGAAGTATATGTTTGGATCGTTTGTGAGATCTGGGTTCCTTAGCCTGCACAATGGCTTCATTATTGTCACAATAGAGCTCAATTGGATCGGTAATGCTAGGTACAACCCCAAGTTCTATAATGAACTTCTTGATCCAAACTACCTCTTTTGATGCAGCAAAAGAGGTAGTTTGGATCAAGAAGTTCTATAATGAACTTCTTGATCCAAACTACCTCTTTTGCTGCATCAAAAGCAGCAATATACTCGGCCTCTGTTGTAGAGTGGGCTACTGTCACCTGTTTTAACTCTTCCAACTCACAACACCACCATTTAGGCAAAACACATAACCTGACTGCGATCGATAGTCATCCTTGTCAGTTTGGAAGCTTGCGTCAGTGTAACTAGTTACATTAAGCTCTTTCTCACCTTCATATATCAAGAATGTATCCTTAGTCCTTTTCAAGCACTTAAGGATATTTTTGACAGTGATCAAGTAATGTTTACCGGGATCTACTTGATATCTACTCGTAAAGCTCAAAGCGTATGAGACATCGGGACGAGTACATAGCATGGCGTACATGATAGATCCAATAGCTGATGCATATAGAATTCTTCTCATGCATTGTCTATCTTCTTGTGTCGAAGGACAACATTTCTTTGAGAGAGTAATCCATGCCCCATAGGTAAGAATCCTTTCTTAGATTCTTGCATGCTAAACTGCTTTAGCACTTTTTCTATGTATGTACTTTGACTTAGGCTAATCAATCTCTTTGATCTATCTCTATAGATTTTAACACCTAATATATAGATTGCCTCACCAAAGTATTTCATTGAAAAACAACTTCCAATTCAGATCTTCTGAATCAGAAGGAATGTCATTCCCAATAAGCAGTATGTCATCTACATACAATACTAGAAAGATAATAGTGCTCCCACTAACCTTTTGTAGACACAAGGTTCATCTTCATTCTTGATGAAACCAAACTCTTTGATTGCATCATCGAACCAAAGATTCCAACTTCGAGAAGCTTATTTCTACCCACAAATGGATCGCTGTAGCTTACAAACCTTTCTAGTATTTTTCAGATCGACAAAATCATCTGGCTTTGTCATGTACACATCCTCAAGAAGATTTCCATTAAGGAAAGTAGTTTTGACATCCATTTGCCATATTTCATAATCATGGAATGCAGCTATCGCTAGCAAGATCTAATGGATTTAAGCATAGCGACTTGTGAAAAAGTTTCATCATAGTCTATACCATGAACTTGCTTGAAACCTTTAGCAATCAATCGTCCCTTAAAGGTATGTACTTCACCATCTATGTTAGTCTTCTTTTTGAAGACCCATTTGCACCCTATAGGTTTTACTTCATCAGGTGGATCAACCAAAGTTCATACTTGGTTTGTATACATGGATTCTATCTCAAATCTCATGGCTTCAAGCCATTTCTCAAAGTTTGGTCCCGATATAGCTTCTTGATAGGTCGTAGGTTCATCTTGATCTATTAGCAAGATGTCACCACTTTGAGTCACAAGAAATCCATATCTCTGTGGCTCACAATGAATCCTAGTAGACCTACGTGGGGCTTGTGTCTCTTGAGCTGGTACTTGTTCCACAACCTTTTGTGGTGTTTGCTCAATTTCCATCTCATTAAGTTCAGTAATATTTTGTGGTTCTCGAACTTCTTCAAGTACTATATTTCTTCCACTGTATTTTCTTGAAATAAATTTCTTTTCTGGGAAAATACCAGTCCGAGAAACAAACACTTTGTTCTCATTTGGATTATAGAAATAGTATCATTTTGTTTCTTTACGATACCCCACAAATTTACATTTATTAGATTTGGGTCCAAGTTTTTCATAAACTTGACGTTTGACGTAAGCCTCACATCTCCAAATTTTCATAAAAGACATACTAGGACGCTTCCTAGTCCATATCTCATATGGTGTCCTTTGAACTGATTTAGATAGAACTCGGTTTAGTGTGAAAATAGCTGTAAGTAAAGCATGTCCCCAGAAGGAATTTGGAAAATCTGCATGACTCATCATGGACCGAACCATGTCTAATGAAGTTTGATTTCTCCTCTCAGACACACCATTCCATTGTGATGTTCCAGAAGAAGTGATTTGTGAGACTTTCCCACACTCTTTTAGATAGTCATCGAATTCTTGGCTTAGGTATTCACCTTCTCGATCAGATCAAACTATTTTAATACTCTTGCCAAGTTGGTTTTGTACTCCATTCTTGAATTATTTGAACTTTTCAAATGATTTTGACTTGTGTCTCATGAGATACACATAGTCATATCTACTGCAGTCGTCAGTGAATGTAATGAAGTATTGAAAACCACTTCTAGGTTGTGCATTGAATGGTCCACATATATCAGTATGTATTAATTCCAATACATTAATTGCCCTTTCACTATGTTTTGTGAAGAGGGCTTTGGTCATCTTTCCCAATAAACATGATTCACATGTCTCATATGATTCAAAATCAAATGAGTCCAAATGTCCATCTTTATGGAGTTTGGAAAATGTGGTTCAATCCTATTAAGTCCACCTAGTTAAGTCTAACCCAATGATTAGCAATCGGATATTACAATTAACATGTCACGTCTCACTAAGATGGATCATAGTACTTTGCTTTGGCAAACCTACACATGATCAATCGGAGCCTTGACGAGTGCTAGGCATTGGAAGGCATTTTAGACTTAATATTTGTTCAGGGAAGTTGTTAAAATCTCACCATTTTGTTTGAATTGGTTATTGTAATTATTAGTCTAATTAATCGCATAATTTTTCTAACTAATCATTACATACATGATCTCATCATATATTTAACCAATAACCATACACAACAAGCATCTCATACATAAACGTGACATAGTTATAGCCCAAACTAAGTTGGTTCTCTCAAGCCAATGAGAGAATCATAAGGTCAACCTAAGGTTAATAGCATCTTCTCTAAGTGCCTCCTTTGGTTCCTAGTCTAATCCTATCTTTAATCTAACTATTACTTCTTTAGAGAAACCTCGATTTACATTCGAGGCAAGTTAGATGAGAAAAGAATGTACAACCAGAAATTTAGCAAGGCATGACACGTAGGTCATATTTAGTTACAACCATTTCAAAAACATTTCCAATCACATTGGGCTAAGGGCTATAACTATGCACCATGCTCAAATATCACATAATGTGCAAGTCATATATAATTGTCGTTTATATATATATCTTATATTATTTATATACAGCAATAACACTTTAAAGTATACCCTATATTGATTTAATAACATAATCATACAATATATGTTTAATTAAAATTCAGATTAAGTGAACAATTTCACAAAATCCAAATTGTTAGCATACAAGTTCATAAACAATTTAATGAAACAAGCATGTTTCCACATAAAACCAATTTGAGACTTTGTAAGTGGCTCTGATGCCACTGTTGGAAACCAAATCAAGAATGCAGCGGAAATTTAATATTTTTGGTTTCCTCCAAGGATCCATATGAAGTGAAATCAAATTGGTGGTGATAAATTATACCTTTTTGGTAGTGAAAGAAGATCGTAGATTGTCGAATCACGAGCAAAACTAGTCTAGCCTTGCCTCTATGGTATCCCCACGATCGTCACCAAGCCTCAAGTTAATTGCCACACAATTAACCAAAGAAAGAATTAACAAAATCCTTTGGTGCTAGCTAAGATTCTATTACTCGAGTTTCTCACAAGTTCACAACTCAAGGATTGGTTTTCTTTCAAGCTATTAGCTTAAAGGTTGTTTTGTTCTTGTTTCTCAAGTAAGAAGTGGCAGCGATTTTTGGACAAGAGAAGAATAAGGAAGACAAATTCTTGAATCAAAAAAAAAAAATCCCAGTTTGATAGTAGAATTTTCTTTTAAAGAAGAAAGCAAAAACTCTTGACTTTTTGGGTAACTCATTATCTTCAATTAATGAAGACTCTTGGCTTGTCGGTTACCCACTATCTCCAATTAATGGACTCTTGACTTTTCGGCTAACCCACTATCTCAAATTAATAAAGACTCTTGGCTTTTCGGTTAACCCACTATCTCCAATTAATGAAGACCCGATAGATTCCTATTTTCAATAGGATTCTTAAATTAACCAAAATTCATCACATAAATTTTACACTTCTTTTGGATACGATCTAATTGTGCAACTCAATAGGTTCTCATAATGTTGGCATTGACATAAAATTTATTTTATGCCAAAAGTAATGAGCAATGTCTAGCAACACATCAATACTACCCAAGTCATGAGAATATTAGTAATTCGACATTACTTTTCTTGTGATAGATATTACCGTGTAATTAAATCCTTTTGCCCTAGATATCTTAATTGAACATGAGCCATGGAGCGTGTCATGCTCGTATTGATAGAGTGTATAATTGCATATTTATTGGATCAATTCTCTTGTATTTTAATTGATTAAAATGCTTGTTTATAAGGATATTAATTATTTTTGTGATTAATGGTTAGATGAAGCATTTTTCCTAAAGAATGTAGCCTCACAAGACAAGTGGCACAAGAAAGCCTTGAATTAAGGAAAAGAAAAGCCTTGAATTAAGGAAAAGCAAAGCCAAATGTCTTGAATACTTGCCTATAAATAGGCAAGGTTTGGAGACAATCAAGGCATCCCATTTTTAGGCTTTCCTAGTTCAATAGAGAGGAAAACAAGGTTTGAAGATGAGAAGGAAGAAGAGGGAATGAATTTTCAGCCACAATTCATCCTTTCATGGAGTGAGCTACGGCCGAACAAGACGAGAGCCGCACGGGATCGACAAAAAGGGCAGTCATTTGATTTTCTTTGTATTTTCTTTTAATTATGTTTAGCTAAATTTTATTTTCCAATCAAGTTTAATTAAGGTTTGATTCCAACAATTGTGAGGTTCCGGTAATTTTATTATTTCTTTTATTCTTGAGTATTTATATATTTTCTATGCTTCATTTTATTATTGAATTGAATTGTTAGACAAGAGGCCTATTGTTTGATAGTTGAATTCAATATATAGTCATTTAGAATAATTAATCTTTTGTTGATTGTTCTAATTCAAGTGACAAATAACAACATCGAAAGGTAATCAACGCCTTAGATTGTATGTTATGAAAATATATAATCTAGCTTAAATAAACAAGGCGTTTAAGGTTTCTTGGTTAGTAATTGGGTCTTTTGAATCTTAATGCAATTAATAGACATAACTCATAGGACAGATCCGAAGGTTGTGTTTGTTAATTAGAGAAATAACTCATAGGACGGATCCGAAGGTTATCGAAAAAGTAAGAAAAGATTGGTTGTTAGAGGACGGATCTTCAACAACTATAACCAATTTATTCAAGATAAAAGAACCTATCTTTTGAATCAATGACCAATTTGAGGAATCAATACCGAAATTAATTCTTGATTGGAAGCTTCTTCTTATTAATTTTTCCTCATATTTTTAGTTGGTTATTTAATTTGTTTGGTTGATTCTTGCTTAGCTTCATAATACAAAACCCCCCCCTCTTTTATTTTATTTTTGTTCAAGGAATAAATCTAACCAATCTCTGTGGATTCGACCTTCTCACTGCTATCTACAAAGCTTAACCAGAGAAGGATAATTTTGGTGGTTTCGACACCCATCAAATTTTGGCGCCGTTGCCGGGGAATGGTTTTTTAGAATTTATTCCTTTTATTTATTTATTTTCATTTTTATTTCTATTTTTATTTTTATTTTTATTTTTATTTTTATTTTTGCCTTTATAATTGTTTGGTTCTTTTATGCCACGTTCTTCTCGCACATGTCAACTCACATACGATCCAGAGATATAGAAGACAGCACGTTGGCTTAGAAAAGAAACCAAACAACGATCTCAGGGAGTATCATCTTCTTCATCTTTTGAATATAATTTGGCTGAATTATTTAATTGTGAAGAAGAAAATATGGCCAGAAATAATGAAAGAACTTTAAAGGAATTGGCCATGCCAAATTTGAACCAACAACCATTATGTATTGAATACCCAGCTCTTGAAGTGGCTTTTGAATTGAAATCCAGTTTAATTCACTTACTCCCGAAATTTCACGGTCTTGCAGGTGAGGATCCACACAAGCATTTAAAAGAGTTTCACGTGGTGTGTTCGACAATGAAGCCACAAAATGTGGCTGAGGAGCAAGTAAAGTTGCGAGCCTTTCCGTTTTCATTAGCTGATAAAGCGAAGGATTGGCTGTACTACCTACCTTCTGGCTCAGTGACCACGTGGAATGAGATGCAAAGACAATTCCTCGAGAAATTTTTTCCTGCATCCCGAGCTGCTAACATTCGGAAGGACATTTGTGGAATCCGACAATATAATGGAGAAACTCTCCATGAGTCGGGAGAGGTTCAAGCGGTTGTGTTCGATTGCCCGAACATCAAATTCCTGACCCTACTAATTCAATATTTCTATGAAGGGCTATTCAAGATGGATAGGAACATGGCTGATGCTGCTAGTGGAGGTGCTTTAGTACATAAAACCCCAACTGAGGCTAGGACCTTGATTTCAAATATGGTGCCAATACACAGATTTGGTGTGCGGCGAGATGATCCACCAAGAAGAGTGAATGAGGTAAATGTGTTTTCTATTGACCAACGATTAAATAATCTCACTACTCTTGTCGAAAAATTGGTTGCGAGGGCATTCAACGGTGAAAGCTTGTGGGATATGTACCCAAACGGATCATACTACTAATATGTGCCCGATACTTCAAGAGGATTCAACCGAGCAAGCCAATGCGGTTGGTGGATTCGTAGGGGCACCACAAGGGAAATATGATCCCTATTCTAATACATACAATCAAGGGTGGAGGATCATCCAAATTTCAGCTATGGGCCTAGACAAGATAATTCACAACCACGGTACCAACCACGGTACCAACCCAAGTGATAAGTCAACAATTTCACAACCTCTAAACAAGGTAAATCTCTTGAGCAATTAGTTGAATCTCTAGCTAATAGTTCTATTCAATTTCAACAGAAACCGGTCGAGCATTGAAATCGGAGAACCAAGTTAGTCACTTGCATCTTCACTTAGCAAGTTTGAGAACCAGGAAAATTGCCCTCACAAACGATGGTAAATCCAAATGAAAATGTGAGTGCAATTACCTTGAGAAGTGGAAAGGTATTGGAAGAACACATTTCCTCATGAGATAGATCTAAAAAGGAAAAGGAAAAGAAGTTGCACGCCTCTACCATCAGTAAGTCCAAAGGTAACGCCTCCCCCATTTCCCACACGATTGTCTCAATCTAAGAAACTTGAAGAAGAAAAAGGAATTCTTGAGACATTTCGTAAAGTTGAGGTAAATATTCCCTTGCTTGATGCTATAAATCAAATTCCTCGTTATGCAAAATTTCTTAAAGATTTATGCACAAACAAGAGGAAGTTGAATGGTAATGAGAAAATAAGTGTGGGGGAGAATGTTTCGGCGATACTACAAAAGAAGTTACCTTCAAAATGCAAGGACCCAGGTATGTTCCTCATTCCTTGTAAGATAGGTAATAAAAATGTTGGAAAAGCTATGTGTGATTTGGGTGCATCAATTAATGTTATGCCTTTATCTATTTATAAATCTTTGAATCTTTGGACCATTAAAAGATCGCATCATCATTCAATTAGTTGATCGATCTAATGCATATCCCGAGGAGTATTGGAAGATGTTTTAGTGCGAGTAAATGGATTAGTTTTCTCATGATTTTTATATACTTGACATGGAGGATGATTATTCACCTAATTCAAGTATAATTTTATTAGGAGACCTTTCCAAAACATCTAGAACAAAGATTGATATGCATGATGGTACATTAACAATGGAATTTGATGGTGAAATAATTAAATTCAATATTTATCATGCCATGAAATTTCCTAATGATGTATGTGCTGTTTATGCATTTGATGTTATTGACACTCTAGCTCGAATACTTTTGATTTTTCTCATGAGGATAAGCTTAAAGTTACAATTGCTCATAGCTTGACCAATAGAAGTTCAAGTTGCCTATCCGAACTTGAGATTGATAATGAATTGCGAGAATTTGTTTTTGTTCTAGAGACACTTAAATCGACGAAGTATGATGTTCTGTTCTGTATTGCACATTTACGATACATTTTTACCTTCTAGTCAAGTTGAATTGAATGCACAATTAGAAGTGAATGAGAAGGTAATGGTAGCTTGTGAGAAAATGCAAGTGTGGTCCAAACAATTAGTGAAAATTTAATAACTTAAAGAGAAGTGGAAACGTCTAGCCAAAGACGTTAAATGAAGGCGCTTTTGGGAGGCAACCCAAAATTTTTATTTATTTTCTTGTCATTTAAGTTTAATTTAATTAGTTATCTTATTATGTTTTCTGCTTTGTGTAAAAAAAAAAAAAGATTTGAAATTCTATTTTGGTTTTTCCTTTTTATTTTCATTTTCAGTTTTTTCTACCAACCAATGCTCAGCCATGGCCATAACATCGTCTGATCCTTCATGCTCTCTTCACTCATAAAGGATGTCCCTCACCTTCACCACAGCTCCAGTTGTCTACCGCGGTTCAGGGAAGTGTCTTGTTCCCTTGTCTTTATTTTATTTTCTTTCTTGTCCGCGTGTGCATATTTTCCATACATTGAGGACAACGTATGATTTAGGTGTGGGGGTGTCTTGTGCTTCATTGATTATTTCTAAATTTTTCATGTAAAAAAAAGAAAGAAAAAAAGGTGAGCAAAGTCCTTCCAAGTAGGTTTGACATTCTGATATCTTCTTTGAAATTTCTCACTCTTTTGATGCTCATTTAGTATAATTTTGAGTTATATGCATTAATGATTTGGGTTGGAATGTATGAATGAGATGAGTATGATTAGCCTTTGTTTGGAAATTTTTAAAGCATCTTGTTAATTTTAATAATTGAATTGAATGAGAATGTGCAATATTTGATACATTGAAACCATTGTGAGTAGTTGAGCCTAAGAGCATTTTCTTTTTCATGCTCACATATTTCTTTGTTGAGATTGACAAATATGGTATGATCATTCTAGAACTTGCTTTGTTATGCATGTTGAGATCACATTGTGAAATCATGTTGAAAAATGATAAGGGCATTTAGGATTACCAATTTTAAACTTTCTAAAAAAAAAATAAAAAAAAAAGAAAAAAAAAAGAGAAGCTTAACCTTATATTACATATACCTCTAGTCACCCAATTTTGAGCCTTAGCCTTTCTTTATTATAACACCACATTGTTTAGCCTTAAATCTTTGTCTTTGTTCACCATTGTTGAACCCTTGGTCAAGAGTATGTGGGAATGAATTGCATGATTCTGATGATTCCAAAGAAAAGAACCACTGAAAAATGAATGAAAAAAAAAAAGAGAGAAGAAGTGAAAAGTATTTCCTACAAAGACGCATGTCATGTGGAATAAAGAAATTGGTTCTACTATGCTATTTGTTACTTTTGAGTCATGCAAGGAAATTCCTATATATCTTGATATCTGTAGCCTATATTTTCCTTTCTTTTTACTTACCTTAACCTAAGCCCCGTTACAACCCTTTTAAAGACCCTTTTGATTTTTATATGAGTTCATATTATAAGTGGTGGAGATGTGATATATAAGCAAGCCTATGGTAATGGCATGCTATGTTTGATTTGAGCGCTGAATGAACCCTAAACACTTTGAGTGATTAGAGTGCAACCTGTGAGAGGTTATCAAATTTTGTTACATCTGATTTCGATGAAATTATTGGGATTGATGAGATGCATATGTTTTGTTTTGAAAAACCAGGCTATGAATACTTATTCTTTGATTTGTTATTCCAATTTAGATCTTTAATGTGTAATGACTTTGAGTTATTTGTGGATGGGTTGAAAAGGGCATGGAATAGAGAGGAAGATGTTGATCTAATGCAAGCTTAAGGACAAGCTTTGATTTAAGTGTGGGGGAATTTGATAGAGTGTATAATTGCATATTTATTGGATCAATTCTCTTGTATTTTAATTGATTAAAATGCTTGTTTATAAGGATATTAATTATTTTTGTGATTAATGGTTAGATGAAGCATTTTTCCTAAAGAATGTAGCCTCACAAGACAAGTGGCACAAGAAAGCCTTGAATTAAGGCTTGAATTGAGGAAAAGCAAATCCTTGAATTAAGGCTTGAATTAAGGAAAAGCAAAGCCTTGAATTAAGGAAAAGAAAAGCCTTGAATTAAGGAAAAGCAAAGCCTTGAATTAAGGAAAAGCAAAGCCTTGAATTAAGGAAAAGAAAAGCCTTGAATTAAGGAAAAGCAAAGCCAAATGTCTTGAATCCTTGCCTATAAATAGGCAAGGTTTGGAGACAATCAAGGCATCCCATTTTTAGGCTTTCCTAGTTCAATAGAGAGGAAAACAAGGTTTGAAGATGAGAAGGAAGAAGAGGGAATGAATTTTCAGCCACAATTCATCCTTTCATGGAGTGAGCTACGGCCGAACAAGACGAGAGCCGCACGGGATCGACAAAAAGGGCAGTCATTTGATTTTCTTTGTATTTTCTTTTAATTATGTTTAGCTAAATTTTATTTTCCAATCAAGTTTAATTAAGGTTTGATTCCAACAATTGTGAGGTTCCGGTAATTTTATTATTTCTTTTATTCTTGAGTATTTATATATTTTCTATGCTTCATTTTATTATTGAATTGAATTGTTAGACAAGAGGCCTATTGTTTGATAGTTGAATTCAATATATAGTCATCTAGAATAATTAATCTTTTGTTGATTGTTCTAATTCAAGTGACAAATAACAACATCGAAAGGTAATCAACGCCTTAGATTGTATGTTATGAAAATATATAATCTAGCTTAAATAAACAAGGCGTTTCCGGGTTTACTGGTTAGTAATTGGGTCTTTTTGAATCTTAATGCAATTAATAGACATAACTCATAGGACAGATCCGAAGGTTGTGTTTGTTAATTAGAGAAATAACTCATAGGACGGATCCGAAGGTTATCGAAAAAGTAAGAAAAGATTGGTTGTTAGAGGACGGATCTTCAACAACTATAACCAATTTATTCAAGATAAAAGAACCTATCTTTTGAATCAATGACCAATTTGAGGAATCAATACCGAAATTAATTCTTGATTGGAAGCTTCTTCTTATTAATTTTTCCTCATATTTTTAGTTGGTTATTTAATTTGTTTGGTTGATTCTTGCTTAGCTTCATAATACAAAACCCCCCCCTCTTTTATTTTATTTTTGTTCAAGGAATAAATCTAACCAATCTCTGTGGATTCGACCCTCTCACTGCTATCTACAAAGCTTAACCAGAGAAGGATAATTTTGGTGGTTTCGACACCCATCACGTATAGTTCAATCTTTTCGTTTCTTGATTTCCCGAGTAGCACATCTAAACAAATGAGCTCAATATCACATATCGACTCATTTGAGCACGGCCATGCATTTTATGGTCTTACTCAATCAAGGGGCTCAAAGACATCACTCTCATTATATAGGAGGGGTAAATCCTATCTTGACCACTCAACATCCCACTAAATGATTTATTACATATCCAATTACTACTTTTATAGTTCAACCTATTACGGGTAACATTTAGTAGTATCAAAACATGTAACTCCTCATGTTGGGATCTCTGAATATCTCAAGTCTAAAGATTATTTACACCATCATCACTATGAAAAATATTATGACACTTGATATAATAATCCATGTAATATTTGTCATTGCGGGTTGATCCAGTACATAGTTTTATAACATGTACCTATGTGTTGACTGTTGATATCTTATATCATGAACTACTTCATCAGTCACTACACATACTAGTTTTAATGCATTATCATTGTCCCATTTAATGATAATACTCGACTAGGGATAATTTTAGAATAATTAAATTTTTGGGAGATTATTGTATTTATTTCATAAAACGCAGATATGGGATAAACATAATAATCAGTGCCATTAATTATAAACATTATGATACAATATATGCCCATACCATTATCATATAATTGGTCCTTAGGGCATAATCCAACATTATGGTTTAGATGGTTTCCAATTTGTTTAAACCTCACGTAATTAGTATTGTTTCCTTAAAGGTTTCGTGAAATGTTATAGTTAATTAATGTGTCAAATGTTATAATAAATGAGTCAAATGTTATAATAAATGAGTCCAATAACCAAGTTTTTGTTATTAATTCCAGCCCAAATAAGCTTATATTGACCACCCCTCAAGTTGCCTAAAATTATAGGGCTACCTTCTACATTAGTTGTTGCCTATTTTCTTAAATTAGGTAATGTTCTTGATTGTTCCTGAGGGCTAGACAAAAATCTTTAGGAATTTTCTAATAATAGAGTCTTGTATTAAGTACTATTTTAGTTTAGGTATGTCAGTTGAAGGTTTTAGAAGAATTACCTAAAACCAATAAGAGTCTTTTAGGAATTAGTTAAGTTTCCTATTTGTCTTATTTCCTTGTAAGGCCAAATTTTACCATATAAATTAGAGGCTCATTGATAAGAACCTAGGAGTTGTTCAACCTACTTGCTATGCATTCGACTCGCAGTGACATATTATGGGGCCCGATAACGAGAGTTAGGTCTAAATTGTTGGAAACCAAGTACATCTTGTAGTGGAATTTTAAAATATAAGTTTTCTCTAGGATCCATACGAAGTGAGATCACATTGAAGTTTGGGCTTGTACTTTGTTAGTATCGGTATAACCGGCAGAATTGTTTTACGAAGACGGTTGTTTGTCGAATCAACAGCAAAACCAATTCAGCCTTGCCTCTATGGTATCCACAAGATTGTTCCAAGCCTCTTGTTATTGTCACACAAATTACTAGAAAAATGAGTAGCAAAATCCTGAACTGCTAGCTTCAAAATTCTGCTTTTGATTTTTCAAGAATTTAGCATCTCTAAACTTCGGTTTTTCTTTCTTGTTTTCTTCTTTTCTTCAAGAAAATAAGGGAAGGTTTTTTCTGGGTTTTTCTTGTGTCTCACACGTTTTTAGTGGCTGCACAAAATCCCAATATATATAGATGTAGATTAGGGTAAAACCTCTTACCAAATTCTAATATGTTTGGGATTTATAGATTCCATAAATCTATTTGCTGCCAAATACAAGAATCCCATTCAAAATTGGATTTCTAAATTCAGATTTTAATTAATTAATAAATCCAAAAAGGTTTTGGATTCATTAATACTAAAATCCAAACCCTTTAAGTCTTTAATCTGAACACCGTCTTGAATCAGAAACCCTATAGAATCTTATTCATATTACGATTCTTGAGATTAATAAAATTCACCAAAATACATCATACGAATTTTACACTCCTTTTGGATATGATCTAAGTGTGTGACCCAATAGGTTCTCATAACGTTGGCCATGACATAAAATCTATTTTATCCCACAACTAGTGAGCGATGTCTAGCAACACATCAAAGCTACCGAAGTTATGAGAATGTTAGTAATTCGACATTACTTATCGTGTGATAGATGTTACCATGTAATTCAATCCTTTTGTCCTAGATATGTTGATTGAACACAAGCCATGGAATGTGTCATACTCGCATAGTTCAATCTTTGCATTTCTTGATTCCCTACTAGATTCATCTAAGTAAATGAGCCCAATATCACATATCGACTCATTTGAGCACGGCCATGCATTTTATGGTCTCACTCAATCAAGGGGCCCAAATATATCACTCCCATTATATAGGAGGGGAAAATCCTATCTTGATCACTCAACATTCCACTGCATGATTCATTGCATATCCAATTACTACTTTTATAGTTCACCCTATTACAAGTACGTTTGGCAACATCGAAACTTACAACTCCTCATGTTGGGATCTCTGATGATCTCAAGTCTATGGATCATATACATCATCATCACCATGAGAAATGCTTATGACACTTAACAATCCATGTAGCATTTCTCATGGTGGGTCGATCCAGTACATAGTTCTCTAACACGTACCCATGTGTTGACTTGATATCTCATATCAAGACACATGTCATTAGTCACTACACATACTAGTCTTAATGCATTATCATTATCCCATTAATGGTAATACTTGATTGGGGATAATTTTAGAATAATTAAATTATTATGACATTATTATATTTATTCATAATATGCAGATGTAGAATTAAACAACATAATAATAAATTGCCATAAATTAAAAGCGTAATGATACAATAGATGCCTAAACCATCATCACATGATTGGTCCTTAGGGCATAATCTAACAAACTCCCACTTGAACTAAGATCAGTCATATGTCTAATGCCTAATTATCTAGTGTGATGATCATGTCTTTACTGCGTCAGAGGCTTTGTTAGTGGGTCAGTGATGTTATCAACAGTTGGTACTTTGCATATATCTTCACATACCCTCTCTCAATGATCTCTCGAATGAGATAGAAGAGCCGAAGTATATGTTTGGATCGCTGGTGAGATCTAGGTTCTTTAGCCTACACAATGGCCCCATTGTTGTCACAATAGAGCTCAATTGGATCGGCAATGCTAGGTACAACCCCAAGTTTAGGTATGAACTTTTTGATCCAAATGGCCTCTTTTACTGTGTCAGAAGCAGCAACGTACTCTTTTGCTGCTATAAATTTTTCCAACTCACAGCATAACCATTTAGGCAAAACATATAACCTGACTGTGATCGATAGTCATCCTTGTCAGTTTGGAAGTTTGCATCAGTGTAACCAATTACATTGAGCTCTTCCTCACCTCCATATATTAAGAATGTATCCTTAGTCTTTCTCAAGTATTTAAGGATATTTTTGACAGCGATCTAGTTACGTTCATCGGGATCTACTTGATATTTGTTCATCATGCTCAAAGCGTACGAGACATGGGGACAAGTACTAAGCATGGCATACATGATTAATCTAATAGCCGATGCATATGGAATCTTACTCATGTATTGTCTCTTCTTGTGTTAAAGGACAATGTTCTTTTGACAGACTAATTCCATGTCCCATAGAGAAGAACTCTTTCTTAGATTCTTGCATGCTAAACTGTTTTAGCACTTTATCTATGTATGTTCTTTGACTTAGGCCAATCAATTTCCTTGATTTATCTCTATAGATATTGACACCTAATATATAAGTTGCTTCACCTAAGTCTTTCATCAAAAAACAACTTCCTAACCAGGTCTTTACAGATTGTAAAAAAGGAACGTCATTCCCAATAAGTAGTATGTCATCTACATACAATACTAGGAAGACAATAGTGCTCTCACTAATCTTCTTGATGAAACCAAACTTTTTGATTACATCATCGAATCGTATATTCCAACTTCAAGAAGCTTGCTTCAACTCATAAATGGATAATTGTAGTTTACAAACCTTTCCAGCATTTTCTAGGTCAACAAAACCTTCAGGCTGTGTCATGTACACATCCTCAAGAAGATTTCCATTAAGGAAAGCAATTTTGACACCCATTTGCCAGATTTCATAATCATGGAATGCAGCTATTGCAAGCAAGATCCTAATTGATTTAAACATAGCAACTAGTGAAAAAGTTTCATCATAGTCTATACCATGAACTTGTTGAAACCTTTAGCAACCAATCGTCCATTATTAAACCTTTGTGAAAGGGGCTTTAGTCATCTTGCTCAATAAACACGATTCATATGTCTCATATATTTCAAAATCGAATGAGTCCAACAGTCCATCTTTATTTAGTTTGAAAATGTGATTCTCATTTATGTGACCCAGACAACAATGCCAGAGATAAGTTGGAATAAAATTATCTAATTTAATCCTTTTGGTATTTATGTTATACATAGGCATGTCAAGATTTAGAACATAAAGGACATCGGCCATTTGTGCACTACCATAAAAAATTTCATTTAAATAGAAGGAGCAACAATTGTTCTTTATTATAAATGAATATCCAATCTTATCTAAGCATGAAATTGAAATAATATTCTTAGTAATGGAAGGCACATAATAACAATTATCTAGTTCTAAAAGAAGCCCAATGGGCAAGTTCACGACACAAGTCTATACAGCTAATGCAGCAACCGTTGCTCCATTTCCTACTCGTAGGACGACTTCGCCTTTACCTAAAATCCTACTTCTTTTTAGTTCCTGCACCTTAACACAAATGTGTGAACCACATCAGGTATCTAATACCCATGAGGCTCCTCGGCCTTGGTTGCTTCCGAATTGGATGCAACTTGAGCCCTTGTAATATCTATTTGATCCATCCTTCTATGAATTAATTCAAGAGCTGCAGATACACTCTTAAAGTATTCCTTCAAGTCTTGAATATCTGGATTTTCGGCCATCTCTGCACAAACAAGGTTAGTAATAAAAATTTCCTACCTCACTTCCCTCTAACCAATTGCCCAAGGTTTGAAACTCTCACCAATATAAGGCTGAACTCTCTTTATGTAGTGATGGGTTGTTCAGTAGGTTCCCTCACACTCTATCACTTTTCTAAAAGTTCTAATGAAAATAAGCCTCAAAAGTCTCAAAAAATAGACAATTAAATTCAAGTTAAAGCAAGAATAAAATTTTAGAGGTCAAGAAAGACAAGAAAACAATAAGCAAAGTACTAGAACAAGAAAACAAATTTTTGGCTGGATTTTTTTTTTTTTTTTGCCAAGAAGAAAAAAAAAAGGTTTTCTATGGCCGAAAAAATTATGCAAGATGGTTCTTTATGTGCTTGTGGATGAGTGGAATTTGTGAATATGAATTTGCTTTGCTCAGTATATCAAACCATATGCAACAATACAGCAACTTCCAATTCTGGATCAAACCAATTCCAAACAGGATTTATCTTCAAGTTTCTGGCAGAAATCTTGTACAAGAAGGTTCCGAAAATTCCAGCAACTAATTCACAACTTAGATCACAATCTTTGCAACAAAATTCAACAAAACTTCGTAGCCTTTTAGCCAAGAATTAGGCAAATCGAAATTCAGAACCCAAAGCAGGCAGTGGGTTCAGGTTTTTCTTCAGCTTTCAGGACTGTTTTCCTTCAACAGGAAATTTCTAAATTTGCAGCAGGGTTCTATAATTTGGCAACACACTTTTGGTAACAATGTGAAGCCCTTGGAAGGGGAAAATACTCACACCATCAACCTGATCATAGGTCAAGGTGAACTTGGACAGAAATCAGACAGAAAAATTGGGGTTTTGGTTTCTTTCTGAAGTTGTCTTTCTGAGCTACGGTTTTTTTTATCAGGATTTTTGTAGAAGTTTGCTTCACGTTTTGCAGCACCAATTGATAGTACATTTCAAGAAGAAGAAGCCTTCTTACTCAGGTAACAACCACAAGAAGATACAACCATAAAATCTGGGCAGAAACCGATTCAAGAAACAAGATGCGAAATTGGGGTTTTCTGAACTCTTCTTTCTTAGCTACGGGTTTCAGTTTCTCAACACACTTCTAGCAGCAAAAATCAGCAACCAAGGTTTCCTCTTTATCAAGAAATATTCACAAAGCAATTTAGCACAAAAACCAAGATTTTTAACAACCAGAAAGACGCTAAAGAAATTATGGACAGAAACGAGAAAACTGGACAGATTCTGGACAGATTTTTTTTTTTATTGGAACTGAATTTTCTTCAACTAGACTATGGAGAGAAACAAGAGATTATGGACAGAACAAGACTCGGATATCTGAAACAACAACACGGAAAAGAACAAGAAACACAGAGACACGAACATAAAAGACAAAGGATATGAACAACTTCAAAGAGCAACCCAAAGGCAGCTCTGATACCAAATTGATACAAATCTTAAACCAAAGAATAAGAATCCAAAGACCACTTGAAGTTGTTCCTTGTAGTTAGCTCAAATTTTTGAGGGAAAGAGACTCAACAAGATAGCTTAAACATGAACCTAAGAGGCTATCCTCAAAGACCCAAAGCAAGTTCTAAACTAGAACTCAAAGAAAAGCTAAAAGCTCTCAAGTTTGTAATTGATCAAATTCTGAATTTCATGGAGACCGATGCCTCTATTTATACTTGTTACAAGACTGATTTAAGCAACCAAAATCTATTCTCTAAAAGGAGGGAAATAACAAGATGCAAAGTCGGGGATTAGTTTTTGGCAGTTTTAGATTAGTTATTTCCTTTTCTTAGATTAGTTGTTCTTTTAAGTAATTGTTTTTTAGTTAGTTTCCTAAAAGGTTATGAGTTCTAATCTTTTTAGAGAATAGATTTTAGTTGCTTAAATCAGCCTTGTAACAAGTATAAATAGAGGCCATCAGTCTCCATGAAATTCAGAATTTGATCAATTACAAACTTGAGAGCTTTTAACTTTTCTTTGAGTTCTAGTTTAGAACTTGCTTTGGGTCTTTCAGGATATCATCTTAGCTTCATGTTTAAGCTATTTTATTGAGTTTCTTTCCCTTGATAATTTGGGTATGCCGGTTGGTTCCAAGGATAGTTCAATTCTCAACTTTGAGTTTGGATAATTCCTTCGGGTGTCAAGTGGACAAAAGCAAGGTTCTTCTTCAATCTTGGAGTTGGTGTCTTGCTAAAGGAAGACTTAGTTCAGCCTAGAGGATGATACTAGGACCAACACTCTGATATAGGTTCGGATTCTTATTCTTTGGTTTAATATTCGTATCAATTTGGTATCAGAGCTGCCTTTGGGTTGCTCCTTGAAGTTGTTCGTATCCTTTGTGTTTTCTGTTCGTGTCTCTATGTTTCTTGTTCTTTTCCACATTTTTGTTTCATATATCTGAGTCCTGTTTCTCTCCATAGTCTCTTCGTGATGGTTTTCTTAATTCTGTGTTGAAGAAAATTCAGTTGGAAAAAAAAAATCTATCCAGAATCTGTCCAGTTTTCCCGTTTCTGTCCATAATTTCTTTAGCGTCTTTCTGGTTGTTAAAAATCTTGGTTCTTGTGCTAAATTTCTTTGTGAATATTTCTTGATAAAGAGGAAACCTTTTTTGCTGATTTTTGCTGCTAGAAGTGTGTTGAGAAACTGAAACCCGTAGCTAAGAAAGAAGAGTTCAGAAAACCCCGACTTTGCATCTTGTTTCTTGAATCGGTTTTTGCCCACATTTTATGGTTGTATCTTCTTGTGGTTATTACCTGAGTAAGAAGGCTTCTTCTTCTTGAAATTTACTATCAATTGGTGCTGCAAAACATGAAACAAACTGCTACAAAAATCCTGTGAAAGAGAACCGTAGCTCAGAAAGACAACTTCAGAAAGAAACTGAAACCCCAATTTTTTCTGTCTGAATTCTGTCCAAGTTCACCTTGACCTGTGATCGGGTTGATGGTGTGAGTATTTTCCCCTTCCAAGGGCTTCACATTGTTACTGAAAGTGTGTTGCCAAATTATAGAACCCTGCTGCAAATTTAGAAATTTCCTGTTGAAGGAAAACAGTCCTGAAAGCTAAAGAAAAACCTGAACCGACTGCCTGCTTTGGGTTCTGAATTTCGATTTGCATAATTCTTGGCTAAAAGGCTAGAATTTTTGTTGAATTTTGTTGCCAAGATTGTGATCTAAGTTGTGAATTAGTTGCTGGAATTTTCGGAACCTTCTTGTACAAGATTTCTGCCAGAAACTTGAAGATAAATCCTGTTTGGAATTGGTTTGATCCAGAATTGGAAGTTGCTGTACGGTTGCATATGGTTTGATATACTGAGCAAAGCAAATTCATAGTCACAAATTCCACTCATCTACAAGCAGATAAAGAACCATCTTGCATAATTCTTTTGGCCATAGAAAACCTTTTTTTTTTCTTCTTGGCAAAAAAAAAACAATCCAGCTAAAAATTTGTTTTCTTGTTCTAGTACTTTGCTTATTGTTTTCTTGTCTTTCTTGACCTCTAAAATTTTTATTCTTGCTTTAACTTTTCATAGCCTTTCAACATCTCTCATGCAAGCATAGAAACTACCTTTCAAATTTTCAATTGATGGCTGTGCTGCTTTGGTTTCACTCATGAGAACCAAAGTCTTACCTTTAGAAGTTGAAGAAATTTGTGCTAATTAGTTTTCAAGAAGTATTATTTTCGAATGATGAGCTACCGAGTGACTTGCCTTTGCAAGTCAAAGTTGTTTTGCAAGAATACGAAGATGTCTTTCCAGAAGATCTTCCTAAAGGACTACCACCTTTAAGGGGAATTGAGCATTAGATTGACTTCGCTCCTGAGGCAATAATTCCCAACCGACCAGCCTACCAAGCCAACCCTGAAGAAACCAAAGAACTCCAACGGCAAGTTGAGGAATTGCTAGACAAAGGTCATGTATGGGAAAGTCTTAGTCCATACACAATTCTAGTCATCTTTGTTCCAAAGAAGGAAGATATTGGAGCAGTTTTGAAACAAGAGGGCTGACCTTTAGCCTATTTTTCTGAAAAATTGAATGGGGCTAATCATTAGTCTCTAAAGTACTTGCATGGGCAAGGTAAGTTGAATAAGAGACATGCCAAGTGGAGTTCATTTCTTGAAACATTTCCCTATGTTATTAGGTATAAAAAAGTTAAAGAGAATGTTGTCGCAGATGCACTTTCGCGAAGGTCTGTTCTCTTAAGCTCATTAGATACTAAAGTTTTGGGATTTGAATATATTAAAGATCTTTATTCTACTTATCCTAATTTTTCTAGTGTTTATGCAACTACTGAACAAGGAGCCTTTAATAAATTTTATAGGCACAATAGGTTCTTGTTCCGTGACAAACAATTGTGTGTGCCAAATTGCTCACTTTGAGAGTTACTAGAAGTGAGCGTGCTTCCTGGTACCAAATACAATGCAAAATTGTTTGTCGTGGAACAAGAACCCATTGTGCCTATAAAATTTATTAAAGGCTCCTTGTTCAGTAGCTGCATAAACACTAGAAAAATCAAGATCAGTACAATAAAGATCTTTAATATATTTAAATTCCAAAATTTTAGTATCTAATGAGCTTAAGAGAACAGACCTTTGCGAAAGTGCATCTGCAACAACATTTTCCTTACTTTTTTATAACCTTGCTTCTACTTACCTTGTAGAGGAGTTAAGTATTCAAAACTTGTGCCTGAGGCCAAAGTTTGCTTTCTGACTCGGAGTGATCCACTTTGATTCATCCATTGCAATTTGTATGGTTTTGGATGCAAGGAACATTTGAGCTTCAATTTATCTTCAAGATAAGTGGAAGCAAGAATAGTACAAGATCCTCCATCAATAATTAACATGCAAATTTGATCTTTAATAAGACACATAGAATGAAAAATATTGGCCTTTTGATCCTCGGTGTCTTCTTCAAGTTGGGCACTCAAAGCTCTTATTGTCACCAAACAATCTCCATTCGGTTGATCCATTTCATCCCCCCACTGTTCATCAGCATGAAATGCCCTCTTCACTCTCACTTTGATAGGTTCCATCATCTAGGATGGTCATGTTTCGTGAGTTTGGGTATTGAGAGGCTATATGTCCTCGGCCTAAACACCTAAAAGATTGAATAGAGGAACTAGTGTTAGTATTATTGGAACTAGAAGCGGGTTTAGAATTACTTACCTTTGGAGCATTTGTGGTGCGAATTTCTTCGCATTTGTTGGATTGGAAGCCGAACCTCCTCTCCACTAAGTGCTTCCGGTACTTGAAGAATTAAACATTCCACCTTGGTGATTATTGTTGTTGTTTCGTCAATTATTGCTCGTGTTTGAGCTCCTCACATTTTGTGGCACTTCTAGAGTTGCTTCTCAACCTTCTCAGCCATTTGTAATAGCTGCTCAAAATTCTTATAGTGGTGCAACTCAACTAGATGAGCAATATTTCTATTAAAGCCCATTCATGAACCTTGCCATTGTAGATTCTTCATCTTTTTCTATATTAGCATGTGGCATGGCTAGATCCATCTCTTTGTAGTACTCATCTTCACTTTTGTTCCCTTGAGTTAAGCTTTGAAACTTTTGTAACAACTCTCTTTTGTGGTGCGGGGGAACATACCTCTTTCCTATAACCCTTTTCAAGGCTTTTCGAGTTGAAAATGGCTGCTTTAACTTCTCCTCTCTTTGGCGACAAGTTCTTCGCCACCAAGTAGATGCATGTCTAGAAAACTCAACTACAGCCAACTTAACTTTCTTTCTTTCCGAAAATTCACGGATATTAAAAATTTTATCAACTTTTTCCCCCATTCCATGTATGCTTCCGAATCATTCTTGCCTTCAAATTCTGGAATTTGCAACTTAATACTAGCAAGATTGTCATCCTTCTTGGATTTCCTTTGACTCCTTGTAGAAGAATGATCATCATCCGAACTAGAATTTTCGGATTCCTCCTCCTCGGACGAGCTACTTGTTTCATCCTTTTGGGATTTCATTTATTCTTAGGATTTGTTTGAGTAACTTCCTGAGGCTCCTTGGCCTTGGCTGCTTCTGAATTGGATGCAACTTGAGCCCTTGTAATATCTATTTGATATCCATCCTTCTATGAATTAATTCAAGAGCTGTAGATACACTCTTAAAGTATTCCTGCAAGTCTTGAATATCTGGATTTTCGGCCATCTCTGCACAAACAAGGTTAGTAATAAAAATTTTCCTACCTCACTTCCCTCTAACCAATTGCCCAAGGTTTGAAACACTCACCAATATAAGGCTGAACTCTCTTTATGTAGTGATGGGTTGTTGAGTAGGTTCACTCACACTGTATCATGTTTCTAAAAGTTCTAACCAAAACAAGCCTCAAAAGTCTCAAAGAATAGACAATTAAATTCAAGTTAAAGAAAGAATAAAATTTTTAGAGGTCAAGAAAGACAAGAAAACGATAAGCAAAGTACTAGAACATGAAAACAAATTTTCGGCTGGATATTTGCCAAAAAGAGAAAAAATAGGTTTTCTGTGGCCGAAAGAATTACGCAAGATGGTTCTTTATGTGCTTGTAGATGAGTGGAATTTGTGAATATGAATTTTCTTTGCTCAGTATATCAAACCATATGCAACAATACAACAACTTCCAATTCTGGATCAAACCAATTCCAAACAGGATTTATCTTCAAGTTTCTGGCAGAAATCTTTTACAAGAAGGTTCCAAAAATTCCAGCAACTAATTCACAACTTAGATCACAATCTTGGCAGCAAAATTCAACCAAAATTTGTAGCCTTTTAGCCAAGAATTATGCAAATCGAAAATCAGAACCCAAAGTAGGCAGTTGGTTCAAGTTTTTCTTCAGCTTTCAGAACTGTTTTCCTTCAACAGGAAGTTTCTAAATTTGCAGCAGGGTTCTATAATTTGGCAACACACTTTTGGAAACAATTTGAAGCCCTTGGAAGAGGAAAATACTCACACCATCAACCCGATCAGAGGTCAAGGTGAACTTGGACAGAATTCGGACAGAAAAGTTGGGGTTTCGGTTTCTTTCTGAAGTTGTCTTTCTTAACTATGGTTTTTTTTTTCAGGATTTTTTGTAGCAGTTTGCTTCGTGTTTTGCAGCACCAATTGATAGTAAGTTTCAAGAAGAAGAAACCTTCTTACTCAGGTAATAACCACAAGAAGATACAACCATAAAATCTGGGCAGAAACCAATTCAAGAAACAAGATGCAAGGTCGGGGTTTTCTGAACTCTTCTTTCTTAGCTACGGTTTTCAATTTCTCAACACACTTCTAGCAGCAAAAATCATCAACCAAGGTTTCCTCTTTATCAAGCAAATATTCACAAAGAAATTTATCACAAGAACCACAATTTTTAACAACCAGAAAGACGCTAAAGAAATTATGGACAGAAACAGGAAAACTGGACAGATTTTTTTTTTGAACTGAATTTTCTTCAACACAGAATTAAGAAAACCATCACGAAGAGATTATGGACAGAAACAAGACTCATATATATGAAACAAAAATACGGAAAAGAACAAGAAACACAGAGACACGAATAGAAAACACAAAGGGTATGAACAACTTCAAGGAACAACCCAAAGGCAGCTCTGATACCAAATTGATACGAATCTTAAACCAAAGAATAAGAATCCGAACCTATATCAGAGTGTTGGTCCTAGTAGCGTCCTCTAGGCTGAACTAAGTTTTCCTTTAGCAAGACACCAACTCCAAGATTGAAAAAGGACCATGCTTTTGTCCACTTGACACCTGAAGTAATTATCCAAACTCAAAGTTGAGAATTGAACTATACTTGGAACTAAGAAGCACGCTCAAATTGTTGAGGAAAAGAGACTCAACAAGACCCAAAGCAAGTTCTAAACTAGAACTCAAAGAAAGGCTAAAAGCTCTCAAGTTTGTAATTGATCAAATTCTGAATTTCATGGAGACCGATGGCCTCTATTTATACTTGTTACAAGGCTGATTTAAGCAACTAAAATCTATTCTCTAAAAGGACTAGAACTCATAACCTTTTAGGAAACTAACTAAAGAACAATTACTTAAAAGAAAAACTAATCTAAGAAAAGGAAATAACTAATCTAAAACTGCCTAAAACTAATCCAAAGACTACTTGGATTTGTGCTTGGCCAAATGTTGCTTGTTTTGGCAGCTTCTATTCGGTGTCTTGTATTTGGTAGCTTCCTTAACTTCTTCATGCAGACTTTAGAAGCTTCTTCAATTTATCTTGGCAATGGATTTGGAACTTCTTGTGTTGCCTTTTTGTTTTGGCTAAGCAGGATTGTACTCCTCCACCTTGGATTCGACTAACAGAATTCCAATATGGACTTGGTATTTGTTCCCTCATTTTAAATACTAAGTAGAGTGATGTTTTGTGACTGAAATTTGGCCATCTTAGCTGTTGCTTGAGCTTCCATTAACTCATTTATTAGTATTACTAGAGCAGCTTGCATTCTCTTAGTCCTTGACCTAGTCATAGGTCTTCCAATGCCTTGCAATGGATCTTGTTGTGAAGTTGTTGGTGAACTTGGTTGGATGGATGTCTCGGCCCTCCTTAGGTTTTCATCAAGTGTTAGTGTTTGATGCCATGGTTATCTACAACAGAATAATGCAAAATAAGTATCATGAATGCGAACATTGAATATGGACTTTTATTAAATGTTACTCCCATTATTTTTCTCAAATTAATAACCCTTAATATTAATTTGGAAATATTAATCTAATATCTTTCTAGTGGGCCAAAATCCATATTTGACCTAATTTTGAGTTAACTTTGGCTAATCACCCAAAACTCGGCTATTTAGGTAGACAACACTTGTCAATTGTATCCCATACAACTCTTGGATAGTTGTGTGAACAACTCTTGTTCTAACTTATCTAATAAGCCAAGGCCCAACTCTATGCCTCTAGGTTTCAATCCTATTGAGTCTACCTAGTTAAGTAAAACCCAATGATTAGTAGTAGGATATTATTATTATCCTGTCACGTCTCACCAAGATGGATCATGGCACCTTGCTTTGGCAAACCAACACATGATCAATCGAAGCCTTGACGAGTGCTAGGTATTGGAAAACATCTTAGACTTAATATTTGTTAGAGGGATTTGATAGAATCTAACCATTTTATTCGCATTGGTTAATGTAATAATTAGTTCAATTAATCATGTGATTTACTAACTAATTATTACTTTCATGATCTTATCATGTAATTAACCAACAGACATACATAGCATGCATCTCATACATCAACAATAAAATTAAAACACGACATAGTTATAGCCCAAACTACATAAGTTCTCTCACGCCAATGAGAGAACCATAAGGTCAACCTAAGGGTAACAGCATCTTCTCCAAGGGCCTTCTTGGTTTTTCTTATTTGGCCACGAACTCCTTGCCTCCATGATTCCTTGTCTAATCCTATTTCATATCTAATTATTACAAGTTTTGAAGAACCTCAAGTTACATTAGAGGGGAGTTAGATGAGAAAAGAATGTATAACTAGAAAATAGAGCAAGGCATGACACACAGATTTAATTTCAACCAATACAAAGCCATATCCAATCACATTGGGTTATGGGCTATAACTATGCACCATGCTCAAACATCACATATAATTGTCATCCATATTTAACATTTAAATTTATTAATCTAATTAATTTATGAAAATTATTATCAAATCAAATATTAGGGTTTCGAATAATACCCTATACATGGAAGAATCAGGGGTCAAAGTACATCTTTCGGCCATCCCGAAATTTGTGAAAAATATATCTTATATATATTTTTCCTCCATGATATATCTTATATATCCAATTTCAGCCAAAACAAAATCCAAACACTTGTACAATTCGGCCAAACACAAGAAAACGAACACGTGTTATGTTCAAAACGATGTTTCAAGTGCAACACATATCTCGATTCGGCCAACCCTTGATCATGAGGAATTTGTGAATAATATATCATATATATTTTAGGCTTCAACTCGATACATCAAATATATCAATTCGCCCAACACACAAAATTCGAAACACATGTATATGTTCAAAACTAAGTTTTGGTTAAATCATCAAAATTTCGAAACATTATATTTCACAAATATATATTTGGCCTGATGTGATCTAACATATACATGTTTAGCCCTCAACTCATAAAAATAATAAAAATAAATAAATTAAAATTCCGTAACTAACCAAAATTGCAAAAACGTAAAGCTTAGTAAAATTCATAAAAAATCTGAAGCTAGGGTTTCATGCATATATATATATATATATATATATATATATATATATCTTGTATTATTTGAATCCAGCAATAACTCATTAAAGCAAACCCTAAATTGATTTAATAAATATAAACATATCATATATGTTTAATTCTAAATTCATATTTAATGAACATATTCATATAATCTAATTTCAACATGCTAGTTCATAAACAACTTAATCAAATAAACATGCTTTTACATAAAAACCGATTTGAGTTTTCCTAAGTGGCTCTGATACCACTATTGGAAACCAAGTACATCATGCATTAGAATTTTAAAATTTTGGTTTCTTCTAGGATCCATATGAAGTGAGATCAAATCGGAGTTTAGACTTGTACCTTATTAGTATTGGTAGAACCAATAGAGCTGTTTTGCGAAGATGGTTGTTTGTTGAATCAATAGCAAAACCAATTCAGCCTTGCCTCTATGGTATCCACACGATTGTTCCAAGCCTCTATTTATTGTCATGCGAATAACTAGAAAAAGAAGTAGCAAAATCCTAAACTGCTAGCTTCAAAATTCTATTTTCAGTTTCTCAAGAATTTAGCTGCTTTAAGTTTCAGTTTTTCTTTCTTATTTTCTTTGAAAGAATAAGCAAAGAATTTCTTTTCTTCAAGAACAAGAAGGGATGGTTTTTCTGGGGTTTATTGCGTCTCACACATTTTTGGTGGCTGCACAAAATCCCAATATATATAGATGTAAATTAGGGTAAAACCTCTTACCAAATTCTAATCTGTTTGCAATTTATAGATTACATAAATCTATTTGCTGCCAAATACAAGAATCCCATTCGAAATTGGACTTCTAAATTCAGATTTTAATTAATTAATAAATCCAAAAATGTTTCAGATTCATTAATACTAAATCCGAACCATTTTAGTCTTTTATCCGAATACCATCTTGAATTGGAAAACCTTATAGAATCTTATTCGTATTAGGATTCTTGAGATTAATAAAATTCACCAAAATACATCATATGAATTTTACACTCCTTCTGGATACGATCTAAGTGTGCGACCCAATAGGTTCTCATAACATTGGCCATGACATAAAATCTATTTTATACCACAAGTAGTGAGAAATATCTAGCAACACATCAAAGCTACCCAAGTTATGAGAATTATAGTAATTCGACATTACTTATCTGTGATAGATATTACCATGTAATTCAATCCTTTTTCCCAAGATATCTTGATTGAACACGAGCCATGGAACATGTCATGCTTGCATAGTTCATGTTAGATTATGCTCTAAGGACCAATCATGTGATGATGGTTTAGGCATATATTGTATCATAATGTTTATAATTAACGACAATGATTATTATGTTTATTTCCATATTTGCACTTTATGAATAAATATAATAATGTTCGAAGAATTTAATTATCTAAAATTATCCCTAGTCAAGTATTATCACTAAATGGGACAACGATAATGCATCAAGACTAGTATGTGTAGTGACTGATGAAATGTTTCATGATGTGAGATATCAAGTCAATACATAAATACATGTTAGAGAACTATGTACTGGATCGACCCCCATTGAGAAATGCTACATGGGTTATTATATGAAGTGTCATAACCATTTCTCATAGTGATGATGGTGTCAGTGATCCTTATACTTGAGGTCACCAGAGATCCCAACTATAAAAGTGGCAATTGGAAATGTAATGAATCATGTAGTGGGATGTTTAGTGATCAAGATAGGGTTTTCCCCTCCTATATAATAGGAGTGATATCTATGGGCCCCTTGATCAAGTGAGACCATAAAATGCAAGGCTGTGATCAAATGAGTCGATATGTAATATTGAGCTCATTTGCTTAGATGTGTCTGCTTGGGAATCAAGAAATGAAAAGATTGAACCATGCGAGTGTGACACACTCCATGGGTCGTGTTCAATAAAGATATCTAGGGCAAATGGATTAAATTACATGGTAACATCTATCACAATAAAAGTAATGTCAAATTATTAACATTCTTATAACTTGGGTAGTTTTGATGTGTTGCTAGACATCGCTCAATGCTTATGGCATAAAATAGATTTTATGTCATTGCCAACGTTATAAGAACCTATTGGGTCACACACTTAGATTGTATCCAAAAGAAGTGTAAAATTCATGTGATGAATTTTGGTTAATTTAAGAATTCTATTGCGAATAGGACTCTAGAAGGTTTTCCGGTTTAAGGCAGTATTTGGATTTGTGACTAAATCATTTTGGTTTTGTATTAATAAATTCAAAACAGCTTTGGATTTATTAATTCATGTAAAAACCAAAATTAGAAAGCCAAATAAGAAAGGGATTCTTGTTTTGGCAGCTCTGAAATTTAGAAAGATGAAATTTAGAAAGTTCCAAAATAGATTAGAACTTGTAGTTCAAGTAAAACTCTTTAGAAGAAGTTTTACCCTAATCTATTTTCTATATAATTGGACTTATAATTTTCAGCAGCCACAACACAAAACCATAACCTATATTTGGCCAAAAAAACACACCTTCTTCTTGCTACAAAAATCCAAAACTAATTTTTCTTGGAGAAGAAAAATTCTGCAGCAAAGCAAAAATCCAAAAACCAAACCATTGTTTCTTGTTTCAACAAAATTTGTTTCGGCCTTTTTCTTCTGAAGAAATAGCAGCCAAATTTGCAAGAACAAAAGGAGTGTTTTAGCTGTTCTTTGGAAGAAAAGAAGCCACTTCTTCTGTGTTAAAGAAACAAAAAAAATCAAAGCTTAGAGAATCTTCAAACCTGAAAAACCGAAAGAAGAATTCTTGGCTAGCACCTTTAGATTTTACTACTTCTTTTCATGAGTTGATTGTGTGACAATTAAACTGAAACTTGGAGACGATTGTGTGGATACCATAGAAGCAAGGCTCTACTGGGTGTTGCTGTAATTCGACAAGCAAAACTCTTCACAAGAAAGTTCAACTGCTACTGATAGAGGTAAAATTCTTCACGACCAGTTTGAAATCACTTCGGAAGGATCCTTGGAGGAAATCAAAAAATTTAAATTTCCGTTGCGTGCGGTATTTGATTTCCTACAATTCAATCTTTGCATTTCTTGATTCCTGAGCTGACTCATCTAAGCAAATGAGCTCGATATCACATATCGACTCATTTAAGCACGACCATGCATTTTATGATCTCACTCAATCAAGGGTCCCAAAGATATTACTCCCATTATATAGGAGAGGCAAATCCTATCTTGATCACTCAACCCCCCACTACATGATTTATTGTAAATCCAATTACTACTTTTATAGTTCACCATGTCACGAGCAATGTTTGGTAGTATCAAAACACGCAACTCCTCATGTTGGGATCGCTTATAACCTCAAGTCTAAGGATCACGTACATCATCATCATTATGAGATATACTTATGACACTTTGTATAATAATCCACGTAGCATTTGTCATGGCAGGTCGATCTAGTACATAGTTCTCTAACATGTACACATGTGTTGACTTGATATCTCATATCATAACACATGTCATTAGTCACTACACATACTAGTCTTAATCCATTACCATTGTCCCATTAATGATAATATTTGATTGGGGATAATTTTAGAATAATTTCTTGGAAGATTATTATATTTACTCATAATACACAGATATAGAATTAAGCACAATAATAATAAATTGCCATAAATTAAAGCGTCATGATACAATATATGCCTAAACCATCATCACATGATGGGTCCTCAGGGCATAATCCAACATAAATGACTTTAAGAAACCTTAAATGGTTTAATCCATGACATACAAGCCCATCAAGCATACGGCTCAAAACATGAATAGTATCCATAAATAGTACCGTGAATGGTGCATGTACAGCAAATAGACACATTGTTTATTTAATTTTGTAGCATTATTTTTTGGTAATTATGGCCGAATTTTGTCTTCAATTTTAGTAGCCAAATTTGTAAGCTTGAAGGAAGCCTTAAAGGGCCAAACTTCCAAGTCCAATTGGTTTTAGGGTTTTTATTTCCTCTATATTTTAAGGTATCTTGGCCCCCCCCTTTATTTATAGAGTTAGATTAGGATTTTAGTTGTTACCTTTTTAAGACATCCTTTTACTCTATAAATAGGCCATTTGGCCATAAGCAAGAATATACATGACTTTTGAGAATTTTGACATTATGTCCTTGAGAGTTTGAGTGAATCAATCTCTTCATTCTTGTAAAGAACAATGGGCTTATGAAACTTGACTAGTTTGTGGCACCTTCGAGTCTTATCAATCTAGTAGAACCCTAGGTTGTGGTGACACTTCATCCATCGGTCTCAATTTCACCGGTTCTAGTGATTTCGCAACTTAAGTCTTGGATCCTGTTCGCTTATTATGTATTGCTAGCTCTTTATAATCATTAGGTGCACATCAATTTGGTATCTGATGAGAATCAAATATTCATAAACTTAGATATGTGTTTTTCATGCTTTAGCATAGATTTCATTGAGATATGCCATGTTTATTAGATAAATCACATTATATTTGTGATTCTCATATTTTATGTGTTTTGTAGGAAAAAAGGATAAAAACCACTTATCTTCTAAAGTTCATAACTTTTGATGCAAATGTCCAAATGAGATAACTGAAGATGCTATGGAAAGATGAGAAAGAGATAGAAAACTTTTATGAACAAAGGTTTCTCAAATTCCGAAAGCAAATGGACCAAAACTGGGCAAAAGCAGAACAAGGCAGAACCGAAGAAGAGGAAAACAGGGAGAAAAATCAGCCATCTTCCGGAGGCCATAACTCTTGATTCAGACGTCAAAATGAGATGATTCAAGATTCTATGGAAAGCTGAAAAAGATAGGAAAAACTTTTATGCAGAGAGTTTTGTCAAACTCCGGACGAAAAGGGACCAAAATGGGACGAAATCAGTACGACGCCTGAATCCTGAAATTTGCAAATTTCGTCCCTAATGTTTTGGAAGCTTTACATTTTCTCCCCAACGCCCCTAGCTGTATTAATATCCCATTTTCTGCAGAAAAACACAAGTAGGAAGTAGATGAGGAACATAGAATAGGTTAGAGTAGAATAGATTGTAGGGTTAAAGTTAGTTTTTACATTTTTTGCACATTTTCCCCAACTCACACCCGTGAGTTTCATTGGAGGCTAGGGTTTGGTTCTTTTTGTGGCTTGAAAACTGGAATCCTTGGAGTTGTTTTGGCTTGTAAGGTGTTGGGATTTGGTTGGAATCATCACTCTTTTGATTAAGGGGAGTATTTTCTTTCAATTCCTTGTGCTTTTAATGGCTATATTTCCTTGTGATTGTTGGTTGTTTGAAGCCATGAGAGGCTAAACTATCTTGGGTGATTCTTGGTGTTTGATGTATGGGTTAGGTTTATTTTGATTTCTTGTTGGTTGTAGAGTAATGGGCTTGCATTAATTGAAGTTTTCCTACTTGTATTTAATGAATTGACATGCATTGAATGGTGGCCACATTTAGTGTGTGTTCTTGGTGTTTGTGTGTGTTTTAGAATATACATGAATTTAGACCAAAAGTAGGAAGAACTACCTAGCATTCTCTAGATTTAGGTGTTTGAGACAAGAAACAACTACCATATGAATTTAATTGTGCACTAAAATTGTGTGGAAGCCATAGGTTTTAGTGTGCAAAGGTAGAAGTGAGACCGAAAGGAGATCTTCTATTCTTTAATTCCATTGAGACCGAAAGGAGATGTGGAGTGAAAAATAGGTGGTTTCTTAGATTAAACACTTGAACTAGGGAGTGTGAAGTAGTTGGCTAAAACATCTAGGGCTAGAATTGTGCATTAGAGTTGTGTGGAAGCCATAGGCGCTAATGTGCTCTAGGTGGGGATGAGACCGAAAGGAGATTCCTCATTCTATAATTTCGATGAGACCGAAAGGAGATTCGGAGTGAATGGATGTAGTCACTTAGTTAAGATGCCCTACACTCGGTTGCCTTTAGGAGTCAAAATAGCCGAACCTTGCATTGAACCCAAGGATCACCCTCCTTCATCATTTGTGTGTTTTTCTCTTTGTTTCAATGGTGTTGTTTTAGTTATTTAAATATCACTTTCTAAATCATTGCTTTAAGACACATAGATAGCAAATAATTAGTTGCGCTTAAATTTTGGTTTTGTCCCCTTCCCTGTGGAAAATGATCCCTATACTTTACTACAATTGATTAAGTGAGGTTTAGGTGTATATTTGTGTGAGTTTGAGCTTTATTTTGACGCACTTTTGCACACACCCAATCCGCTCACCAGTATCAGAGCTCTAGATAACTTTGAAATTTTATAGATATTTTTATTTATATATATTCAAAATTCTATTTATATCGCTTTTTTTGTAGTAGCCGAAATTCTATTCTCTTGTGATAGTCAAATTAGTTGTTTAACCCTAGTTTTCAAGACTCGGTTGAACCTTTTCTTGCCACCCACTTTTTGTGTAGATAATTTGGGTCTTTTTATTCAAAGACAATAAAAATTGGCCAACTATTTGCCTTGAAAAAAAAAACTGAACTCCTTGAAGTTGTCCATCCTGAAAAATCCGCACTCCTTACTTGTCCATCCATAATTTTTGTGTTGTTGATTTTTAGTGAATTGTTCTGATTTTTTGTTGATATTTCTACTGTTAAATTTTCTTCTACTGCTGAAAAAAAAAACAGCATAATTGGTGATTCCTGAAATTTCCGAGCCCTTGCTACCTAATGTTTTTTTCCTCTTCAAGTAGACTTTTTTTTTTTGTGAGTTGTTCTTTTCTGGTGAAAAAAAATAAGAAGATGAAGAAGAAAGAACTGTGAAAAAAAAACATCAAGAACAAAATCAAAAGAAAAGAAAGAAAGAAAGAAAGAAGAAGAAGAGGAACAATTCTTGTTTCTTGAATTTTTTAAATTCTGTTCTTGAATTCTTGCATCCTTGTTTCTTGAATTCTTGTTCTTGAATCCTTGTTTCTTAAATTATTTTGGACAAAATTGCTGCAAGAAGTAGCTCCAAGATTCTAAATTCTTGAACCGTACTGAATTTTTAGTGCCTTCCTCAATTTTTGATCTTCAACCGTACTGCCATCCTTGAGATATCGTCTTGAATTCTTGTTGAAGAAGGTGCGTAGTGCTTCAAGAATCACAGCCAAATTCTACTCGAAATAAACATATTCCTTACTATAAAAGAATCCAAGTGCAAATAACTTTCCTCATCACAATTGGATTTAGAATTGGCTAGTACCCCTAGGCTAAAATTCTCCATTTTTTGGCAATTTCTTTTAATTGAAATTCTGCACCTCTTGGCAACTTATGTGGATGAAATTTCTGCAACCCTTCTTGACCAAAATTTTTATACAAAAAGGGCTACAATAATTGTTTCCTAATTTGATTTTACTTGCAAGAATTAATTTCTATTTTGACTATACTTCCTTTCTTGAAAGTTACCTTCCTTTGGTAAGCTTTCCTATTTGTTTCCTTTTAGGATTCCATACTATTTTTTCCTTTTTAGAGTCCATATTTGTTTCCACTTCCTATTTAATTTCATATTTGTCTAGTGTCCTAATTAATAGTTTTCCTTATTTCAATTCCACTTTGTAGTTGGATTTAGTTAGTTTCCTATTCCCTTTAGTTTTCATATTTGCTTCCAATTCAAAGTTGATTTCAATTTTTCTAGTTTCCTAATTTTTAGTCCTTCTTAATTCTTTATTTCCTAAATTTATACATTCTTATTTGAGCTATCTCTTGACAAAAAATTCTTAAAGGTTTGATAAAATGTGTTTTCCTAAGCAAGAACTTAGAGATAGATTGTTGAGTGAGGGGTGAGACATAGAAAATAACCGAGAGCTTACTCATATACACCCTTACTACAAATCTTTCCATATTATTATTTTTGCTTTTTGTTTGTACTAACCTTTTGCAGGAATCATTTTAAAATGAAAATTCTAGCCTTTGAAGGTGGGGTAGACCCCAAAGTATACTTGGACTAAGAAAAGAATGTTGAAAGAATATTTGACTGTCACTATTACTCTGAAGAAAATAAGGTTAAGCTAGCAAGCTGTAGCATTCATGACTATACAATATCTTGGTAGGATTACCTCAAGAGAAACAGAGAGTGCCCTATCCACCCTTGGGCAGAGATGAAGACAACCATGAGAAAGATATTTTTTCCATCTTTTTAAGATAGAAAACTATACAAAAAGCTGCCAAGTTTGTAACAATGTCCAAAGAATGTCACCAAATATTGCCGAGATATCATTTGCCTTAACTGTCAATGCAAAGATCATCTAGCTACCCAATGTCCTAATAAACGAGTGATGATCACCTAGATTATGGGGATGTGATTTCTAACAGTAAATCCAACGAATCTATGCCTCTTCTAACTAAAACTAATGGTGAAAAAGATACCGTCGTGGGAGAAATAGTTACTACTTTGAAGTCTATGCATTCAATGGTAAGTGATGAAGAGTCTTCAAGTGGAGAAGAAGCATTAGTGAGCATAAGATCACTTAGTGCTCCAGTGGTGGAAAATGATGAGCAAAGGGAGAACATCTACCATGTACAAGCTTATGAAGATCAACTCCAGATTAGCAACGAAAAGAAAAAGGTTGAGGAGGAATAAAGCTGTAAATGAACCGAACGATCTCGAATGACGTTCGTTGTAGATCAGTTCGTTTATTTTTAAAGCTATTCGAGATCGGCTCGTATTCGTTTAACTTTTCATATTTGTGTTCGAACTCGTTTATGTTTGTTTATTAGTGTTCGATTAATGTTCGTGAATATGTTCGTTAACATATTAAACGAACATGTTCATAAACAGTTCGTTAACATATGTTCGCAAACAAATAAATAAACATATTCAAAAATAATAAATAAATTAATATTATTATATATATTTATATATATTATATAAATATTATTATTTTAATATAAATAAAAAGTAATAAATTTTAACTAATAAGAACAAATGATTTTCGCCAAAAAACTGAAAAAAAAATACATACTCTTACACTAAATTTCTCCTCAACCAAATGGCTTTTTTATACTTGCATGCTTCCCTTTCTCCTCCATCAGCAACCGATGTGGGATATGAAAATCCCAAGGGAAAAGAAAAAAAATCACCTTGCAAAAATCAAACTCAGGTTTTCTTGAGTGAAAGAGATGGACACTTACCATTATGCTACAACAAACACATTTGTTATTAATAAACAAACAATAATATTATATATTACATTTATATAATTTTTTAATATAAACAAGTTTTAAATGAGCATTAACCGAGCTTTAAACGAACATTAAATGAACTTGTTAATGAACACTAAACGAATTTGTTCGCGAACATAAATGAATCGAACACGTCTATTCGTGTTCGTGTTCGTTTATTGTTCGTTTAGCTTATCAAACGAACATAAACAAACGTAATCAAGCTTATTCACAAACTATTCACCGAACGTACTAGTTCACTTATACCCCTAAGGAGGAAGAAGAGCATGATGCCTCAAATAGAGCAAATCCAATAAGTAGGGGTTATCAAAACCAAAAGCCCAAGCCGGTTGATAATGTTTTGACTGTTTGATAGGATTTAATTTGTTACCATTTAATCGGAGCTAAACTATGATGTTAATGCTTTATTTGGTATGAAATTGGCTAATTTAAAGTGTTTTTGTCCCAGGAAGTAAAGTTGATGGACTAAGGCAAAAAGATGGAATTTAATGGAGATTTAGAAGATTTTTGGAGAAGCACTTCTTGAGCCAAAACAGAAGACTCTTTTGTTTTAAGCTTGCCCACGCCTTAAAGGATGAAGTCTTGGAGGTGAAAGTCAAGAAAATGCACGTGACCACGTCTTGAGCTGAGATAAAGAACCGATGAGCTGATAACTTGAATTTCAAGATTTGAATTTGTCTTTTGATTTCAACTTTTGTAATTCAAGTTAGAATGGATTTGAAGACAATTGATAGGATTAGATAGGACTAAATAAGATAGGATGGTTGGTTAGGAATTTAAAGTTTAAAGACTTAGGATTTGTTGGAGAGATTTTAGGAAGGTTGTTAGAGAAGAAGGCTATAAATAGGAGGGTTAGGGAACTTGGAAGACATAAGTCTTTCCTTTAATTTTCTGCAGAATTTTCCCTTTCTTTTGTATTTCTTTTCCTTTTTAGAATAAAGTTAGAAACAGTTTGCTACCATGAGTGGCTAAACTATTTCCATTCCGTTCCAAGGGGTGTTGATGCCAATATATTTAGTGAGGTTTTGTTCATAGTTTCATAATCTTTTGCATTCAAGTAATCATTATTTCTTGCATTCTATTTTTATGGATTTTGAATGATAAATAAATTGACAACTTATTTTCATTTTTCTTCCTATAGCTATCTATTTGTTCTTGATCCGTAATTGTCCGGAACATTTAGTACAAGTAGCACTTAAATCTTTTTGCGTGTGTAAAGTGACAGTAATCATGCATTTATGATTTAAAGGGAATTAACGATACAAAGATTTTCAAATGTAGCTATCTCAATTGTTGGTTTTTGTTTTAACTGTTTTCAATGCTTTTAATGCTACTATCAAATGATATGGAACGTTAAATGCTAGGTTTGTTGTGAATGCTAGGTTCAAACAAATAGAATAGGAAAACTCAAAATTTTGTCATGGCTATCCTGCGAAATTTTCGGTTAAATGCTTGAATGAAAAAGTGTTTTTAGAATCCTATGATCTAGATATATTCGGTACAACTACACTTCCTTGGATCGGAGTTTAGTAAGATTGAAATATTTCTTTTACATATTGCTAGTAAATTCTTTAATAATTTTCCTTTATTTATTACTATTAGAATTGGCATTAACCTTCTTCTTTTATTTCTTTTCATCTCAAGTGCTAAAAACCCCCCTCACACATAGCTCCTCGTGGGATTCGAACTGGTCCACTACTACTACAAATCAATTGTAGTTAGTTAAGATCTGAATTAATTTTGGGGGCTTCGACAACCCGACCACTGTTCGAGCCATAAACATGCACGCCAAAGATGACAACTTTTCACACCTTCACTTTGTGTTTGGACAAAGACAATTTTACCACATTTTGATACAAACTTGGAGCCTTCAAAGATTTGTGGTAAAATGCTATTGCGAGAGTGGCTCAAGAAGAGCTAAAAATAAAAGACATCATTTTCCCTGACAAATTGTTCCTTCTACTCCATAAGGTGGTCACAGTATATTGATTTCATCCCAAAGGTATTGTTGAAGATTCAAGGATGAATCCTTTCGAGAAGAGGGAGAATGATAGGAACCCAGGAGCTGTTCAATCTACTCACCATGCATTCGACCCGCCGTGACATATTACGAGGCCCGATGACAAGAGTTAAGTCTAAACGACTTCAAGAAACATTAAATGGTTTAATCCATGACATCCAAGACCGTCAAGCATACCACTCAAAACGTGCATAGTACCTGTGAATAGTACCATGAATAGTGCGTGAACAGTGCGTGAACAGTAAATAGGCAAGTTGTTTATTTAATTTTGTAGTATTATGTTTAGGTAATTATGACCGAATTTTGTAGTATTAGTTTTAGGTAATTATAGCCGAATTTTGTCTTCAATTTTAATAACCAAATTTGTAAGCTTGAAGGAAGCCTTAAAAGGCTAAACATCCAAATCCAATTGGCTTTAAGGTTTTTATTTCCTATTCGTCGATGTTCACGATTATTCATGGCAATGTTCATCAAATACTATTCATGCTGTGCATGTACTATTCACATTTTGAGCCACATGCTTGACGGATTTGGATGTCATGGATTAAACCACTTAAGATGAGTTTTAAGTCATTTAGACCTATCTCTTGTCATCGGGCCCTATAATATGTCACGGCAAAGCAAATGTTTGGCGAGTAAGTTGAACGGCTCTTAGGCATCCCATCATTCCCCCTCTCCTAGAAAGGATTCATCCTCGAATCTTCAACAACACACTTGGGAGGAAATCAATATACTTTGACCACCTTAGGGAGTAGAAGAAATAGTTTGGCCGAGGGAAATAATGTCTTCTCTTTTTAGCTTTTCTTGAACCACTCTTGTAATAGCGTTTTACCACAAATCTTTGAAGGCTCCAAGTTTGTATCAGAGTGTGGCAAAATTTCCTTTCACCAAACACAAAATCAAGGTGTGGAAAATCATCATCTTTAGCATGCATATTTATGGCTTGAATAGTCAAAACATTACTAACTGGCTCAGATTCTTGGTTTTAATGATCCCACTCATTGGAATTGCTTTATTGGAGGCCTCAGACTCTTATTCCTCAACCTTTTTCTTCTCATCGCTAATCTGGAGTTGATCTTCATAAACTTTACATGGCAGATGGTCTCCCTTTGCTCATTATTTTCCATGGCTAGAGCACTAAGTGATCTCATGGTCACTAATGCTTCTTAACCACTTGAAGACTCTTCATCACTTACCATTGAATGCATAGACTTCAAAATAGTAACTTTTTCTTCCACGACGGTACCTTCTTCTCAGTTAGTTTAAGCTAGATAAGGCATAGAATCGTTGGATTCACTGTCAGAAATCTCATTCCCATCATCTAAGGTCATCATCACTCGTTGATTACGACGTTGGGTAGCTATATGATCTTTGCCTTGACATTTAAGGCAAATGATATCTTGGTAGTATTCAGTGACATTTTTCAAATGTTGTTGCAAATTTCGTAGCTTTTTGTACAATTCTCTATCGTAAGATGAAACGAATCTCTTTCTCATAGTTGTCTTCATCTCTGCCCAAGAGCAAATAGGGCGCTCTCTATTTCTCTTGAGGTAATCCCACGAAAATATTGCAAAGTCAATGAATGCTGCAACTGCTAGCTTAACCTTCTTTTCTTCAGAGTAATGGTGGCAGTCAAATATTCTTTCGACCTTCTTTTCCCAGTCCAAGTATGCTTCGGGGTCTACCCCACTTTCGAAGGTTGGAATTTTTATTTTGATATGATTCCTGCAAAAGGTTAGAACAAACAACAACAAAAACAATAATATGGAAAGATTTGTAGTAAGGGTGCGTATGAGTAAGCTCTCGGTTATTTTCTATGTCTCACCCCTCACTCAACAATCTCTCTCTAAGTTCTTGCTTATAACAACACACTTTATCAAACCTTTAGGAATTTTTGGTCAAAAGGTATCTCAAATAAGAATGTATAAATTTAGGAAATAAAGAATTAAGGAAAACTAAATATTAGGAAACTAGAAAAATGGAAATCAACTTGGAATTGGAAGCAAATACGGAAACTAAAATGAATAGGAAACAAGACAAATCCAACTACAAAGTGGAATTGAATAAGGAAAGCTATAAAAAGGAAACTAAATAAATATGAATATGGAACCTAAAAGGAAAGCAAAACGGAATCAAAAAGGAAAACAAATTTGGAATTTAAAAGGAAACAAATAGGAAAGACTACTAAAGGGAGGTAACTCTAACTAGGAAGCCAATACAACTAGGAATCAATTCTTGCAAGTAAAATCAAATTAGGAAACAATTCTTGCAGTCCTTTTTGTATAGTAATTTTGGCCAAGTTGGGTTACCAAACTGCCGAAATTTTGGCCAAGAAAAATTTCCAAGAAGGAACAAATATTGGTGCGAAAGAAACTACCAAGAGAGTACAATTTTGGACAGCACAAGGAGTTGCCAAAGTGCAGAATTTCAGTCACAATTAAGTTGCCAATTCTAAATCCAATTGAGATGAGGAAATTTAATCGCACTTGGATTCTTTTTCTTTTTCTTTTTTTTTCAAAACACACATTTCTTTGGCAAGAAAAATTTTGCTATGATGCAAGAATTACAAGTAGCACAGTTCCTTGGCACAATTCACAACAAATTTCAAGAACAAAAGTAAAGAGGGTAGCACGATTTTAACAAAATTCAGCAATAAGTTCTTGTAGCAAATTCAGCCAAATAATTCAAGAACAAGATTTTAATGATCAAGGATCAAGAAACAAGGATTCAAGAATCAAGAATTCAAGAATCAAAAATTGTTCTTCTCCTCTTCTTTCTTTCTTTCTTTCTTTCTTTCTTTCTTCCGGTTTGATCTTTCTCTTTTTCTCTATCCTTTTTTTTTGGCTCTTTCTTCTTCTTCTTCATTTTTTTTTTCACCAGAAAAAGAACAATTCTGTAAAATAACAACACAAAGAGAAAAAAATAGTATGCAGCAATTCGGTTCAAAAATTTCAGGAATCAGCACCAATTTTCTTTCTTTTCTTTTCTTTTTGTCTCCGTTCTTTCTTCTTTTCTTTCAGGAATCAACACCAATTTATAGCAGAAATATCAACAAAAAACATAAGAATTCATGAAAAATAATCAACACAAAGATTATGGCTAGACAAGTAAGAAGTTCAGAAATTTTCAAGATGAATAACTTCAAGGAGTTCATATTTATTTTTTTAAAGAAAATAGTAGGGAACAAATCCTTTTTTTATATATATATAGAATAACAAAATCCAAATTACCTACACAAAAAGTGGGCAGCAAGAAAAGGTTTAACCAAGTCTCGAAAACTAGGGCTAAACAACTAATTTTGACTACCACAAGAAAGTAAAATTCAACTACAAAGAAGATTGATATAAATAGAATTTTGGCTAAAGGAAAATTACAAACAAAATTATGAACAAAATTTTAAAGTTACCTAGAGCTCTGATTCCAAACTGATGCACACCTCATCGCTATAAAGAGCCATCGATACACAACAAGCGAACATGACCCAAGACTTAACTTGCGAAATCACTAGAACCGGTGGAATTTTGGACTGATGGATGAAGCGTTGCCACAACCTAGGGTTCTACTAGATTGATAAGACTCAAAGGCACCACAAATTGGTAAAATTTGATAAGCCCATTGTTCTTTAATTAAAAGAACAAACAAATTGATTCGCTCAACTCTCAAGGACGTAATGTCACAAATTCTTCAACTTGTCTATTATTACTCATGACCGATGGCCTCTATTTATAGAGTACAAAGATATCTTAAAAAGGTAACAACTAAAATCCTAACCCTAATCGACTTCTAAGGAGGGGTGGCTGATTTCCTTTAATTAATTAAAGGGTAGCCTTACAAATAAAAGGGAAATAAAAACAAGAAAACTCTATTCGTCACTATTCATCGTGCTGTTTGCAGGTACTATTCATGTTTTGAGCCGCATGCTTGACAGGCTTGGATGTCATGGATTAAATCACTTAAGATGTTTTTGAAATTGTTTAGACCTATCTCTTGTCATTAAGCCCCATAATATGTCATGATGGGTCGAATGTTTAGTGAGTAAGTTGAACGGCTCCTGGGATCCCATCATTATGGCCAAATTTTGTCTTCAATTTTAGTAGACAAATTTGTAAGTTTGAAGGAAGCCTTAAAGGGCCAAACTTCTAAGTCCAATTGGCTTTAGGGTTTTTATTTCCTCTTTATTTTACGGAATCTTGGTCGCCCCTTTAGTTATAGAGTAGGATTAGGATTTTAGTTGTTACCTTTTTAAGACATCCTTGTACTCTATAAATAGGCCATTCGGCCATAAGCATGAATATACATGAATTTTGAGAATTTTGACATTACGTCCTTGAGAGTTTGAGTGAATCAATCTTTTCATTCTTGTAAAGAACAACGGGCTTATCAAACTTGGCTAGTTTGTGGCGCCTTGGAGTCTTATCAATCTAGTAGAATCCTAGGTTGTGGCGACACTTCATCCATCGGTCTCAATTCCACCGGTTCTAGTGATTTCGCAAGTTAAGTCTTGGGTCCTGTTCACTTGTTGTGTATTGCTGGCTCTTTATAGCCATGAGGTGCACATCAGTCATGGCCACCACTTCTAGGGAAGCTTATCAAGAGTAAAATTTTTGTGAGGTTCTTCCTTGACTTGAGAGTTCTTTTGTGAATTTCTTTGAGCGTTGCAAAGTTTTCTTTGTGAAACTCTTTTTGACCTATTAACTAAGTTTGATCCTCTTGGTTGTGGCATCTTATAATCAAAGTTCTTATTCCAATTTCTTGGGTAACGGTTTTGGTTCAATTTAGAGTTCTTAGCTCAATTCAAGAAGGTAGTTCTTGGGACTTGATCTCTGACAAACAACAAATCTTAAGGCCATCCTTGAGGTTCATATCAATGTCCCTACTCCTATGGTCTCAAAAGATTAGTGACTACTTTAGTTGTAATAGTAGCAGCTTTAGGATTAATCAATGTCCTAATATAGAATGAGTCTACGATATTTTGCAATAATCAACATGGCCACATATTGAGTGTTGTATTTGCCACCTTATAGGTCAGATAACTACCTATTGCCCTCATCAAAATGTTGCAATAACTATTGGGTATAACATGCCATAAATTGAGCAATGAGATGAATAATATTAGCTAAACCTTTAAAACATTTTGTTTTGATGACAAACTTGAGGAACACATGGCTATGTCAAATTTGTTCAATGTATAGCTACTGATTAAGTGGATATCGGTGATCTGAACTCAGCCCAAGCTTCAAGTCCAATTCAATGGAGTGTTGGTCCAATTACAAGGGAATGGGATAAATTATTTAAAGAAACCATTTCTGGACTAATTCAAGAATATTTTATTCAAGCCATATTAGGCCAAAATGATTGTCCAAATTCAAGTGTGCATTTGGTCCAAGTTGAAGCCCAATTCTAGTCCAAATGTTGGTCCAAATTTCAGCCCATCAATTGGTCAAGTTTTGGTCCAAATTCAAGTCTTCAAATTCAAGATTCAATCATCCATTTTAGGGCATAAGGAGGACGAAAATTCATGGCCCAAAATTCAGTCAAAGAAGTATTTATTGAAGTCTTGGAAGCTAGCTCAAGGTGCATGCAACTACTTGAATTCAAAACTTCCAACTCTTGGTCAAAGCACCATTCCAATGTGCAAATTTTTCAGCCAAAATATTGGTCTTGTCAAAGTCTAGTCTAGGAGTTAGTGAGTCAAAATTAATCTTTATTTCTTCTAGCTTCAAAACAAGGTTATTTAGGACTTTTCTAGACTTCTTTGTAGCCTATATTCAGCCTCCATTGTACTGCTTTCTCAAGCCTTTGAACAATTAAAATTTGTGAAGTTTATCTCATCTTTGGCTTCTTTGAGAACTTTAGAACTTATCAAGTTTTCTTCCAAACTTGTATGCTCAAACTAAACTTATCAACCAATTTTGGTGTAGTTGGTTGCGGCGTTTCATACCAAGGTTCCTATCTCTTTAGAGGTAGTGGGTCAAGGTTTACACCAATCCAAACTAGCATTCCCTTAGACATATCTTGGGCAAATTTTCTAAGTGCTCCTAACCATTTGGATTGGATCACATCATTTGGTATCAGAGCCATTTCTAAGGGTTGCATATCATTTTCTTTTCCTCTTTTGATTTTATCCTTTCTTATTCTTGACTTTCTTCAAAATCAAGATTCACATTTTTGTTAGTGGGTTTTGTTACAGGTTGGCAAGGTTCCTAGCAGTGTGTTTGGAATTTAGGAAGTCACCTTCTCATCTCCAATTTTTTTTTTTACTTTATTTTTTTCAAAAAAAACATGACAAAAAAAGAAGAAGAAAAGAGGCCAAAAAAAAAATGGTGGCCGAATATTAAAAAAAGAAGAAGTGGACACAAAAAAATTTCATTTCTTGAAGTTGTGATTCCTTGGAGATCTAATATTCTTTTCTCTTGTGATCCAGGTTGCCAAAAGATTCAAAAACAAAGTTCTTATCAATCAACCTTGGATAAAATTCCATTGTCCATCCAGTTCACTATTCTTTTTATCTTTGTCTATCTTTCAAGTTGTTATCTTCTCTTATTCCTTGGTGCATTAAATTTCACAACTTAAAACAACAAAAAAATTGTTTGATGAATTTTAGTTGTGAAAGTCACATTCTCACTTGATAATTTTCAAGTAAGTTCAATAAGAACCTTAAGAGGGGTAAGGAGTGTAAACCTCATTTGTGAGAAAATTTGAGTGCGAGTGACCACAAAAAAAAAATCTTGAGAGTAAAAACATGTAAGGGAGTGATTACTATTTGTTAGGATTTTTTTTTAGCCATTTGATTGTAGGAATTCTAGAATGTCTCACCATTCCAATGAGGAGGATCATCAACAAAACTTACAATCCAAGCCTTGATGGGAGAAATGAGAAGATTGCTACGACAATAGATTAGACCCTTGCATGAAAGAATTGATCAATTGGAGGTGGAATCTCAAATGGCTCGTTCACACACCACCAACAACACCCAAAGAAGGTGTAGAACACAAAGGGTGGAAGATGAAAAGCTTGATGAAGTTGATGATGAGTTTGATAGGGAATCTTTTGGGCGCAATTGAAGACCTACTTGGAGGAGACAAAATGAAGACAACAACCATAGAGGCCTATATTGAATGGGAGAAAAAGATGGAATTTGTGTTTGATTGCCACCATTACTTTGATCTCAAAAAGGTAAACTTGTCGTCACTAAGTTTTCCAATTATGCATTAACATGGTGGGATCAGCCTGTGAAAAGTAGGAGAAGAAATGGTGAAAGACTCTTGAAGACTTGAGAAGAAATGAAAGCAATCATGAGATAGAGATTTGTGCCTAGCCATTACTATCGAGATCTCTACAACAAGCTTCAATGGCTTAGGCATGGAAGCAAAAGTGTGGAAAATTATTTCAAGGAAATAGAGGTTTCTATGATAAGAGCCAATGTGGAGGAGGATCTGAAAGCAACCATGGCTAGATTTTTTAATGGTTTGAACTGTCACATCCAAGATCGAGTTGAAATGTACCATTATATGGAGTTGCAAGATATGGTACACAAGGTTGTAAAAGTGGAGCAACAAGGTTGTAAAAGTACACGTCAAAGTACTTGGAAGAAAAGTACTTCAAAAAAGTAAGGAGAATCCTACAACTTCCTCAAAACCAGCTAAAACAACCCCAAAAGAAGGGAAATCAATAGGTAACAATGAATCCTCTACCTCTCGAACTCGCGACATTAAATGTTTCAAGTATCAAGACAAGGGTCATATTGCAAGCCAATTTCCAAATAAGCTTGCAATGGTGATAAGGGATGATAGAGAATAGGAGGCAGAGGACAAGAAAGAATCGGATTCCATGCCATCTCTTGTAGAATCAGATGAGGAGAAGTTACCAGTCCATGGTGAATTGTTGGTCACTAGGTGATTCCTTAATATGCAAGTCAAAGAGTACGATGAGGCACAATGGGAGAACATTTTCCACACAAGATGCTACGTTAATGGGAAGGTATATAGTGTTATATTTGATGGTGGAAGTTGTACTAATGTGGCTAGTGTCTCTGTGGTTAAAAAGTTAGGATTGCCTACAACAAAGCATCCAATGCCATACAAGCTCCAATGGCTTAGTGATTGTGGAGAAGTTCGCATTTTCAAGCAAGTAAAGGTGCCATTTTGCATTAGGAAATACAAAGATGTGGTGATTTGTGATGTGGTTCCTATGCAAGCAAGCAGTTGTTGTCAGGGATGCCATGGCAGTATGATAGATGTGCTAGTCATGATGGTTATACCAACAAGTACTCTTTTGTTCATAATCAAAGAAATGTAACTCTTGTAACTATGACTCCTAGTCAAACTTACGAAGATCAAGTGAGGTTACAAGAAGATGCAATAAAAATAAGTGAGCAAAAGAAAGTGGGTGAGAAAAAAGAGAATGAAGAGAGTTTGAGTGAAAAAAAAGAGTGAAAAGAAAATAGCAAAAAAGAGAGAAAAGAAGCACTTATCTTGAGTGAGAACGAAGAAAACTTTTATGTATTTGCCAAAAAAAAAATTGAGATCAGGAGTGCTCCAAATTCTCAATCACCTTTTGTGCTTCTTTTGTATAAAGAAGCTCATTTGACCACTAATGATTTGGCCGGTGAATTACCAAGCAACATTGTTTCTATTTTGCAAGAATTTGAAGATGTGTTTCCTAAAAAAGTTCCAAAAGGATTACCACCACTTCGTGGTATTGAGCATCAAATCGACTTTGTTCTGGGAGCATCAATTCCAAACAAACTTGCGTATAGAACAAGTCCCGAAGAAACCAAAGAGCTTCAAAGGCAAGTTGAACAATAGTTGGACAAGGGATGGGTTCGAGAGAGTGTGAGCCCATATGCTATGCCAATTTTGTTTGTGCCCAAGAAAGATGGATCATGGAGGATGTGCATAGATTGTTGTACTGTTAACAACATAACGGTAAAATATCGCCATCCTATTCCTCGATTAGATGATTTGCTTGATGAGTTATATGGAACAATTATCTTTTCCAAAATTTGATTTGAAAAGTGGTTACCATCCAATTAGAATGAAAAAGGGTGACAAATGAAAAACTGCTTTTAAAACAAAACATGGTTTGTATGAATGGTTAGTGATGCCTTTTGGCCTAACTAACGCTCCTAGCACTTTCATGCGTTAATGAATCATGTTTTGCATGAATTCATTGGAAATTTTGTGGTTGTCTATTTTGATGATATTTTGTTGTGCTCAAGAAGTTTGGATGACCATCTTGAACATCTAACGCGTGTTTTAAGTGTGCTCGGGAAAGAGAGACTTTATGCCAAGTTGAAGAAGTGCACCTAATATGAATCTTAATCCAAAGAATAAAATTCGAACATATACTAGAGTGTTGGTCCTAGTATCGTCCTCTAGGTTGAACTGATTATTCCTTTAGCAAGACACCAACTCCAAGATCTGAAGAATGACCCTACTTTTGTCCATTTGACACCCGAAGGATTAGTTCCAGCTCCTGAATGTGAGTTGGACTGTTTCCTTGGAACCAAGAAGCACACTCAAATTGTTGAGGGAAAGAGACTCAACAAGATAGCTTAAACATGAACCTAAGAGGCTATCTTCAAACACTCAAAGCAAGTTCCAAACTAGAACTCAAAGAAAAGTTAAAAGCTCTCAAGTTTGTATTAATTAAAAGTCTATCCTTTCTTAAGGCTGAATGGCCTCTATTTATATATTACAATGTGTAAAAATTAAGAAAGCCATCTCCTAGAAGGATTAGCTTCTTTAAGAAACTACTTTAAGAAACTATTGCTAAAAACTCCTATTCTAAGACAAAGATGAAAAACATTGCCTAAACTAGAATCCAAGTGTGGCTTGGATTTGATTTTTGGCCAAATGTTACTTGCATTTGATTGTTGGCCTAATGTTACTTGAATTGGCTCTCCAAATGTGGATTGGATTTGTGTGCTAGTTGAATTTAGAAATCCATTTGTGGACTGGAATTCCCGAAATTACAACTCCAAGTGCTGAATGGAATTTGAGCGGAATTGAGCTTCCTAAATCATCATCCAAGTGCTGAATGGAATGGAGCTGAATAGGGATGGAATTAAACTGATCTTGAGCTGCCAAAAACGTCCATTTGAGCTTCTAAAAAATTGGCCAAAAACTGGAACCTTCCAAGGCCGATGCTAGCTGAAATCTTCAAAGGCCGAATTGGATTCTTCACCCAAGCTGGAACTTGTTTTGCTTCTTGCCAAATTAGAACCATCCAAATTCAAACTCGGATTGTGATGAGAGTGGCCTAAGGATCTTGATTACACAAGTGAAAATCAGCCACAGTCAATCCTTCATTCTTGATTCTTTATGGATGACTAGAATGACAAATAATGAATTTGGATATGATGAACTTGGAACGACTGCCTTAGCTTTTTGAGCATCAATTAACTTGGTTATAAGTGTTGCTAAAGTGGCTTGCATTCTCTTAATTTGTGACCCAGTCATAGGCCCTCCAATGCCTTTCAACAAATCAATGTGTGGACGACTCTTTTTACGTGAATTCTCAACTAAACATCCAACTTGTGCTCTTAGATTTGTCTCTCTTGAATTTAGTTGAGTTGTCTTGGCTAGATTGTTGATTATTCCATCCTTGGCTCTTAGATTTTCATCAGTCCCCCTTTCTTTAAAAGGACTTGCCCTTGAGTCCATAAACTTGTCATCCAACTCAAAAAAAGAAAGATTAGAAACATTAAATGTAGAACTACCACCATAATCACTTGGAAAGACAAGTTGGTATGCATTCTCACCCATACGAGTAATAACTTGGAAAGGACCATCTTCTCGAGGATGAAGCTTAGTCCTTACTTGCTTTCTCCCTTGATTGGCAACTTGTGTATAACGTTCATTCTTCTTGAAGATGTAAAGGTATACTTTCTCATACGAGTCTTGAACAAACTTAGCCTTTGCTGCACCATTAAGATTTATTTGCTCATTGCTAGGCAATGGCACTAAGTCAAGAGAGGCTAGTGGTTTAAAACCAAGCATCCTAATTTTACACAAGATAGTTGAAAAAAAAAATTTTAATGCTTCACATGCTCTTCTAAGCTCTTGCTATAAATGAGAATGTCATCAAAATACACAACAAATTTTCCTATAAACAGCCTAAGTACATGATTCATGAGCAGCATGAATGTGCCAAGTGTATTAGTTAATCCAAAAGGCTTGACAAACCATTCATACAAACCAAGCTTAGTTTTAAAAGCAGTTTTCTTTTCATCTCCATTGTTAATGCATACTTGATGATATATACTCTTAAGGTCAATTTCAATACAAATTTTAGACCCATGCAACTCTTCAAACATGTCATCAAAGCGAGGTATTGGATGTCTATACTTAACTATACACATTCTCTACGTACCTTCCTTCTTTGGAACAAGGTTGACTGGAACTGCGCATGGGCTAAGACTTTCTTGTTCATGACTTTTATCTAGCAATTCCTCAACTTGCCGTTGGAGCTCTTTGGTCTCTTTAGGGTTGGCTTGGTTGGGAATTACTGCGCCAAGAATGAAGTCAATTTGATACTCAATTCCCCTTAAAGGTGGTAGTCCTTTAGGGAGATCTTTTGGAAAATCATCTTCATCTTCTTGCAAAACAACTTTGACTTGCGAAGGCAAGCCACTTGGTAGTCCTTCATTAGTAGTAAATAAAACTTCCTGAAAATTATTTAGCACAAAATCTTTACTTGCATTTAAACTTCTATCAACATCATTTATGCAAGTATAGAAACTACCTTTAAAATTTTCAATGGACAGTTGTACATCTTCAGTTCCACTCATGAGAACCGAAGTCTTACCTTTAGAATTTGAAGGAATTTGTTTACTCATGGTTTGAGCAGAATTTGGACCTTCTTCAACCTTCTTTTGTTCTTTTATCCACTCCATGTGCTTCACCTTTTGTTGTTGATGAAACTTACTAATTTCCGAAGGTGGCAATGGTGCTAGTATGAAGGCTTCTCCATCCTTATTAAGACGATGCTTATTAGTCCTCCCGCAATGAATTGCATTGCAATCATTCTCCCAAGGTCGTCCTAATAGTAGGTGAGTAGCCTACATAGGAACAACATCACAAAAAATTTGGTCAATAAAATTTCCAATATTTAAACTTACCAAAGTTTGCTTTGTGACTTGGAGTAATCCACTTTGATTCATCCATTGTAATTTATATGGTTTTCGATGCAAGGAACATTTGAGCTTCAATTTATCTACAAGGTAAGTAAAAGCAAGGTTAGTACAAGATCCTCTATCAATAATCAACATACAAATTTGTCCCTTAATTAAACATTTAGAGTGGAAAAGATTTATCCATTGATCCTCGATGTCTTCCTCGGGTGGAGCACTCAAAGCTCTCATTGTAACCAAACATTCTCTAGTTGTTTGATCTTCTTCATGCCCCCAATGTTTAATAACATTACTTGCGGCCATCTTACTCTCACTTTTATAGATTCCATCATCTAAGATAGTCATGGTTCGAGAGTTTGGATATTGAGAAGTCAAATGTCCTTGACCTAAGCACCTAAAACATTGGATAGAAGAACTAATGTTAGAACTACTTGAACTATACAAAGGTTTAGAGTTACTTACCTTTGAAGAAGTTTGTGGTGTAAACTTCTTCCCATTTGCTGAATTGGATGCTCCCTTTGCGGATGCAACTTGAGCCATTGGTACTTCCATTTTATCCAATTTTTTATGGGCTAATTCTAGAGTCAAAGCTATGCTCTTAAAGTACTCCTTTATGTCTTTGTCTTGTTCTTCTGGATTTGAGACCATCTCTGCATAAGCAATATTAGTAATAAAATTTTTCCTACCTCACTTCCCTCTAACCAATTTCCCAATGTATGAGACTCTCACCAATGTAAGGCTAAACTCTCTTTTTATAGTAATGGGATTGATGAGTAGGATCACTCACACTCAATTACTTTTCTAAGCGTTATAATCAAAAACAAGCCTCAAACGTCTCACAAAAATAGACAATTAAATCTAAGTAAAAGCAAGAATAAATTATTTAGAGGTTAAGAAGACAAGACACAAATTAGTTCAAGAACAAAACTCTAAAAACAAGAAGACAAATTTAAGATCAACAAGGGGAAACAAGGAATTGAACAAGAAGGTAGCTCTCAGCTGCAAATTGCAAGAAAGGAACAAAAGTCAGAATTCCTAGCCGAAAGCTTGACACTAGATGGTTCTTTCTATGCTTGTGATAGAGTAAAATTTGTGAATATGAATTTTCTTGCTCAATATATCAAACCAAATTCAGACAGCAACTCAAGTTCTTGACAAAAACCAATTCCAATCAAGATTTGTCTTTGGCTTTGGCAACAACTCTTCAACTACGGCTTTTCAAAATTTCTAGCAGCTAATTCACAACTTAGATCACAATCTTGGCAAAAATTTTCAACAAAAATTTGCAACCTTTTAGCCAAGAATTATGCAAGCCAAAGTCAAAAGCAAGAAACAACCAGTTCGGATTTCAGGTTTCAGAATTTTCAGCTTTTCTAGACTATTTTTCTTTCATAAGGAGTTGCTCAATTTCGGTTGGGGTTTTATATCTTTGCAACACACTTTTGAAAACAATTTGAAGCCTGTGTGATAAGAATATATTCACAAAAACAACTTGATCAAGGATCAAGAAGGTTTGGGCAGAATTCAGAAAACTAGGGTTTTGCTACTCTCGGTTTTCAGAAAGAATTGTTGGTTGTCTTCTAGATTTTTGCAGCACAATTTGATAGAAAGCTTCAAGAAGAAAAAGGCTTCTTACTCAGGTAATATTCACACAAATATCAATGCAAAAATCTGAGCAAAATTCGCACCAAGAAATCAAAATAGAAAAGTCGGTTTTCTCTGAATTTTCCTTCTTAGCTATGGGTTTCAGGATGTTGTAGTCACAATTCTCGTTTTCTTCACACTTCTAGCAGCAACAACTCAAGAACCAAATTCTTCTTGATCAAGTATTATTCACAACACAAAACCAGGATTTTAAATACAAGAAAACAGATGACGAGAAAAAGACTGAAACAGTGACGGGAAAACAGCAAAAACTTGTCAGAATTTTTGTGGCTGGGAACTTTTCTATTTTTCAGTGTTTCAACACAGAATTAAGAAAAGAATCACGTAGAAGATTAAAGACAAAAACAGAACACGAAACATAAACAAAGATATGAACAACTTCAAGGAGCAACCCAAATGCAGCTCTGATACCAAATTGATACGAATCTTAATCCAAAGAATAAAATTCGAATATATACCAGAGTGTTGGTCCTAGTATCGTCCTCTAGGTTGAACTGATTCTTCCTTTAGCAAGACACCAACTCCAAAATCTGAAGAAGGACCCTACTTTTGTCCACCTGACACCCGAAGGATCAGTTCCAGCTCCTGGATGTGAGTTGGACTGTTTCCTTGGAACCAAGAAGCACGTTCAAATTGTTGAGGAAAAGAGACTCAACAAGATAGTTTAAATATGAACCTAAGAGGCTATCCTCAAAGGCTCAAAGCAAGTTCTAAACTAGAACTCAAAGAAAAGTTAAAAGCTCTCAAGTTTGTATTAATCAAAAGTCTATCCTTTCCTAAGGCTGAATGGCCTCTATTTATATATTACAATGTGTAAAAATTAAGAAAGCCATCTCCTAGAAGGATTAGCTTCTTTAGGAAACTACTTTAAGAAACTATTACTAAAAACTCCTACTCTAAGACAAAGATGAAAAACATTGCCTAAACTAGAATCCAAGTGTGGCTTGGATTTGATTTCTGGCCGAATGTTACTTGCATTTGATTGCTGGCTGAATGTTACTTGAATTGGCTCTCCAAATGTGGATTGGATTTGTGTGCTAGCCAAATTTAGAAATCCATTTGTGGACTGGAATTCCCTAAATTACAGCTCCAAGTGATGAATGGAATTTGAGCTGAATTGAGCTTCCTAAATCATCATCCAAGCGCTGAATGGAATGGAGCTGAATAGGGATGGAATTAAGCTAGTCTTGAGCTGCCAAAAACACCCATTTGAGCTTCTAAAACTGGGCCAAAAACTGGAACCTTCCAAGGCCGATGCTAGCTGAAATCTTCCAAGGCCGAATTGGATTCTTCACCCGAGCTTGAACTTGTTTTGCTTCTTGCCGAATTAGAACCATCCAAATTCAAACTTGGATTGTGATGAGAGTGGCCTAAGGATCTTGATTACACAAGTGAAAATCAGCCACAGTCAATCCTTCATTCTTGATTCTTCATGGACGGCTAGAATGACAAATAGTGAATTTGTTTATGATGAACTTGGATCGGCTGCCTTAGCTTCTTGAGCTTCAATTAACTTGGTTATAAGTGTTGCTAAAGCAGCTTGCATTCTCTTAATTTGTTACCTAGTCATAGGCCTTCCAATGCCTTTCAACATATCAATGTGTGGACGTCTCTTTTTAGGTGAATTCTCAACTAAACATCCAACTTGTGTTCTTAGATTTGTCTCTCTTGAATTTGGTTGAGTTGTCTTGGCTAGATTGTTGATTCTTCCATCCTTGGCTCTTGGATTTTCATCAGCACCTTTTGCACTAATGAAGTTAATTTTATTGGTTACATTGTAAGTTCCAATGGTATTTCAATTGACATGGAAAATGTGAAAGCAATTCAAGAATGGCCAACTCCCAAAAGTGTTAGTGAAGTGCGAAATTTTCATGGTCTTGCAAACTTTTATAGGTGATTTGTCAAGAACTTTAGCACTTTGGCTGCACCATTTAGCATTTTAGCAAGCTTTTCAAAAGTTTAAATTTCATTTAACTAATGCTCTTTGCTTTCTTTGCCAAATTTTGACAAAACATTTGAAATTGAATGTGATGCCTTAGGTATTGGGATAGTGCTATCTTGATGCAAGAAGGAAGGCCCGTGGCATACTTTAGCGAAAAGCTAAGCGGGGCAACTATCAACTACCCTACCCATGACAAAGAGTTGTATGCCTTAGTCCGAGCTTTGAAGACATGGCAGTACTACTTATGGGCTAAGAAGTTCATGATCCACACTGATCATGAATCATTGAAGTTTTTGAAAGGCCAACATTAGCTCAACAAAAGGAATGCAAGATGGATGGAGTTCATTGAAACCTTTCCATATGTCATTCGATATAAGAAAGGTAAAGAAAATGTTGTAGCTGATGCACTCTCTAGGAGATATGCCTTGCTTTCTTCTCTTGAATCTAAGATACTTGGCTTTGAACAAATTAAAGAGTTGTATCATGATGATTTTGATTTTGGTCAAGTGTTCCAAGCTTGTGAAAAGGTTTCTTTTTGCAAAAGCATTTCTTTTGGCCAAAAATGAAAAATAATGTTATGAAAATTTGTGAAAATTGCATCATTTGCAAAAAGGCCAAATCAAAAGTCCAACCTCATAGCTTATACACACCTTTGCCAATTCCAAAAGAGCCATGGGTTGATCTTTCAATGGATTTTGCTTTGGGTTTGCCAAGAACTAAACATGGAAAAGATTCAATTTTTGTGGTTGTCAACAGGTTTTCAAAAATGGCTCATTTCATTGCATGCAACAAAACGAATGATTCATAACACATTGCTGATTTATTCTTTAAAGAAATTGTTCATTTTCGTGGCATGCGAAGAACCATTGTGTCCGATCAAGTCACCAAATTTTTGAGTTATTTTTGGAAAACTTTGGGGGGAAAATTGGGCACAAAACTCTTGTTTTCTACTACTTGTCATCCCCAGACTGATGGCCAAACTGAAGTTGTTAATCACACTTTATCTGCTTTGTTGAGGCCAGTCATTAGTAAGAACATTAAGACTTGAGAAGATTGTTTACCTCATATTGAATTTGCATATAATAGGAATGTGCATTCTGCCACTAAATTTTCTCCTTTTGAGATTGTTTATGGTTTTAATCCATTATCTCCAATGGATCTAACACCTTTGCCTGTGAGTGAGAGATTGAATTTAGATGGCAAAAAGAAGGCTGAATTTGTGACGCAAATCCATGAGAAGGCAAGACTTAACATTGAGGAGAAGACACGAAAATATGAACAACAAGCCAACAAGGGGCGTCATAAGCTCATTTTTGAACCTGGAGATTGGGTCTGGCTGCATTTGAGGAAAGAAATGTTTCCAACACAAAGAAAATCTAAGTTGCAACCAAGAGGAGATTGAGCATTTCAAGTTTTGGAGCACATCTATGACAATGCCTACAAACTTGATTTGCCGATTTAGTACAATGCTCATGATGTCTTCAATGTTTCTGATTTAAATCCTTATCATACAGGTGTTGAAGATTTGAGGACAAATCCTTCTCAAGATGAGGGGAATGATGTGAACTCAGGCCAAACTTCAAGTCCAATATAAAGGAGTGTTGGTCCAATGACAAGGGCATGGGCTAAATTATTTAAGGAGGCCATTTCTGGACTTTATTGAAGAATGTTTTGCTCAAACCATATTAGGCCAAAATGATTGTCCAAGTTCAAGTGTGCATTTGTGATGTGCATTCATGGCTATAGGGTGCCAGCGATACGCAACAAGTGAAACAGGATCCAAGACTTAACTTGCGAAATCATTAGAACCAGTGGAATTGAGACCGTTGGATGAGACGTCATCACAACCTAGGATTCTACTAAATAAAACTCAAATGCTCCACAAACTAGTCAAGTTTGATAAGCCCACTGTTCTTTATAAGAATGAAGAGATTGATTCACTCAAACTCTCAATGATGTAATGTCACAAAAATCTTCTTATCATGTGTATTGATTCTCATGGCTGAATGGCCTTTAAATAGAATACAAGAATGTCCTAAAAAGGTAACAATTAAAAATCCTAATCTTACTCTAATACTTAAGGGATGGCCAAGTATACTTAAAGCAAAAATGAAATAAAAATCCTAAAGCCAATTGGACTTGGAAGTTTGGCCCTTTAAGGCTTCCTTCAAACTCACAAATTTGGCTACTAAAAATAAGGATAATTTTGGCCAATAATACCTAAAATTATTCTGCAAAATTCAGCCATAATTACCTAATTTTGGCCTTCAAGAATTAAAAATAAAACTACAAAAATTAATTAAATAACTTGTTCTATTATCACACTAGAATTTGGCCAAGACAAGACTAGTGTTCTTCAAAAATGAACTTGCACTAAATTAATGATTTGCAAGTCTTAGTAGCATGCTTGATGAGCTTGAATGTCAAAGATTAAACCACTCAATAGTATCTTGAAGCCGTTTGGACCTAGCTTTCGTCATTGGCCCCCACAATATGTCATAACGAGTGAATGCTTGGCGAGTAGGTTGCACGGCTCCTTGATTCCCATCAAGTAGGTTGAACAACTCCCGAATTCTCATCAATTTAGTCCAAGTTGGTCCAAATTTTAGCCCATCAATTGGTCAAGTTTTGGGCCAAATTCAAGTCTTCCAATTCAAGGTTCAATCATCCATTTTGGGGCATAAGGATGACAAAAATTTATGGCCCAAAATTCAGTCAAAAAAAGTATTTATTGAAATCTTGGAAGCTAGCTCAAAGTGCATGCAACTACTTGAATTCAAAACTTCCAACTCTTGGTCAAAACACCATTCCAATGTGTAAATTTTTCAGCCAAAATATTGGTCTTGTCAAGGTCTAGTCTAGGAGTTAGTGAGTCAAAATTAATCTTTATTTCTTCTAGTTTCAAGAAAAGGTTATTTAGGACTTTTCTAGACTTCTTTGTAGCCTATAAATAGGCCTCTTTTGTAGTGCTTTCTCAAGCCTTTGAACAATTAAAAATTGTGAGTTTTATCTCATCTTTGGGTTCTTTGAGAACTTTAGAACTTATCAAGTTTTCTTCCAAACCTGTGGCATTCAAACTAAACTTATCAACCAATTTTGGTGTAGTTGGTTGTATGCTTCATACCAAGGCTCTTATCTCTTTATAAATAGTGGGTCAAGGTTTACACCAATCCAAACTAGCATTCCCTTAAACATATCTTGGCCAAATTTTCTAAGTGTTCCTAATCATTTGGATTGGATCACATCAATTGGCCACCCAATCCAAGGAAATGTCATTGACCACTTCCACCACAATTAAGCCTATAAAACAAATCCTAAGATTGTTCCTAGAATAGATCTGATGTTAAAGTTAGCTTTTACGATTACGAGCTAGTCATATGAACTTGAAGACAACGAACACCTTTAAACCCGCCTAGACTATCAGAATGTGTTGGATTATGCCGTAAGGACCAATCTAATTGGTCCTTAGGGCATAATTGGCATACATTGTATCATTATGCTTTTAATGTATGACAATTTGTTATTATTATGTTTTATTCCATATTTGCATCTTATGAATAAATATAATAATGTCCCAAGAATTTAAATATTCTAAAATCATCCCTAGTCAAGTATTATCATTAATGGGACAATAATAATGCATTAAAACTAGTATGTGTAGTGACTGATGACATGTGTCATGATATGAGATATCAGTCAACACATGGGTACATATAAGAGAACCATGTACTAGATCGACCCGTCATAAAAAAAGCTATATGGATTATTATATAAAGTGTCATAAGCATATCTCACAGTGGTAATGATTTATGTGATCCTTAGACTTGAGGTCATTAGAGATCCTAATATGAGGAGTTGCATATTTTGATACTATCAAACGTTACCCGTAATGGGTGAACTATAAAGGTAGCAATTAGATATGCAACGAATCATGTAGTGAGATGTTGAGTAATCAAGATAGGATTTGCCCCTCTTATATAATGGGAGTGATATCTTTGGGCCCCTTGAATGAGTGAGACCATAAAAGGCATAGCCGTGCTCAAATGAGTCGATATGTGATATCGGGTTCGTTTGTTTAGATGAGTTTACTAGGGAATCAAGAAAAGAAAGATTGAACTATGCGAGCATGACACATTCCATGGCTCGTGTTCAACCAAGATATCTAAGGCAAGAGAATTGAATTACATGGTAATATTTATCACACGATAAGTAATGTCAAATTACTAACATTTTTATAACTTGGGTAGCTTTGATGTGCTGCTAGAGACTGGTCAATGCTTATGATATAAAATAGATTTTATGTTATTGCCAACGTTATAAGAATCTATTGGGTAGCACACTTAGATCGTATCCAAAAGGAGTATAAAATTCATGTCATGAATTTTGGTTAAATTAAAGAATCCTAATATGAATAGGATTCTATAGGGTTTTCCGCTTTACGACGATATTCGGATTTGAGTCTAATCGGTTTTGGTTTTTTGTTAATAAATTTGAAAAAGTTTTGGATTTATGAATTCTTGAAATAACTGAAATTAGAAAGCCAAACTAAAATGGGATTCTTGTTTTGGCAACCAATCCCAAATAGATTAGAATTTGGTAGTTCAAGTAAAACTCTTAGAAGAAGTTTTACCCTAAAATACTACCAACATCTATATATATTGTGGGATTAGAATTTTGGCCAATAGCCAACCTTAAAGACAAAAATTGTCCCTTCTTCTTGAGAACCAAGATACCATTTGGCTGGGTTTAGAAGAAAAATAACCGCTAATTTTGTTAGAGAAACAAAAGAAAAACCGAAAGTTCTTGAAACAAGATTCTTGAAAAATCGATAGAAAAAAATTCCAAGCTAGCACTCACGAATTTTTTCTGCTCCTTTTCTAGTTATTTGTGAGATAATAACTAGAGGCTTGAATTGATAGTGTGGATACCATAGAGGCAGAGCTGCTTTGGTTTTACTAGCATTTTGACAAGCAACACAGAAACAACTCTACCGGTTCTACCAATACCAACAAGGTAAAAGTTCTAAACTCTGATTTGATCTCACTTCGTATGAATCCTTGGAGGAAACCAAAATATTTTAAATTCCACTACATGCTGTATTTGGTTTCTACACCTTCAACCAATGTTCCTATACTAAAAATAGTACTAAAAACTAGACTCAAACTTTTAGGAAACAATTTGAAGAATTTGGCCAACCCTGAAAACAAATAAGAAATATTACCTAATTTCTAATACAATAGAGAATAGGAAACTAATTAAATGGCGACTCTATAATTTTAGGAAATAAAGGGATGGCCAAATACATTGGCTAAATCATAATAAAGACTTAACTATTGAGCTTATTGACTGAAACACTTAATTCATTAATTAAATTGGGCTTGATCTCTTCAATCTTGAACTCTTCTTCAATTTGAATTTCTTTAATAAGTCCATTGAGAGCCTCATTCATCTTCTTAGTTCTAACTCGTGTCATAGGCCCATGTATGCTTGAAAGTGGATCCAATTGAATTTGGGACTTAGAAATCACACTGTTAATTCCTTGCTATATGCCTCCAAGCATCAAGTTCATGCCTTTCTCTTCTTTGCTTGGATCTTCTTAAGCTCATGGTATTGACTCTCTATCATTCTCCTTCTCTTAAAAAGGATTTGCCCTCGAATCAAGAAAATCAGATCAAAGTAAAAGGGAAAAAGATCAGCAATGTCAAATGTAGCACTAACTCGGTACTCACCAGGTAAGTCAAGTTTGAAAGTGTTGTCGTTCACGTGAGCCACTACTTGGAAAAAGTCTATTACCTTGAGGATGTAATTTGGTCTTCCTAGATTCTGAAAATCTCTCTTTGCACATTTCAATCCAAACCCAGACTTGAGGTTCGAAGATCACTTAATGGCCCTTTCTTTGCACTTTTGACAACCGCCGCTTTTCTTCTCTATGTGTAGCCAAACCTTTTCATGAAGCTTTTTTACCAATTTGGCTTTCTTGGTACTATCTAAGCTAGTTTGTTCCTTTACAGGCAATGGGTTAGATCTAATAGTCTCAATGGATTAAACTGATATGAACTTAAAGGCAACAAACACCTTTAAATCCATCAAGACTTTTCTCCAAGACTTTTCCACAAATAGAACTAAAAGAATCCCTAAGAATAACTCCTCTTTTGGCCATAACTTGAAGGACAAGTTAGACCAGCAACAAGGTTGAGAATGCAACCACAACTAAGGGGATCTACGCTTAGTTGATAATGCAAAAAGAACTCTACAAAATAAACTATGCAAAGTTCAAAAATTTTCTCAAAAGTGAAGAAAAACCTCACAATTTATTGATGAAAAGCTTGATGGAAGTGGGGGTCAAGACCCTCTATTTATAGGGTGAAATTTGGCCTTACAAGGAAACAAGATAATTAGAAAACATAACTAATTCTTAAAAGCCTATTGTTGGTTTTAGGCAATTCTTTTAGAACCTTCAACCAACATTCCTAAACTAAACAACACTCAAATTTTTAGGAAACAAAATAAAAATTCAGCCAACCCATGAAAGACACAAAAATCATTACCTAATTTTCAAAACAAGTGAAAATAGGTAACAAACTAAAAGGGTAGCCATCTATTTCTTTTAGGAAACATATGGGGTGGCCAAATAGCTTAATTTTGGCTGGAATTAATCTCAAAACTTGGTTGTTGAGCTCATTAGCTATAACACTCAACACATTAATTAATTTGGCTTGATCTCTCCAATTTTAGACTCTTCTTGAATTTGAACTTCTTTAATAAACCCATTAAGTGCCGCTTTCATCTTTTTAACTCTAACCCGTGTTATAGGCTCATGTATATGTGTTAGTGGATCCAATTGACCTTGAGACGTGGGAATCATGCCTTGAACTCCTTGCTTCATGTCTCCAAGTTTCAAGTCCACGCCTTTCTCTACTTGGCTTGAATTTCCTTGTGCTCATGCTATTGAATCTCTATAAAATCCATAGACAGCTTTCATAAGATGAGAAAACAAGGAAGAATGTATAGTCTATTATATGCAAATTCAGCTATTGGAAGACATTCTTCCCAACCTTTCAAGTTTTTTTTTTTTTAAATTAATTCTCATAACAAAGTACCAAGAGTTCAATTCGTTACCTTAGTTTGGCTATCCGTTTGAGGATGACTGGTAGTTGAAAACATCAACTTGGTACCCAACTTACCCCCACAAGGTTTTCTAAATATAAGTCAAGAAATTTACATCTCAATCACTCATGATGCTTCTAGGAATGCCATGCAATCAAACCATCTCTCAAAAGAATAAGTTAGCAACATGCTTAGAATCATCAGATTTTGTACAAGCAATAACGTGAGGCATCTTAGAAAAGTGATCTACTATAACAAAAATAGAATCTATACCTCTTGCAAACCATGGCAAACCAAGCACAAAGTCCATGGATATATTGATCCTAGGTGAACTAGGTATTGATAGGGGAGAATACAAGTAGTGAGGATGGGACTTAGATTTGGCTTGTTTGTAGGTAATACATCTTTCACACACTCTCTTTACATCTCTTCTCATATTGGGCTAATAAAAATGTTCTACTAGGACATTCAAAATTTTAAGAATGGCAAGCATCCCATTAGACCCCCACTATAAGCCTTACGTATAAGTAATTCTCGCAAAGAACTAGTAGGCACACAAAGTTTATTTTCATAAAATAAATAACCATCATACCTATAGTACTTATTGAACACTGACTATTCACAAGTTGCAAAAATACTAGCAAAGTTAAGGTTAATAGCATACAAATCTATAACATAAGTTGGATAATTAAGATAAGCACCATTCAATTTTTCACTAAAATATACAAGAAGTCACCCATGTTGCATCAATACTGCTCCTATACCCACACCACTTACATTACATTAAAGTTCAAAAGTTTTCTCAAAATCAAGCAAAGCAAGTAATGGAGCATTAGTCAAATCATACTTAAACTGTTTAAAAGTTGTTTCTTGTTCAATTTTCCATTTAAAAGTTACATTGGTTTTAACCAATTCAATCAATGAAGCAATTTTAGTTGAAAAATATTTCACAAACCTCTGTTAGAAACTAGCAAGACTATGAAAGATCTTTACCTCAAAGATGTTTGTAGGGGTTGGCTAATTGGTGATGGCCTCGACCTTGGAATGGTCAGCTTAAATTCCATTTTTATTAACTACAAAACCTAAAAATATAACTTCTTCTATACAGGATGTACACTTGGTTATAGATCAAAATATGCCATGTAAGTCTTTACTATAAATCAAATATCATCAAAATGAATCGCAACAAATTTACCAATAAAACATCTTAAAACATGGTTAATTGATCTCATGAATATGCCAAGTGCATTAGTTAATTAAAAAGGCATTACCAAGTACCAACCATTCATAAAGACCAAACTTTGTGTTAAAAGCTATTTTCTTTTCGTCACCTTCTTTCATGTAAATTTGATGATATCCAGACTTAGTATCTATTTTAATGAACACACGCGCACCATATAATTCTTTGACGATATCCAAACTTAATATCTATTTTAGTGAACACACACGCACCATATAATTCTTCAAGTATATCATCTAGCATAGGGATGGAGTGGCGATATTTAATGGTAATCTTATTAATTGCTCTACAATCAACAACATTCACCATGAACTATCTTTTTCAAGAACTAAAATTACCAATACCACATATGGTGAAAGTGAAACATGGCCCTTAGAAAGCAACTCGGCCACTTGCCTTTGTAATAATTCCTTCATCTTCTTGGGATTGGCTCTAAGCTAGATGATTTGGGATCACTGCACTAGGGAGAAAGTCAATTTGATACTCAATCCCACATATTGGTGACAATCCATTAGGAAATCTCTTCCAGAAACATGTCCTCAAATTCCTACAAGAGCTGCACAACTTCACTTGGGAAATCAAATGTTAGGTCATCAAAAGAAAAATAGGTTTCTTGGTACAAAAGTACAATAAGAAGCCAATTGAAATTCAAGGCACTATCTACCTCTCTAACACTTGCAAGGAAATTGCCTTTTTTTCATTCTTTCCTATGGCTTTTCACTAAGCTTTTTCCAAATTTTCCAACCTCACTCAACTCAAATCTTCTATGCTCCCAGGTTTTACTTCTTTTCCACCCTCTAATTCTTTCAACTCAAATTGCACTCTTCTTTTCTCTCTTTTTTGGCTTTTGTTCACTTTCTTTTAGCCTTTTGTCTCTCTCACTTTTCATCCCAAGTTGTTCATTGTACACTTGAGAAGGGGATAATGGTACAAGAGTTATTGGTACTTTATTTAATACAAAGTGATACTTGTTGGAATAACCATCATACCAAAGCATGGCAATCAAACCCTTAGGTCTTCCAAGCAAGATATGCCCAGCTTGCATGGGCACTACATCACATGTACCTCATCGTTATACCTTCCAACGGAGAAATTGATCAGCACTTACTTATTAACTCAAACTTTTCCAAAATCACTCAACCATTGTAATCTATAACGCTATAGGTGCTTAATAACTGGCAAGTTCAACTTTTCTATAAGATAAGAAGAAACACAATTAGTACAAGAACCTCCATCACTAATGAGCACACATACCTTATCCTTTGGTACTAGTTTTCCTCGCCTTTAGCATGGTCTTTAAGGGTGGCATCCCTTCACAATCACTACCATTTTCATCGCTAACTATGCCATCATCTAATACAATTATAATCTTTTTATTAGGATATTGTGATGCAATTTGTCCTTTTTTGAAGACATTTAAAAAAAGTAACTTTAGAAGATGAACCACTTGACTTGGAATCAGAATTTTTAGAAAAAAGGGTTTTGGAGTTACTTGATTCTTTCTAACCATTACCTTTACCTTTCTTTTTGGCCCAAGATGGAGTGGCATTTGAAAATTACTGAGTGGTGCCAGAGTTCCTTGTTGGTGATCCACCTTTTTAGCTATATGGACCATGTTCTCCAACTCAATGTAGTGTTGTAGCTCCACAATGTTAGTTATGTCTTTATTGAGTCTTCTCAAGAATCTAGCCATGGTGGCTTCAAGGTCCTCCTCAATATTGGTCCAAATCATAGCAATCTCCATCTCTTAGAAGTATTCAGCAACATTACAAGTCCCTTGGATAATATTTTGAAGCCTTTTGAAGCCTTTTGTACAACTCTCGATGGAAATGAGATGGCATGAATCTTTTTCGCATCACAACCTTTATCTCTCTATATGTGTTGATGAGTTTTTCTCCATTGCGCCTTTCCTACAAAGTTAGTCCCACCAAACAATTGCATATTCACAAAATTCTACAACAACCAATTTCACCTTCTTTTCTTCAGAGTAGTTATGAATTGCAAAAATTAATTCAACCTTTTTCTCCCATTCAAGATAGGCTTCAGGATTACTTCTACCCTTAAAAGGTAAAATTTTCATCTTTATTCTACCCAAGTTACTATCTACCTTCTTTGAACCCTTTTTTTTTAGAACTATAAGAAAACACAAAATCATCCTCATTCTCTTCATCTATATCAGACCCAAGCTTCTCAAAAGTAGGATTTAACCTACCTTTTCCCTTACTTGAACCCTTACTTGTACTAGAAGCTTCCCAATTGTTGAATCTTTTCGTTAGGTCTTCCATCATCCTAGTTAACCTAGTCATGTGTTAGTGGAAAGCTTTCGAATTCTTTTTGTGGTTCTCTACCACTCAACAGTGTGACTTTTATCTAAAAAGTGTTTTTGAAAAGAAAGAATGTGAATGTGACCTCACAACCGTTAAACTCCAAAGATGTTTTAAAACTACCTATCTATACTCACCTTGTGTGTGTTTCTCTTGGACGGCTTTAACTTGATGTGTCACTCTAGCCTTTTTCTGCACATTCCTTCACTTTGTAAGAGTTCTAAATAGAACCTATTTAAAACTTCACAAAATTAGTCCAAGTAGAAATCTTAAGCAAAAAGAAAAAAACAAAAGAAGGTCAAGAAAAGCTTACCACAAAAATTTGGATTACAAGAAACAAAGAAAAAGAGAAAATCCGAATGTAGCAACAAGAAAAATAAATAGAAGAATGGATGGAAAAAAATTAATAAGAGAGGGCAGAAAATAAAGAATCTTGGGCAGAAAATAGAAGAATGGATGTACTATTGACATTCCATTAGATATCCTCTATATTAACTAAATTGTTTCCACTTTCACTACTCTTTTTATAGGGAGAGGCTATAATATTTCTTTCGGATGTTGAAATTTTGATGTATCGAAAATCAAACATACTTCAGAAAGAGTTTAAAGTTAATCATATTTGTTATTCACAGAATTTTTTATGAGTTAGACTTTCTATGCCTCATTTCGTGAGTCGGAATCGAGCACTCATTAACTATCAATTCTAATAGTACATAACAGATTACTTTAAATAATGAAAATTATAAATTTACTGATGATGCGCACATCATAGGTATTTGATTTCATTGAAAGTGATCAAATTATGGTGTGTATTCAACCTAAATGCCAACTGGCACTTTATTTAAGAAATTATATTTTTGTCTTACTGGTCCTTAAGTCATTTTGTAAAGTCAGATTCATTTTTGTAAAGTTTGATTTAATGTTTATTTGCGTAATTTGTATTTCGATAAGAAGGTTTTGTTTTCAATATAAAATATCTCACACCTTATTAAGGTATGTGGAGACTCAATCTATAATTGTTAGATTATAAAAAAAAAAAGAATTTATAAAAATTGATGTTAAAATTTGTTAAAAAATTACTGGTCCTTCAAGTTTTTTCCACAAAAATTGTTTAAAAAAAAAGAATTTAAATCAATATTGATGTTAAAATTTTTGTTACATTTTTATGGAAATCGATATCACGAATATCGACTTCAAAGTCACTATTCGGAATAGCAACTTTGAAGTCGATATTCGTGATTTTGACTTCAGTTCAAATGTAAAGAAAAAAAAAACTTCACTCTTATTCCCGTTTTTGCTTCTTTCCTTGCCATTTCAGCCCTACCAACCTTCGAATTTTTTCCCTCTCCCAGCAACATCCTCCTTGCTGCCGCCGCCTCCTCCCTCTCTTTCCCCACTTTGCTACCTCCACCTCCTCTCTCTCTTCCCCACCCTTTCTGCCCGATTTCCAGCCCCAATTCCCTCCCCCAACCCACCGCAGCTGCCCCTCTCCCCTTCCTACACTCCCTGTCGTCCTTCAACCCCCCCCCCCCCCTTGCTACCCCCATACCCTCCACCCTATGCCAAAAAAAAAATTATTTCTTTTTATGGAATAACCAACCCCCCCTTTGCTGCACCACCCCCCCCAACCCCCCCCCCTCTCCCCAATTGAGTGTAGATTTTTTTGATTGTTTCAAAGGTGAATTAATTTTTAATTTATGAAATTTTTTAATTTGTTAATTTTTATATTGATAACATTTGTTTGTTAATTTTTATACTGATAAAATTTGTTTGTTAATTTTAATTTATTAAAATTTGTGAATTAGTTATCCTATAATGATAAAAATTTTATTTTACAGCGAAAAGGGGAATACGTTGAACAAAGAAATTCTATATTTTGGAGGAGCAAAAAAAACCGCAAGACACGAAGGTATGTATAATTTGATTTGTGAATTGACATTATTTTAATTTGAAAGTACGTTGTAAATATTATATTATTGATAGAATGATTTGAATTGATGTTGGGCATTTCGTTATGAATAAAGTATGCTGATTGGATTGGATTGATTGGGATTGATTTGGATTGATTTGGATTGATTTGGATTGATTACTAATTTTATTCACTGAGTTTGCGATCATTGGAATAATAAGCTGTGAATAGTGGTATTGTTGATGATGATTAAAGAATTGTGGTTGGATTTGATGACTATAATTGTAAATGTTGTTAGGAAAATGTTTGGTTATAAATATATGGGAAAATGTTAGTTGTTTACTTTTGTGTAGTGGTCAACTACACAAAAGGATATTAAGTACAATAACTCTATCGAGAGGGTTAAAGTGTAATTTTATAAGTGAATAAGGGTTAGAATTATATTTATTTATTTATTTTACCATACAAAAAAAAAGAATTTAGCTACTAAGTTAATTATAGTTTAAATACAATTTAATCTTAATTAGTTAATTTATTATTACAAAATAATAATAAGTGGCTTAATAAGTTAATTTATATTAATTATAATAATTAATATTATTATTAGTTAATTAATTAGTATTAATTATAATAACTAATATTAATTAATTAGTAAGTGCACGAAAGTTTATGTGAATGTTTATGTCCTTCATTGATTTGTGAATGTTTATGTCCTTCATTTCTTATGTCATCCTTATGAAAAAAAAAATATTTCACTATTATATGCATCAATTGTATCATCAATTTTAGTGTTCCAAAAGTTAATAAATTCCTTTTGTTATTTGAAAGATGGATTCCATAAACTTTGAAATCCCCATCACTTTAATAACTTTGATGCCAATAATAATGCCTACTTTATGTTATTATTGATGGCATAGACAATATAGAAATGGAAAAGGATCAAGTGAGGCTCGTTTTATACTAGGATGGAGAAATAATTAATGGTCTGAACGGCTCCCAATAAATTAATAGTCCAAAACGATTTATTTTTTTTGATCAAAATATTACCTTGGCAGAACTTTGGGGATTTTGCATCGGGTGACTGGAATGGATGGAAGTCAATTTACTTTAAAGCTAATGTACCGTTATCCTATTAGCATCGCTGGTAATTCAATCACATACATACATGTTCCAGTGGATGATGATGCTACAGTGAGGGAGATGTTGTGTATTCCAACGACATGTCCATCTCTTAATGCTGTTGAATTGTACATAAGTCACGAATCCGTTTCAGATTACTTTCGTTCTGAGGACAATATGTTATTTGTTCCTCAAACCAGTGTTGGGTCATTCACACAACTTCTACATAGTAGAGAGGGAGAGGGGCTTCTTAATGATCAGTGGTTTTCTTATGGTGCTTTCATATCGAATGATGTGTCGTTGCAACAACCTATGGTCGTATCGGACCCTAGGTTTGTCCACAATAGTCCAAGTCATAGTCCTTTTACTGAGGGACCAAGTAATGGCAATTTTAATGAGGGACCAAGTCGTGGCTCTTTTACTGAGGGACCAAGTCGTGGCAATTTGTTTGAGGGACCAAGTCGTGGCCCTTTTAATGAAGGACCAAGTCATACCACCCTAGACGAGCAACTTCTCACTCCAGAGCCAACTGGCCAAGTAGTAAATAGGTTGACACTTGGGAGCACAAGTCAAGATGTAAGCATTCGCGGTGATCCCCTAGATGCATGGGTAGACAATGGTGGAGAAGAATTATCTGAGAGTAGTGAAGAGGAGGAGGACGTGGGTGGTGGGCAGTATGAAGGGGAGACTTCGAATCCACCGGTTGATGCTAATATGCATAACGTTATCGCTGATATTCCATTTTATTCGGACATTGGTGATGCAAAGTATTCTGTGATAGACAAGTTCAATGATTATAAACGACCCATTTGGGTTAATGATCGAACTTCGGAGTTAGAAGTTGGAATGGTATTTCAAACGAAAGAAGGGGCGCAACATCCAGTTAAATGTTGGTCCATTCGTGCGCATAGGTACTTCAAAGTGCACGAAAGTACTCCTACTAGCTGGTTTGTTCACTGTCTTTATTATGCGGACAAGAATTGTTTTTGGAGGGTTTGAGTGAAGTTGAGGAAGAAACATAACTTTTGGGAGATCACAAAAATGCACCTTAAACACACATGCTTCCCTGTGATACAGCCAGAGGACCATTCGAATTTAGATCATGGGATGGTCGAACAGATAGTTTGAAACAATATTAAGGAAAATGCTTCATACAAAGTCCTTGATATAATTAAAAATGTCCGCGCTTTTGGAGTGAATATATCATACAAGAAGGCATGGTTGGGCAGAAGAAAAGGTATTGAAATGGTGTATGGTAATTGGGACTCGTCGCACACCATATTACCGAAGTTCTTATTTGCCCTTCAATTTTGTAATCCCGGCACAATTGTTAAATGGCAACACACCAAAGATAGTATTGGAGATTACAACATCTTCAATTCCGTATTCTGGGTATTTAAGCCTTGTTTTGATGGTTTTCAACACTGTCATCCCGTAATTAGTATTGATGGAACGTTTCAATACGGGAAATACAAAGAAAAAATCCTTATTGCAGTCGGTGCTGATGCTACTAGGCATATTCTTCCCCTGGCTTTTGCTATTGTTGACGAGGAAAGTTTGGCTAATTGGTCCTAGTTTTTGTATAACTTATCTCGTTATGTGATTTGTGGCCGGCAAGGCGTTTGTTTGATTTCTGATCGAGCAAAAGGAATATTGCGAGCGGTTGAGAACAACCCTGCATTACAACCACTGTTTGTTCACCACAGATATTGTGTGCTCCATATCAAAGCTAATTTTAGTGGGCGCTTCAAAAATAATGTCTTGACAGAATTAACGCACCACGTTGCTTGCTCACATCAACAGCGTAAATTTGCTCAAATAATGGAAAAAATCTGAGAAATGGATGAAGAAGCCCATAAATGGTTGATGGATATCCCTCTCGAAAAATAGGCATTGTGCTGTGATGGTGGGGTTCGATATGATATAATGACAACGAATCGTTCAGAATCATTCAACAGGGTGTTGAAAGGTGTGAGGAAGTTGCCGATAACAACATGTGTGCGTGCGACTTTTTATCGGCTAATGAAATACTTTGATTCGCACCTCACCGAAACCCACAAACACGTTGCTGATCGAAATCCATAGCCGCCTAATGTGCTTGAAAAATTCATTAGGATTGAGCACAAGTCTAAATATCACCACGTCACGGCATTTGTGCAGGAAGAAGGATTATATCAAGTCACCACAAGGATTCAAGTTGATAAATGAGGCAACGTGCAAACCGTGCATCTTAACAACTATACATGCACTTGTGGGAAGTTTGAAATTTATAAGATTTCTTACTCCCACACTCAAAAGGTCTGCGCACAAATGGGACGGGTCGCTTTGACTCTAGTAGATGGGGCGTACAATGTTAAAAAAAATGGTAGAAACATATTCAAATCATTTTTGTCCCCTACCCCACTGCACCTTTTCACTTAGTGACCAATAATGCGCGGGTCAATGATCAGCCGGGATGGCCAAGATCTACCCTATAAGGAACGAAATAGATCAAGCGCAACAGCAAAAGTGCAAGGCATGTGGAGCAATTGGCCACAATAGGAAATCATGCCCTAACATGGAGCGACTTAGAGATAGGGTAACCATGCATCCGTGAAGGCAAGTTTGGAGAGATAAATAGATAGTAGTCTTATATACTAATGTTTTATGTAATATAACATTACAGGGTTGGTTGTAATATTTGTATCTTGACTGTTCGTAATTAGTTTATGTAATATTTGATATCACGTGTGCCTATTGAATTGTGATTTTTCATGTGCAAAAGAGCCCCAACGTTTGTTTTGGCTAGTACTTTATGCAGTCGAAATTGTATTTGAAAATAATATAGTAAATTTGTAATCAATATATTCAGGTTGTGGAGTCAAAAGATACAACATCAAGGTTTGCAAATTTAACTCCATGTCCAATGCAGTCGGATGTACTGACATTATAGTCTAGTCATCAATCGGAACTTGTTTGGGATGACCGCGAAATTGAGCTGTTGAAAGTGCATTGGTCAAATGTCAACTTCTGAAAGGCTACCCCACTTGATATTAGGGTTTAACATGTACTTTTCCAAATGGGTTTTTATGGTGTATACATAGCAGAATGTATACAAGTAGATCATCCTTTGATTACGGCACTAGTTAAGAGATGACGACTGGAGACGCACACATTCCACCTTCCAGTCGGTGAAGCCACTGTGACATTACAAGATGTCAAGGTACTTTGGGGTTTACCGGTCGACAAAGATGCAGTGGTTGGTCTAGATCCGAGCCATACGGTTGAGGAGTGGTAGAATATATGTCAAGAGATGTTGGGTTACATGCCGGCGCCCAATTATTTTGATGGAGATCGCTTGAAATTAATAAGTATCTCTATGCATCTGTAGACGCATCCTCTACTTCTTGAGTCTATCGATGATGAGGTGTTACAGCATGCCAGATGTCGGATTATGTAACTTATAGGGTCTATTATGGAGGAAAAGTCAGATACAAAAATCAAATTGATGTATCTACTTATACTGAGAGATGTAGCAACGATATTGAGATATAGTTGGGGTAACGCGTTTTATAGGGCGCTATATTGGGCAACAATGGAAGATACGGCCGACATATGTGGACCACTAAGTTTATTGCAGGTGTGGGCATAGGAGAGACTACCGAGAATTAGTCCGTAACACCAAAATGTGAGAGAAGAACCTATCTCGGGCTACCCGGGTATGCCAATCGGGCCTCGAGCATGTATGTATGTGTTTCCCACTTTTCTTTTCAATGGCACATTTGGTTTGTCCTAAATTGTGTCTAATCTTCTTGATTGTCTTATTATAATCATCGCAGGTGGAACATGAGTTTGAGATTCGCAAATGTCGATCGTCATGTGTTGAGTGTGTATTGGGATCGTTTAGACTATATGTCCGATGATGATGTAAGTAATATGTTTCTTAATGTTTCGTAACTTTTGGGTCGTTAAAACTAAGTTTAGTTGAAATACTAATGATTGTTAACTTTCTTTATTTCACAGTTTATCTGGCAACCGTATATAAAGCAAAATTTGTACCAGTTGCTAGATTATTGCTTACGAGGCCATGATATTCGATGTGCAGCCGTGCTTCTGCTCAACTTTGATGTTGTTAAACTACATTTACCTGAGCGAGTTATGCAGTAGTTTGGCTATATTCAGACGATTCCTGCTGCTATTGACACGGATTTGAGGTTACATTGACTAGATCGGCGGGGCAAGAAGGGAGTAAATTGGATAACAAGGCGTGCACCTTATATTGACAAGTGGAATAGCTGAAGGGAGAGAATTGTAAATGGCTTGCCTTCAAGTGGCCCAATGTAGTTTTTCTCAGAATAAATGGTTTGGTATCGTCCGATTACTCAGATTCTGATAGGTAATCCCGCGCATTGTCCTACTTAGGGTCTTCGCCCAACTGCATCGATTGTCGAGTATTGGGTATGTACATGATTCTAAAATTATCAATATTTAGCATAGTATTCAAGTTTTTAGGGTTAACTTTTTTATTTGCAGAATAAATATTGGGAGCAAGTGTATGATTTGACACGCGATGCTTTGACCAATTTAGAAATAGATCCAAGAGCTCAGTTATCAAACGTACTTGACATTTCTTCTTGTGCATTAATGATGGTTGGGGAGAGTCGTCAGATGCAGAGCTTTCAAGACCAAGGTGAATTTGAACAATCGCATGGTCAACCATCTATGTCTAGTCGCCCATCTACATCTGGTCCTCAATCTACTTCTGGTCGCCCATCTACCTCCGAGCGTCCATTTGTTTCTGGTCATCCATCTACTTCCCGACGTCGTAATGTTGATGATGATGATCAAATTTTTCATACTGGTATGTTTCTTCATCAATCCGATAAGCCATATTAAGAGACACCTGAGATTGAACATTCATCGGAGTTAGACACTAACACGACATCTCAAATGCCTCCGTATAATTTGGTCTATGAGCGGCGAAAGCGTCTTCGTCCACAATCACGTATGGATCAACCCATTCCTTTTGATCTAGACTCATCGGAGACTCAAGGCCAATCCAATAAAAACCATAACCCCAACCCTAGTCCCTTAGGCGACAACCACGTAGGAATATTAGATAGCCTCGCTGTGGAATTTGAATAAGTTTTTTTTCCTTTATAACTTGTAGAAACTTAAAACTTTTTTCTATTCAGCTTCTTTTCCTACAACATTCGTACATTTAACTTTTTAGTCAATTATAGAAGTCGATTTCCTAAATATGGGAATTCATAATAGATTATATTTCACTATCTTATACTTGTAACATGATGTTGTTTTAGTATCTTAAATTTGTAACATGACATTGTTTTAGTAACGTAGTATTATAAAACTAAATTATTTTTTTACAACAAATTTAATAATAACTATACGATAATGAAAGAAAAAAAATTGTTATTCAAGGGATTACATTTTTCACATAAATAGCATCCTAAAAAATTAAATAAAACTTAACTAACTAGCAAAACTAGCTTTATTAGGTCTGATTCTATTACTACCAAAACTAAAAGAGATATTAGTAATAAATAATAACAATGCAATGGAAGATTTCAAATTTCTACTATAGCACTTGCAACAATATGATCCAATAAGTTCCCATAATAGGACTGATTAAATGCAACTATATAACTCGATCAATATTCAAATATACATCTTTTGAAGTATCCCTCAACCCTGACCCTAAATAATATTAAATAACAAAATTGTAAAAAGCATGTACGAAAAATTACTATGTCTTATTACGAGATAAAAATATATAATTATATTTTTTGAAATAAAAATTTTCTTATGTCCAAATTTATAAATTACTGCAAAATTATTGCAATTATTTCAAATATAGTTATACACAACAAATTATTGATCAAAATTTCATTTAGAAAAACAATAACTTTTTTATTACGAAATAAAAATATATAATTATTTTTTTGAAATTAAAATTTTCTTATGTCCAAATATATAAATTATTGAAATTATTCCACATATATACACAACAAATTATTGATCAAAATTTCATTTAGAAAAACAATAAAAAAATTTTAAAAAAAAATTACATTAAAGTCGATATCCAAAATATTAACTTTAAAGTTGATATATCTGATATTGACTTTAAAGTTAGTATCTAAAAAAACGACTTCAGAGTCAATATCTCGGAAATCGACTTCTATAAAATTGGAACACTCCATGATTTATCAATATTTATTTAATTATTTAAAAAAAAACAATATTCTGCAATTTTACTCATCGTCAGTAAGTCCAAGTTTCGACCGCAACATGAAGGCTAGTTTTTCAGTTTCAGCTGAGCTCAAGACACGTTCATTAACGACACCCAAAACAATTAATTAATTTTTTTAATTAATCTTATCGTGTGTTCATTTGAACTTTTCCAATGATAGTTTTTAAAGAGTAGAATGACGGAGAATCCATACAAACATTACCCAGAAGTGCCAAGTCCAAGTTGAATCCATTGTCAAGCAAATTGACTCAGAAAAGCTGGTCATTGTTTCTCACATTTTTTGTTTCAGTTATGTTCAATTTGTCTTGTTATACAAAGTCTTCTATAGATAGGTTCCAGAATCATTGTAAAACTCAACTTAATGAATTTGATGAATTACATCAAGAATTTTCTCTCAACTCTTCCCCTTTAATTGTCAGATTCTTAGTGCAAATTACCGTTAGATTAAATTCTCTTTGATGTTTTACACCAGAGGATTTTGATTGCCTGAATTGGGACAAAAATAATTCCTTTTTCCAATGAATATGTTGAGATACTGGATCTAAAGTATCAATTTTATTTATCATTCACACAGGTAGAAAAAATGAATGACAAGACGAGGTCGATTGTTCTTTTTGGGAAAATGGAAAGATGCTAAGAATATGAAGGATTAATTTTTTATTTTTTTATTTTTTTCAAAAAAAAAAAGAGGACAGTAGAATAGGAAACATGCTGCGCGGGGAAAAACTGAAAGCTACCACCTTATCATCTTTAGTCGTCATCGTGGCTTCCAGCCGCTCAACAAACAAAGGGATTCAAGATTATTTTAGCTGTATTCTTTTTAGGAGGTGGGACATGAAAGACTGGAAGGATATAAAGGAGTTCAAGATACATAGGGATCATATATTTTATCTACATAACAGCCAACACTTCGGCATTGGGGGAAGAAGCTTACTCTAGGCACCTCTTTGTGGTAGTGTTTCAAAGGCCGACACTGTGTTCTCAAATTTAATCCGATGAAGTGGTGCACCACTTTGCTTGATGGCACAAGCTTGCTTATCTTCCAGTGGACAGCGAGCTTTCAACATTGAAAAAACATGGCTATTCAACCGCCTTGCCTTTTTCATAGCTTCTAAGAGACCGTCAAATACCTAATTACGACAGAGGATTTTGGTAAGAAAACCAAATTGGATCTACCAAATGGAAGAATATCAATGTATAGTTTCAGTTTCAGTTTTCTTTCCAAAATGACAAAAACAAGGGTAGACTAAAAATGAGCTTCAAGTTTTCTGCAATCATGTCTGGACATTGAAATCTCATCGTTAGAACCATTTAGTGAGTTGTAATTCTATAACAGCAAAGAGAACTAATGAGCATAATTTGCTATTCCCATCATCTAGCATAGAATGTCCTTGTTGGTTGCAATTAGGTGTATTGGAAGAGTAAAAATAAATTGTTGCTGCTGAAAAAAAAAAAAAAAAAAAAAAAAGGGTTGCTCGACCTTGTGCTCAATCTGAATATCACTCCATGCCATACAATGCATGAGTTCATATGGTTAAAGAACAAGTTACGTTAGCTTGGTTTTGAGCTTAATCATCCTATAGATTGAATAAGTAAAAACCATACAGTGGACACATTGCATCCAGTTCAGCTTTCCATGAAAGAACATAGTATACTGAAGTCTTATTTTGTTCAAGAGAAACTACTAGAAAAATCAACGGGGAAATCCCATGTGAAATTTGTAGTTCACTTGGCTGATTACTTTACTAAAATTATAGGGGTTTACAGTGAAATATAACCGTAACAATTTAGGAGTTTATGATATATGTTCTCCTTATTGAGGAATGTTAAGAAAACAACAATAATCTCGTCAATTAAATATACATTCAAATACTTTGACAACTTTCAAATTCTGTTGTATTTAATGTTGTCCATATTCAGTGAATGTTACACTAAGGCCTGTTTGTTTTAAATCCTATTTAGGAAAAGTGAATTTTTTCTCAAAGAAAATAAAATTTTCACATTAGAAAAAGTTAATTTTTTCCAAAATTCTTTTCACATTATTTTTAAAAGTTCTCTCTCCAACACACTTTATTTTCCTTCCAATAGATTTTTTCTTACAAGAAATTCGCATCAAAATTTTCACACTTTCCAATAAAAATTTTCTCAAAAAAATTGCTATCCAAACATAGCCTTAGTGCCGGAAATATATTGCCCATTTCTGAACAAACTAATATTGGAGAACAAAGCAATCAAAATTGTATGCTAGCTTACATTAAAGATTATATCATGAAATGTAAGGCAGAGGACAAACAACCAGGAAAACACCTAATGTTCAATTATTAGATTTCAATGATGAGTGTTGGAAAGGAGGGATAACAGCAGAATACCTGGATAGGGTGAGGACCCTTGTGGGTTGGCATGGCTGCCTCCACCTCAGCAACATTGAGGATTTGATGGGAAAAATCAAAAAGTTCAAAATGGAGTTGTTGACCAAGTAAATAGATTATAGTACAACCACCCCAAGCAACAGAATCACCCAACATATCTTGGTTGTTTGGCTGCATCTGTACAGTGTCCTCCAAGTATTCCTGCGATTAATTAAACCAATGAAACAATCAATCAAATCCAGAAAGGAGCATCTTTTAAGAGGAAATGCAGGCAATACTATACACCCAGCACCAATTTTGCTGTGAGAAGCTAACGTCAAAAAGAAAAGAAATAAAACCTTTAATACTTCAATTTGGCATGCTAATGAAAAGTGTGCCTATGGACAAGCTTTTAGTATCTAACTATGCTCTGAGTAGCTTGCCATAATCTGGGACGAAATAGCTCAACTTCCAAAGATGATTAACCACTCAGAGATGATTTAATGGTGATATGTTCCAACAACGGGAAGTTATAAAAATTATTACATACATTCTTACAACCAAAAGCTTGATACCCAGTTATACTCCTCGTGTGGAGTTTTGAATCAGAAAACTATTAATTTATTTAAAATTGAACCCAAATAAAATACAGTTTCAAGGATAACTCCAATTTATTAGTGGCCAAAATTAACCTGGCAGAATCTCTCTCTCTCTCTCTCTCTCTCTCTCTCTCTCTCTCTCTCTCTCTCTCTCAGATGACACATCAAAATTCCAAACACTTTAATATTGGACATTTCAAATCTTTTATATACCTACCATTACCAAAATCTGATTTGTGGGGATGCTCCCAAGAAATTCAAGCAGAAATATCTAATAATTATATTTGCTCAAACTGAACTTTAAAACAAATTTAAACCATCGTTGATGGATTCAAATTCTGTCATCAAAGAGGAAATTTCAGACCGCTCTCAAAATTTTAAATTGCGAAAACCAGTTCCTTTAGTTAATGCATACAAGCATCATTAATTCCTCAAATAACTGATGTAAGAATGGAATAATTGCAGAGAACCGAAAAAAAGGAAGAAAAAATTAACTGGCATGTAGAAAGAATAAAACATGTAATCTTTTCAGATTCATAAACAGTGGGATATTGAAGAAAAATGACCGCCAAACAAGTGCCACTTACAATTTGGAGGCCACTAAACAAACGATAGAAGTCCTTGGAAGTTGTAATATCAATGAACCCTGTCTTTGGAGCTGCACTCCATTTACTACAATATTTATCTAAAGTTGCACTCATGAAGGCAAGAGCGTATTCCAGTACACTTCCAGTATTGATATTGGCCTTGTACAATAGATCTGTGAACAATGCAACAGTTAGTAACTGTCAAATTAAGGAGAAGCAAAGTTAAATGACTAACATATAGGAAAAGCTTTGCCCAATTGAGACATTTTTTGACAGAATATTTTCATTGGCTTACCAGAATCAATCCTTAGCATTATAAAATCTAATCATAGTTTATCATATTATTGTTTTCTTCTTCTTTTCCCTTTAGCAGGAAGTGAGAAGAGAAGTGTTGGGAAGAGGAATTTAGGATGAAACCAATAAGAATTTTTATATCCCACAACGTAACTTCTGTTAATCCCATCAGTCTGAATGGCAATCTGGAGATCATAAATATTCGCTGCTAAAGAAAGGACAGGGAGAAAGTGTGGGAGGGGATTTGATGTACCAAAAGTGTGGGTTAAGTTGAACAGATCTTCCAATGGGTTCTTAAGGCTTATAAACACAATAAACTAAAATAATAAGAGAATAAAACATGACTTGTGGAATACAATCGCAGAAATTAGATGAAAATGGAGAAACCGTTCTGTAAATGCTGAGAACCATTACTAGTAAACCATAGTCATGACACTGAGGAACCTTAAGGCATCACACCAGAAGATAAGTTGCATCAAACAACCGTCAAAAGAAGAGAATAATGTTGCAGGAATTCTGTTATGCTCTGTCTTTGTTCTCTCTTTGAAGAGAACTAGATATTTATAGACTTTAAACAGCTTCCTATTTGTTCACTATCTTTGGTTTTATTTTCGTAGTTCATTAAATCTATTACGAAAACATCTACTAAAAACAACTAAGCATTTCTTCCACTATGGAGAGGTTAGCTATATGGATCGTATCTTCCCTCGTGTTTTATCAAATTACATATTTTCATTTAAGTTTAGATATGTCAAGTCCTTTTATATTTTTTTCCAAATCTTTTTCAGATTTCCCCTTCCTCATTTTAGTTGAGTTAATAATTCTCTATTTTCTAAAAGTCGTACTAATGCATCTAAAGGCCTCTTACACGTCCAAACCACCTTAAGTGTATTTATCTCATTTTTTCATCAATTAGCACTACCCCTCCCTTTTTTTCCCAATACATTTATTACCTATTTTTATCTAGTCAAGCGTGTTCGCACATTCATTTTAACATTTTCATTTCTGCTATCCTCATTTTTTATTCATTTTTATAGTTAGTTACCCAACATTATGATTCATAAAGCATGGCAAGTCTTTTGGCTATTTTATAAAAAATTTCCTTTCTTTTTCAATAATATTTTATGATAACAAAGTATAGAGTATGCACTTCTATATTTGTTCTAACTTGCCTAATTATATGCATAACATCTTTATCAATTCCTTCACTTTTTTGGAGGATAGATCCTAAATATTTAGAACATCCAAATACATCTAATTCATACCCACCAATTTTCACACCTACCCCATTGTTTCTCCTATAATTACTGAAGTAGTAACAATCCATATATTCCATTTTATCTCTAATTATTTTAAAACCTTTCAATTCTAATGCCTTTATCCAAACTTTTAACTTGGCATTCATTTATTCTTTCACCATTAATTAAAACTATATCATTTGTAAAAAACATGCATTCAAAAATTGGTTTCTATAGATGCTTAGGAAACTTGTCTATTACTAAGACAAAAAGGTATGGCCCAAAGAAAATCCCTAATACAAAACTATAGTATTTGGAAATTCATCTAATTTCCCTACTGACGTCCTTACACAGGTTGCTATATATATATATATAGATAGAATATATTGTAACATTGATATAAGCTACTCCTAACCCTTTCTTTTCTACTACCTGCCACATTATATTGCAATTAACTCTAGCATACGTCTTTTCAAAATCAATACACAATATATGTAAATCTTTTTTTTTCCACTTTATAATGCTAACATAATCTTCTTATTAGATGCATAACTTACATTGTAGACCTTCCTGGCATGAAACCAAATTGATTTTCTAATAGTCACTTTTCTCAACCATCATTGTATTATTCTTTTCTACAGTTTCCTAGTATGAATCATTAAGCTAAATTGCCTAAATACCCTTTACCATAATAAATTAAAAAAGTACTTAAAACACATGAAACTTGAGCTTCTTGACTAAAACACATGTAGACTGCTTGTCTTTGAATGTGCAAGAAGTTTATACTTTTCTTTTCCTTGAACTCTTTGTAATATTAGGATTTGAATCCTTTCTATCCAGTGTGAAGAAGCTTAATCACTCTACCAGTGGCCACTTGCATAAGCCCAGTGATTTAATGCTAAAGATTTTATAGTAGGAAGACCAGATAAATTCAACTAATATTTTCAAACAACAATAGTTTCAGTATAGCAACATTCTGCATGCACCTGAAAGCCATTGGCTTTAAAACAGCCACATATTTGCAATGGTCAACAAATTCCAGAAGAACTAAGCAGCTATGTTTCAAAGAATTCATCATCAGATTTCAAATGAAAATAACTGAAACAACATAACTATAAGCACCTTTATGATTGTGATGGCAACATGTTACCGTAAACTATGAAGGACATAATAGGAAATTTTTTGCTTATTCAAATGCTTATTGCAGTTAAGGTTATTCAGCAGACAACACATAGCAAAGAAAACCAAAAAGCTAATAAATTGCAAGGATTCATTAGTCCTGATAAATCTATTGTGCTGCAATAAGCGACCCCACACATATAATCTAGTTTAGATTTTCATAATCTCTACCAAAATCAGCCTAACAAGGACTTGTAGGACCCTGTTTTATTGAGTTAGTTGAGAAGACTGACTAAGAGTTTTCTTCCTATTCTTCTTCTTCTGATTGTATAGATAATTAAGCTTTCCCACAGTTCAAATGTAGGATCCAAGTGCATTCCAAAATAAATTGCACAAGCTAGCACAGGGATGGCAGTGGGGGTAAGTTTGGGGCGGTGGAAGTCTCCCCCACCACCCACCCCGTTTACAATAACCCCTGCCCCACCACCCACGTCCCTTCTACCGGCCCCTGCGCTGCCTCCCCTACGGATGCCCAACGGGGCACTGTTTTGAATAAAATTTATTTTATTTGTAATTTTATAAATATAAATAATGTTTAGTGTAGCACATTTTATAATGAGTATACACATAATTATAATAAACATAAACTATGATGTTTTAATTCCTATTTTCTCACATATTAAATTTTAAAATATATAAGATACTATGTATATCAAATTAACAATGGCATATAAATACTAATAATATACTATGATGAAAAAGTTATGAGTGAATAACTAATAATTCATAATTAATAGACAAAAAATAGTAAATTAATAGTAATTACTAACTGATATTGAAATATAATAACCAAAAATTCTATTTGTATAATTTTAGTATAAATAGAGTCAAATGATAATTAAAAAATAACTTAATAATAAATTAATATTCTAACTAATATTAGTAAAATAATATATACATACATATAATAATATATTGCTAATATATGTTATATGTATATTAAAATTTAAATACTTATATAAATAAAGAGAAGTTAAATGGGTTAACAAGGCGGGTGGTAAGCAGGGGGAAATGTCCCCTGTTGCCCGCCCTGTTTAGAATGCGGGGGGGAGAAAAACTCCCCCCGCACTAGCACCTGCCACCTGTTCCAGTAACAAATCCCACCACCCCCCTCCCCCCACCCCCACCCCGCGAGGGTCAAACGAGGCAAAAGCCCACGAGTGGCAGATGAAATTGCCATCCCTAAGCTAGCATGGGAGCTTGTATGTCCTTTGGTCAATAAGAAGAATTTGATTGGTTAAATTATATTACAACTGGAGTAAGAAGAGATGGCAGGTAAACATGCCCATAATTGTGTATAAACTTCAAATTTATATGCCGTCATTATTTAATATTTCCACAACATAAAACAGAATAACCTCGCATTGTAGGGCTACAAGAAATCATATTATAATGCATAAAATAATGGCAAAATTGGATTATAGAAGTAATGTACCAGCAGCTTCTGCTTGTCTTGACATAGTCTGAAATGATTTTGGATTTCGACAGCCAGGGTCTGACACAATTGCAGCAGTCGAGGATTTAAACAAAGTAACAACAGGGCTTTCACCTGCTTCTTCAGACTGCAAGATCTGTCCATCTGTACCAGGTATCAAGCCCAACCAAGGGGCAGTCTGCATGAAATTAGTGGTATCCACTTCCCTCTGTAAAAGATGACAAACTAGAGCAGTTAGAAATGTCCAGTCACAGTTATTTTATACAGCTGGTTAACATGTTTTCTCTTCAAGTAAGGTAGTCTGTGGAGAAGCTCATAACATAATTGGACAACAAAAACACGCAAACATGAGAGCAGTGGAACACAAAAGAAAGTAAAGAAGTCAGCTTAGATGCTTATTGACACCATTATTGTATTGAATAAGCAAATTGGGTGCAGGACCAGATTAGTGTCTCAGAAATAGTTATTAAAAGCAGTATATATTTGCTTATCTGCACTTTTGATTGTGGTTACATGCAACTGGCTGTATCTATCCAAGAGGGGAGCGAAAAGAATGTTTATGTACATCATGTTTGAAACTGATAAACCCATGGGGCTAAAAAAATTATGTAGGTCCATATGAATGTTAAGAGTGCAATTAGTGAATTAGTAGGGTTATCTTTTGAAAAGAAGATAGCAGGTTCTGCAGCACACTGCATAGACCAGGCTTTAAACCAACAATCCATAACTAAACATAACTTTGATACCTACTTTTTGAATGCAGTTGTTGGATCAGTTCCTTGGTTCATGATATAAAGCAGTTGTTTTCCTACCTTCATCAACTTCAAAGGTTCTAATGTGATCTTCAGAAATGCTGGTGTTCCTTGGAAGTATTTTAACCTCACAAATTAATATTTAAGGCAACTTTTAAAATGGTCAGGGTGACTAGGTTGTTGGAAGTCAATAAGTAGTTAGAGCTCCGACTGAAGGTTCCACCAAAAGAAATGCAGGAATCCAGAGAAACTCCATCTTTTGGGTCTACAGCTTTCTTTCATTCCAACGAAATTCAGCAGAAGCAATTATCTTTTTGGTTGATCCAGATATTAGTGAGATGCAAACTGTTTGAAAAGGTGAAAAGTTAGGACAAATCTCAATAATTTGGAGCCCAATCTCCCCTTTTGGGGGCTAGTCTCCCAGAAATGATTTGAACCTGGAGTAGTTTCACGGTTATGCAATTCAAAGAAACTGGCAAGTCGGGTCTAAAGAAAAGTACAACTTCAACATCATTATAGTTGGACATAGAACAATATCAAGAAAAGGCATTCATGCAAAACTTTGAATAAAAGATCTGGGAGTATTTTTCAATCAAAAAGTTTTGTGAACTTTTTTTAAAGATCCAAATGAAATATAGCACAGATCAATTCGCAGGGAATAATGAATTAACAGGTCAAATTTAACACCTATCGAAAGCGATTTTAATTTCAAGAGGAAGAAGGGGCAAAAAGAAAATAACAAAAAGAGCAAAAACAGGGGGACCATTGTCTTGATGAGAGGAAGCCAGCTCACCAACTCATATATTGTTTCATATTCTTTAATTTCCTTTAATTTTTTTTTCTTTCGTTTTTGTTTTTGTGTGTGTGTGGGGGCAGGGGCGCTATGAAAATGCACCTCATAGCGGTGATAGTTTCACAGATCCCTACCCATTTGTTTGTTTATCTAAAAAATGGAATCAAAGCTAATAAAAGCTAGTGCTTTCTTCATCATATGTGTATGTATAAGTCAGTAACTCACATAAGTGTGTGTATATATATCACATACATATAGACACACATTTCTGTGATCTATCCAAAAGATGGCAATCCAAAGCTGTTCAAAGCTAGTGCTTTCTTCGCCGTATGTGCATGTACAAGTCTAACTGATATATATACACAAACCAATAGAGTTTTATATTCCACACAAAAGTTTTGACAACAAAATTTTTCCTCAAATTATACACCTTAGATTCAACAAAGTAGAGCCCTTCTTTCATTTAATTATTCCCTTGGTATTTCTTCTGTGTGTAACATTTACATGTGAGAGAATATTTTGTTTACATACTAGTAACAAGCTTGGTAATCAGGCATCAAATAAAATGTCAAGGAACAGAATAATTTTTATGCTTAGAAACCATGAATACATTTTGAACCAGTATGCTCTCTGAGTTTTGCTTTTCAGGTGATCATTTCTTTAAAACATTAGTTGCAGTTGACGTTGACTTTTCCAGTATGCAAAGATTTAGTGCGTTGACATAGTAGTAGGAATATCATTGTAAGAAATTATTACTTGCTATTACAGGTAAAAAATAACACAGACTGGATAAATTTCTGTAGAGGAAAAGATGAGGAAATTGCGTAAGAAAGGAAATGATCATAACCTAATCATAATCCAACAGTTAAAAAATGAATAAAGTATGGATGTTTCAGAGCACCATTTTTTTTATGGCCAGGTCCACTAGCCACATCCTCTAATCTTGCACTAAATTTTCTTCCTGCACTCCATTTAGCATCATTGTTGTAAGAGAACTCATGAACTCACCAGCACAATGTCAAGAAGCCTCATCCAGTACAGTATACTTCCAATCTCCTTGACTCCATGAAGAACCTCTGCTTTGACCTCCATCTTTGACTGCCAGCAACTGAGATGTTCCTTAATGATCCTCATACAGCCTTAAGAGCAATATGAAAAGCAGTATAAGACCAATATTTCCTCCACTTGATAACTCAAAAGGAAGAAGAAAGAATCAATCTCCAGAAAAAAATCAATGGATGTTTCTTCTGCAGATTCAAGAAATCAAGCTGCATGTTTATTATTGGAAAAAAAAACCTAAAAAACTAGCAAATACAGTGTCTGTAACTCGATTAGCAACTATGCTATAGTAAATTAAGTATAAGCGTGTGATTATGTAATATCTTTTTCATAAGGATATTATTGTAATATTTATAGTCCTAATACCTTATTTAAAGATGAGGCAAGATCACAGAATGAGGATTTTCCTTTATGCTGTCAAAAACATCTCTCTTTCCTTCTATTCTCTCTTCATTTTTCCTCCTTTTATTTTCATTTTAACAAAAATCCACAATCACTTGATGGTATCAAAGCAGTGTTATGGGTTCTATTATCATGTAAACTCCTATGAATTTTTTTCAAAGGTTCTTATGGACATATACAAATTTTGGGAAAATCTAAAGGAGATTCTAAGGGGGATACCACGCGAGGAGAAGGTATTCATAGGAGAGGATTTAAATGGACATGTCGGTCAACATAGTGTAGGTTTTGATAGAGTTCATGAAGGTTTTGGTCATGGGACTAGAAATGAGGCTGGTCAAGATATCCTGAGTGTTGCTCTAGCCTATGATTTAATGTTGGCAAATACCTTCTTCATGAAAAGAGTCACATGTAATCACTTTTTGCAGCGGTCAAAATTGTAGCCAGATTGACTTTTTTCTTGCTAGAAGAGAGGATAGGGCCTCATATGTATCTAGATTGTAAAGTCTACCCAGGAGAATGCGTAGCCATGCAACATAAGTTGGTTGTCTTAGAGGTTTTGTATAACAAAGTACGCAAAATGCAAAGAGGTGCTCAAAACCCTAGAATAAGATGGTGGAAGCTAAAGGAGGAAAAATAAATAGCTTTCAAGGAAAGAATACTTCAGGAAAGACTGTGGCTACTAGAGGGTGAAGTAAATATGGTGTGGAACAAGATGACTAGCTGCATTCAGAGAGTGGCAAGAAGGGTTTTAGGGGAAAGTAAAGGGACCGGAAATCAAACTAAAGAAACTTGTTGGTGGAAGGAAGTGGTGCAAGAGGCAATTAAACATAAGGAGTGTTTAGTAGTTTGCATAAATGTCCTAGTGAAGAGAATCTACAAAAGTTTAGATTGTCAAGAAAAATGCAAAGAAAGTTGTGCAAGAGACTAGAGGCAAGGTTTTTTCAGAAATGTACAAACAACTTGGGAGCAAAGAAGGAGAAAAAGGTATCTATAGGCTTGCAAAGATAAGGGACAAGAAAAGTAAAGACTTGACACAGGTTAGATGCATCAAGGATGAAAATCAAAAGCTTTTAGTAGGAGATGCAGAAGTTGAGGAAAGGAGGATGAGCTATTTTAGCAAGCTTTTTAATAGAGAGAGGAATAGAAGCGAGATGGATTTGGAGGCTTTTTCGGATTATTCAAACATAAGGTTTGTGCGTAGAATTAGAGAGCATAAAGTTAAAGAGGCGTTGAAGAAGATGAAGACCGGTAAAGCCTTGGGACCCGATGGTATCCCTATTGAAGTGTGGAGATAGTTGGTTGACTAACTTTTTTAACAAAATTCTCCAAACAAATAAGATGCCTGATGGATGAAGAGAAAGCATGCTTGTGCCTATCTACAAGAATAAGGGGGATATCCAGAATTGTTCCAACTATAAGGGCATTAAGCTTATGAGCCATACAATGAAGCTGGGGGAGAGAGTTATTGAATGTCGTTTGAGAATAGAGACCAAGGTCTCTGTAAATCAATTTGGATCTATGCCAAGAAGATCTACCATGGAGGCTATTTTGTTGCTACGACAGCTAATGGAAAGATATCAAGAAAAGAAGAAGGATCTACATATGGTATTTGTTGATCTTGAGAAGGCGTATGATAAGGTTCCAAGAAAGGTTCTATGGTGAGTTCTTGAAAAGAAAAAAATACCCTCAAAGTATGTAAAGACAATCAAGGATATGTATGAGGGTGTTACTACATGTGTGATCGCTTGTAATGGAAGATCAAGCTATTTTCCAATCACAGTGGGCCTACACCAAGGATCTGCTTTGAGTCCTTATCTTTTTGTCCTAGTTATGGACGAGATAACAGAGAATATCCAAGATAAGGTGCCGTGGTGTATGCTATTTGCAAATGATATTGTGCTTATTGATGAGACCAAGGCAGGGATAGAGGCTAAATTAGCATTATGGAGAAACACGTTGAAGTCAAAAGGATTTACGTTAAGTCGAAGTAAGACCGAATACATGAAGTGTGAGTTCGACACGGAGAGACGAGGAGACGAAGATTCCATGAGTATGAGCGGACAGGAGGTACCCAGGAAAGATGCTTTTAGATATTTGAGATCAATACTGCAACAAGAGAGAGAGATTGATAAATATGCAAGCCATAGAATTAGAGCAGGTTGGATGAAATGGCATAGTACATCTAGGTTTTTTGTGTTACCGCAAAATCCCACTTAGGTTAAAAGGAAAATTCTATAAAATAGTGATAAGACCGGCAATGCTATATGGAGCTGAAGGTTGGCCAGCACAAAGGCAACATGAGGATAAGTTAGGAGTAGCAAAAATGAGGATTAGGGGTGGCAATTTCGGGTTCACGGGTTACAAATTACTCTTTAAATGGGTTAAGTAGGTTGACCTGTCAACCCGTCAGGTCGACCCGAACTCGACCCGTTTATTTTTCGAGTTAATTATATTCTACTTGATTTTAACCCGAATTTGTTAATTTTGTATTTTTGTGTCGTGTTAATTTCGTGTTAGGTTTGTGTCGTGTTATCGTGTCGTGTCGGCCATTGCCGCCCCTAATGAGGATGTTAAGGTGGACATGTGGTAAAACAAGGATGGATAAGATAAGAAATGAGAATATTCGTTGAAAAGTTGGAGCAGCAGCGGTGGAAGAAAAGATGAGAGAATATAGATTGAGATAGTTTGGGCATATCCTTCTAAGACCCCTAGATGCTCTAGTAAGAACAGAAATTTGTTACAGAGAGCATGACACGAAGAAAGTGAGAGGTCGGCCGAATCTTACGTGGGGGAAAGTAATAAAACAAGATTTAGAGGAGTGGGAAATAGATTAACATATAGTTTGTCTTAGGATAGAGTGGAGGAAAGCTATTAGTGTGGTAAAAGAGTAAAATTCCTTTGTCCCTAACTGCCCTTTTTAGTCCTAGCCATTTTCCCTTTATTTTTTTTTTGTTATATCTCCTTATTTATTTATTTATTTATTCATTTTGGGTTCATCGACACCAACCCCAACTAGTTTGAGATAAAGGTGATGTTAATGTTGATGTTGTTGATGTTCTTATGGACATATAGAACCTAGACAAGAAATAAGCCAGTCCTAAAGATTGAGATCTAGACTCAGGGAGGTTGGTAGACAAATTGGAAGACCAAACATTCTCAAGACTAAAACATCACAATGATGACTAGTCAAGAAGAAAGTTCATTAACCAAAGAGCTCCTGGATGTAGGAAGTACAATACATCAATTAGGATCTCAAATTACTCTAGTTAAACTTGATGAGAATAAATACCTAGAATGGAGTCTTGCTTCTCGATAATGTATAATTGGACGAGGCTATCTAGGATTGATAAGAGTGATTCGGATACCACTGTTATGAAATGGGATATGGATAAGGGATAATATTTTAAAATATCCCGAACTTAGGCACTTATAACCGTTTTGACCCTACCTTTCAATTTTAACAACACGACACCTGAACTTTACAATTTGTAACAATAGTGTCCCCCGTCAATGCGTGCCATCTTCGAGCCCATTAAATTGATGATGTGGCAACCAGCTAGTCTACACGTGGACAGCCCAGTCAGCCATTAAGTTGGTGACTCACCCCTAAAAAAAATAGTTGTTTCTAATTTAATTATAGGGAAAGAAAAATTGTAGGGCTGAAAACGCATTCTTCTTCTTCTGAAGCAAATCAGTCCGAAATCTTCTTCTCCTTCCGACGCAAGTTCGAAAGCATACTTCACTGCAGAAACTGTAAGCTCTCCGGTCAAATACAAGAGCAAGGAAAGATGGGACTTCTATTTTTTTAGCTAAAAATATTCAATGAATAGAAACCAATTGGAAATCAGCAAAACCTAAGAAGGAAACCATGAAACCCAACACAGATTACATCTAATTGCAAACATACACTACACGAAACTCCATAACGTGAAGTTGGGGCTTGTTTGAGAGTCACAATGTAAACAGCATCAGTACCTGAATTTCCATCAACAAACATTCCCAAGCACAAAATTACAGCCACTACTACATTAACTCCACAAGAAGACCCTCCATTGTAACTTCAACTAAATTTAGAAACAGAAAAGTTCCAGGCAGAGAAGCTATGGAACTATGAAGAAACAGCAGTCCTCCATCAATAAGCTCTTTTGCAAGAATTCCCAGAGAAGCAACAATGCCACAGAATGAAGGCAAACGTGACCTTTGGCTCATTCCATGCCAAAAAATTGCTAATTGCTAATTGCAAAGAAAAACTAGCAAATTGCAAAGACCCTTTAAGTCTCCACAGCTGAAAAAGCAAAAATTTCAGTCCAGGGAGAAGCCAAAAAAATGCAAAAAAAAACTGCACAAAAAATCCAAAAAATCCAGGAACTGCAGTGGGGGTTTGGGGCGGAATGGAACTGAAATGGGGGGGCTTACAACCAACCAAAACGCCAAAATGGAGGCTAACAAAAATTAAAAAAAAAGTAGCAGGACACCCGGTGGCAATGCGTGACAGAGAGGCTGAAATTTGCTCAAGGTAGAGGTGGCCAAAAATTTTCAGATGCGACGGAAAGGGTATGGAACTGTGTGCGAAGGAGAAGGTGAGTCACCAACTTAATGGCTGACTGGGCTATCCACGTGTAGACCAGCTGGCTATCACATCATCAATTTAACGGGCTCGAAGACGGTGCATTGACAGAGGACACTATTGTTACAAATTGCAAAGTTCAGGTGTCGTGTTGTTAAAATTGAAAGGTCGGGTCAAAATGGTTACAAGCGCCTAAGTTCGGGACATTTTAATATATTATCCCTATGGATAATGCAAAAGTTTTAACATGGCTTCTCCAGTCAATAACCCCCAAGATTCACAAGATGGTAGCCTATCTAGAAAGAGCATATGGAAGGAACTCGAATTTATCATTCGAAGCAAGAAACAGCAGCTTATGCCAAGAAGAGATGTTAGTTTCAACATATTATGCTAGTTTCAGAGGATTGTGGAAGGAGCTCAATCATCATCGATTTATTAAGTAGAAAGATCCAAAAGATGGGCCTCTTTATCATAATCAAGTTGAAGAGGGAAGGGTTTTTGAGTTCCTGGTAGGACTGAACACAAGTTTTGAGAACACTTGTGCTCAAGTTTTAAGTAAGAAAGAATTGTCAAACTTTGACAATGTGTTTTAATGAGTTTGAAATGAAGAAAGTAGACAGAAAGAAATGAATATTGAGCAGTTGGTGGGTGTAACTAATCACTTGGCTCTTATTCCGATCATCAAAAAAATGGAAAACCCAAGTGAAGAAATGAAATCTGCTGCAGGACCAGTTAATAAAGATGATCCTTTTTGTTCTTTCTGCAAGGCAAAGAGATATTTAGAGCATACTTGCTGAAAGAAAAAACCCCCATTTCATGCCTGCAGCATTAAAGAAAGGAAAAGGCCCACAATCATCTTTAGGATATGTTGTTGAAAAGGTATCAGAGGTTTCACCAAATGTAGAACAGCCACCAAAATGTTGGACAAGGAGGGTCTACACTTTCTAGCAGAAGCATTAAGAAGGGTAGAATAGCAGTTTAGAATCCTTGAACAGTACCAGTGAATAGTAAAATAGGGGGAAATTAGGGAAAATAAGGAGAAAGATACAGAAAGTTAATAAAAGCTAAAGAGGAAACAAATAAGTAAACTGACACCGTTTTCTTTGATTAACTGATGTGTGTAAAAACTGGAATTGTTGGGTATGGGCTGAGCAGTCCATCTCCAAGAGGAAGTCATTTCAAGAGGAAAAACCTTTTGAGTTTCAGGGGTCAAACGTGCCTAGCAAGAACAAACTTTACATGTATGTCATCATGACTGAAGGAAGAAGTATTTGCACGACCACAATATTGCACCCAGTTATCATAAAGCCAGTGATGACCCAATAACAAATGGCATACCTTCATTGGCAATACATCACATTCAACATGTTGAACAGAACCTCCAATGGAAAAAGTAACCAAACACTTCTTGTTAGCTAACACATGAGTATTATTTATCTAAACAACCTTGTAAGGATTAAGATGAGGTTCAGTTTTCAATCCCAACTTGTTCACACCTTCTGCAATTACATTGCTGCAACTTCCATGTCAATAAACATTTGAGTGTTCTATTTCCAGGACTTTTTTCATCAATCTCCCTAGAGAGTCTTCATTATTATGGTTGTCAATTGTCAAAACAATGAAAAACAAGTTACTCCCATCAATAAACTAGTTTCAGGTTGCTTTGATTTAGTTTATTCTGATGTTTGGTGTCCATCTCCAATTCCTTCTATGTATGGCCACCATTACTTCATTAGCTTTATTGATCATTTTTCTCATTGTACATGGATTTACTTGATGAAAACTAGAGAGGAAGCTCCACTTATTACAATGGTTTATCATAATATGGTGGAGATTCAACATGGAGCGAAAAAAAATAAAAGCTCCTAGAACAGATAATGCTATGGAATATTTTAGTCACACTCAAAATATTTTCCTAGAAGATGTTGGGAGTTTACATCAATCTTCCTAGCCACGAACTCCTAAACAAAATGAAATTGCAGAAAGAAAGAATAGACATTTGTTAAAAACAGCTAGAGCACTCTTATTTCATCATAAGCTATCAAAACATTTTTGGTCTAGAGCTATTATGCGAACTTCTGTGTTCACATTTTTGGGAATGTGAACTTCTGTGTCCATGTTGTGTCCTGAAAACCTTCTTTTCTCTTCCACTGAAAGTCTTTGGTTGTTTGTGTTTTATTCATGTCAAAGAGTTGACTCAAAAAAAGCTTAATCCTAGAGCTGTTAAAGGTAATTTTCTTGGTTATTCACCTACTCAAAATGGTTATAAATGTCTTCACCCTAATAGTTGCCGAGGGTATGTTACGTAAGATGTCACATTTTTTTAATCTAAATCTTGTTTTGATTCTCAAGGAAATCATCCTTGGGGGGTACAATAGTGGGGTAGAAGAGCATTTCTCAGAGTCTCTCTTTCCAGAGAACTCTAATCCTTTTTTCAAATGATCAAGATATTTTACTTCCTTCAACTGATCCTAATTCTTTGGGTACTGCACAAGAGGAGACAGTCAATGATTCTATTCATTCTAATCATTTAATGTCACATACTCCTCAAGTAAAATCCAAGGATTTGTTGGTTTATCACAGACACAAAGGTAGAAATTCTTTAGCCATTGATAACATCCAATCACGAACCTTACAAAGTCAAGGTAATGTTAAAGTTGATTCATTATATTGTCCTGATAACTCTCTTAATGATCTTGACATTTCAATTGCTATTTGTGAACCAATTAGACAATGTACTCAACGTCTTATTTCCAAGTTTGTTAGTTATTCTCAATTATCATCCCCATATCATGTTTTCGTATTTTCCCTTTCCTCTATTTAACCTCCTACAGTTGTTCATCCTAAATGGTGTGAAGCAATGGAAGAGCAAAATGAAGCCTTTAGGGATAAATGACACTTGGGAGTGGGTTGATCTACCACCATGGAAGAAAACTACTGGAAGTAAGTGAGTTTTCACCATTGAGCATGGAACGGATGGGTCTATTAAGAGATATAAGAGACGATTGGTGACAAAAGAGTTTACTCAAAAGCAAGGTGATGACTTGTTGAGACATTTGCTCCAGTACCAAAACTGAATACAATTCAGATTCTTCTATCTTTGGCAGTTATTTCTGATTGGAAGTTGCTCTGGTACTAGATGTAAAAAATGAATTTTTTAATGGTGAGTTGAAAGTAAATGTCTACATGATGGATCCTCCTCCAGGATACAAAGTTATTGGCAAAGTGTGTAAACTTAAGAAGTCCTTATATGGACTAAAACAATCTCCTAGAGCATGATTTGAATTACTATTTACCACAATGAAAAAATATAGTTAGTCTTGTGGCGGTGTATGCTCTTTTTATAAAGAGGAATCAAGAAGAGTTGACAATATTAATTGTTTATGTTGATGATATCATTCTCCCAAGAAATTGTCCTAGTGAAATAGAGCGACTAAAGGCTGAACTTGCTGCTGAGTTTGAAATTAAAGACTTAAGTAAAGTGCATATTTTTTGGAGATTTGTCAAAGGAAGCATACACATGACCTCTTTAAGGAGACAAGAGAGTTAGGATGTCAGCCTAATGATACTCCAATTGATCTGAATCATCAATTAAACCAGTTTGATGGTGAACTATATGAAGATGTTGGGAAGTATCAGTGTCTAGTTAAGAAGCTCTTGTATCTTTCTCTAACAAGACCAAATATATCATATCCAGCCAGCGTAGTGAACCAATTCATGCATCAGCCTAGAGTTCCTCATGCTGTTGAACATATACTTAGGTATCTAAAAACTTGTCCAGGAAAAGGATTATTGTTTAGTAAGCATGGGTAGCTGAACATTGAAGCTTACCTAGATGCTGATTGGGCAAGTTCAGTTGTGGATAGAAGATCAATACCGAATATTGTACTTTTGTTGGGGGAAATCTAGTAACATAGAGAAGTAAAAAAGCAATCTATTTGTGCACATTCTAGTGCAGAGGTGGAATATAGGGCTATGTATAAAGGTGTTGCTGAGTTATTATGGATAAGAATTCTACTCAAGGAACTTGATTTGAAGTTTGAACAACCATTAGTGCTTTATTGTGACAACAAAGCAGCCGTTAATATTGCAAACAACCAAGCACATTGTGACAAGAGTAAGCATATTGAGTTGGATAGGCATTTCATTCATGAGAGGCTTATATCTAAGGAATTGTGCATGCAATATGTTGAGTCCACAAAAAAACTTGCTGATATATTTATCAAAGGTCTATCTAAGATGAGGTTTCAAGAGTTACTATGCAAGCTGAGCGTGATTGATACCTTTGCTCGCTTGAGGTTGAGTGTAGTAAATTATGTGTAAGGGTGTGATTATTTAATATCCTTCAATAAGGGTACTATTGTAATATTTATAACCCTAATAAGTTATTTAAAGAAGAGGTAGGATCATAAAACCAGAATTTTTTTTTCTGCCATCAAAAACATCTCTCTTCTTCTTTTCTCTCTTCCTTTTGCCTTCTTTTCTCTAGTTTAACAACAATTCACAATCACTTCGTATGCCATTGCAAAAGAAAATTGATCCATGTTTTTATTCAACCAGCCAACCCCAACAGGGGAAGCCTCATGAATAACATACTCCAGTTCATTGGCATTAATCAATAAAGAAACTAAGAAACTACAATTTGTCAACCAACACTCATTTGGAAAAACACTTGGCCAGACAAAAACATTAACGTGGAAACATAATCTGCTGCTATCAACTTGAAATAAGCTAAAAGAATGCCTCAAAGGACAGAAATCATATAAAAATTCTTTTATACACAAAGAATGAAAAGAGCAAAAAGAAAAAAAGGAATCAGATTGTTTTAAGCCCAGAAGAACAAGCCTTAAGGTTACAGAATCAGCAATTTATTGCTATCAATTGAGAGCAATTAACAAACAAGGAGGCCAGTATGGGAAATGAGATCAGTTTTAATTATATGCTCTCTTTTATTGGCTTAAGCTACCATGCAATCTTTTATTTAGTAACAAGCAACCAGTAACAGAGAAGGCAAAAGAAATGACACTCGAAAAGCACCACTTGCTAAATTAAGAGCAACAAAACTTCCTCAATGCATATATACCTGTTACACCACCATCAAAAGGAAGTAGTCCAATGGACTTTGGTAAAGCTTCTTGCAGCCCTGTAACCATTGGCTCTAGAGTAGTTATCTGAAATAATAGGAAAAAATTATTCATATAGAACTCAAAATAGCATCCAACAAAATGCATGTTCTGGTGCTGAGCATTTACAAAACAATGAAGGATAAAAATCCTACATCTTTAGGTTCAAATTCAATATCGCAACTATTAAAACACAGATGACTGAAGACTTGGTACTATTTGTAAAATCCATGGAGGCATTGGAAATGTCAAACCAAAAAGGTTCCATGTATGAAGCTTTGAAGGCAAAGCTAACAGCCATCATGCAGAAAGAAAATAATAAATAAATAAGAATACAAGGACAAATAAAGCAAAATTTGATGGAAACAACTAATTCCACAACCAAAATTTGACTCAGTTGACTCCTTTCATTCCTCTCTTGGACACAATTACTTGAGCACTGAAAAGAAAAGTGCAGTTCATAGCTCTCTGTCACAGACGCTTATGAAAATTGTCTCCAAAATCAATAAACAACCTACAGCACAAGTATTAAACTTAAGAGCTAAACCAAGCACACAGAACTGACATAAGAATATTTAGATTTGCATGTATTGCTGAACACCAACAAACAATCAGGTACTTCTAAATTTGTGTTCTTTAAATAAACAGGGGAAGAAACTGCATTTGCATGCAGCAAAGGAAGTGTCTCAACAATGAAAAGGTTATAAAAGTGCATCAGCATAGCATGTAACTTCAGATTATGTAATAAAGAAATTAAATTTCAAGTAGTCATTCTCTCACACTGAATGTACCTTATTTGATACATGATCTAATAAAGCTCTTATAAGCCAAGGCAACGACCTAGAACCCAGAAGTCTAACAGTGGAATACATGTGAGGCATCCCGAAAAATCCACTATGTAATCGAGCGAAACTCTGGAATGCTGAATTCAGATCCTGCAACAAAAATGAAGGAAAAAGTCAATAACTTCTGTAAAATGGATATAGTCATCAACAAAAGCATTGGTCTTAAACCAATTATGCAGACATCATCATTGACACAATAACTTCTCAAAAATCTATGTAACATAGCCCGTAGAATAAGACAGCAACTGTAGATACAGTACAAAACCTAAGCACAAGAAATCAATGTTCCTGCTTTCTCTCTCTCTCTCTCTCTCTCTCTTTCTCTCTATCATATACTACCTCTGACCTGCATGTGCTTTTTAAAGACATTCTAAAAACAAAATGATCACACAAAGACAGATCACTCTACAAGAACCAAAGCTGGCTGTATGGTTATCATTGACCTATTATTTTTAGAATTTTGGTAATTTACATCAGTCACAATTTTATAGCATGATGGTAAATACTGGTAATGAAGGACCCATCTTTCAGCTTGAAAGTTCTTTATTGATGATATTTAGCTTTTCTTTGCATGATTATTGACTATATTCTATAAGAATGGTGATTGTTGTGTCACCTTTCATGAGCTTTTCCATAGAAGCATGACAACCTCAAAATTAAGTTAGCAGACAGCATTTAAAATCTAAACCATCAAAACAGCAACTCAACATAAAAATTATTAAAATCCAATAGTTAGGTTTGTTACAAATCAAATGTACATTAAACACCAAATTGCAGCCTTGAATATCAAATGAAGACAAATTTGTTTTATGTAATAAAAACTCAGCTCAGCGTCAGGGCAAATTGAACTAACATCTAAAAATATTTGGTGAAGGTCTCCATGTTTTCAATGGTATTTAAGCCAAAGAACTTTGCCTACAATGAGACATGATGAAGAAACAGAAGAAATCTAGAATGATGTAATGAAACTTGCCATGCAGTCCTTTCTGGGTGTTTGGTACCAAATTGATTTCTTATAGCATATAAGTCCCGTGAAAGGTATTCTAAATTACACTTCATGTGCTCAATCAACTTTGAATAACATTTAATTGATGGTTTCTTACTTGAGTACCACAATAGAAGTTTGGCTTTGCATAGGGGACTGATGGCTTCTGAACAGGAACCAAGGGAACTCTTGATGATCGAACGAAACGCTGAGTTGTGTTGCAGAGCATGAAGTTTGGCAAGAAATCATTTTGCATTTCAGTCCAAATCTGGAAACAGACAAAATCTCTGTTAAGTCAATAGATTTAACTGAAACTCAGTCAACTAAAAAGGTACAGAGGTTTCAGGAAAAAACAGAAGTTATCGTTGTCTATCAACCTTTAATCTTTATAGGGATTTTTGCTCAAGGTTTATATTGCTCTATAATTATCCATCAATCAGACATTCTGGACTTTTGCTCTCAGCCTAAATTTGTTTGTTTCCTGGAAATTCTATTTGGTAGTCATTGGCCATAGTCAAAGTTGAAACATTTCGACACTTTATGCTGAATGAAGTACAAAAGTTTCCCCTGATATATTCGCTTGCATTTCCTTTAATTTAGCTATCATTTATTTACATATATGCTTATCGACATAAGACAGGTGTGTATACCAAGATCCCCGGCTCTGAGACATCTTTATGTAGCATCTGTCAACCTTAACAAGTTTGTCCATTTTCATTTTCAATATTAGCTATATCTGAAGCTTCATCAGTAGAAGTACAATGCATGGCATTAATACATGAAGAGGAACTGATCAAGAACCCATATCTCAAACTTGAGCTTAAAAAGATGGTGCAGGGTTTAGTGGAGTTGATCAGTTGGCATGAGAGAGAACAAAAATTACAGAGCAGGGGGAGAGCAGAGTTGTACGTGCTCGCTCATGAGTGGCAGAGAGAAGTTTATAATGAAAAGAAAGACAAAACATGTAAATCCAAACCTGAGAAGCAAGTCGACTAGAGTATGAAACAAGGGACACATTCTCTTGCATTTCATTCAGCATAAGATTAAATGAATCTATTGTAAGATCATTGGATAGTAAATCATGAGCAAGTTGTAAGACGCTGAGAAGCTTTTCCAATTCCTGAAAACAAAGCACTGATTCTGAGAAGATGAACACCAAGATGCTTGAGAGCTAATATACAGGAGAAAGCCTTTCTTACCACAATAGCACATAGATCCTGAGACTCAAAACGGTCAAACAAAAACTCGATGTTGTCTCTGAATATTTTGTTCATTCTCACAGAAATCAAGCTTCTCAGGTCAATGGTCCTTCCAAGCAACTATACACAACCATGAGAGAAAGAAAACCAATCACAAGGAAGGAAGAGCAGGACGAAAATAAATATAGAGAAACTGAATTACAAAAGTGAATATAATCCAATTGTACCACCAAATTACGAAGCTGCCAAAATTATCTTTGAGAAGCATTTTCATCAAATAAATTAGCTTAAAAATCTAAATGAGTTCAAGTTATCAAATAGTAACTGAAAGATAGAGGTCTCCCTTATACTCATCCTTCAGCAAAGAGAAACCTCAAAATTATTGAATTCTTTGCAAGCAAATAAGAGTTGAGGCTCATGGTAGTGAGACCCAGTTTGAATTTGTTAATTACAAGAACAGTCATCCTGCAGAGGCAGGATATTAAGTTGTAGCCTGTGGTCATGGGAATTAAATCTTTTCAAGTTTCGGGGGGCACTTGGTTCAGGAAGGGGAATGGGAAAGATAAAGGGAACGATAATAGTGGAGAATGATAATGGGTTCTTTCATTATAATTGTGTTGGTTGGTTTGTACTAGGGAATGATGATAATAATAATAATAATAATAATCTAAATATGCAAAGCATTGCTTCTACAACCTTGGTTCACAAAAAAAAAATTTGTGGATAATCACTTTCATATCCCCCAAAATGGGGGGAAATGGAGGATACTCCAATTTTGGTATTTGGAGTTACTGTTCACGAAATGATACTCCTCAACCAAGTATCAGATTTCATTTCATTCCCATTCCATTCTCCTCCAAACCCCTCAACCAAGCACTCCCCTTAGTTCATGTTGTTAAACATAATATTGTTCTATAATTAGCTACATACCATGTACGGTTCTAATGATGGCAAACATCATTGGACTTTAGTAGCCAACTTAAACATTCTTTCCATTGCAAGCTTTTTTAAACTAATGGGTTGAACAACTTAATTTTTCACTGCAACCATCATTAATACGACTAATACCAGTTTGAATAAGTTTCTTACAATAACAGTAATCCTGCAATGGCAGGTAACTACATTGCCTGTGGTTACATAAATTAAACATTTTCGTGTCTCAGTAAAAGTTACCATAATATTTTAACTTGTTCTTGAATTGACTACATAACAAACATCACTCTAATTCATGTAACCAACTTAGACATTGTTTTCTTTGCAAATTTGTTCAAGTTTATAGGTTAAACAATTTCATTTTGAGCGCAAAAATCATCAATGCTGCGCTTTCATGAATTTCCTACTCATTAACAGGTACGAGTGCAGTAGTAAGTTAAGGAGTATCATTGTGATGCCCTGATCCCACATTAGGTTTGTGGGTTGTTTCTGATGGGTGTGCAATACTTGGGTTTGTGGGCTACAACTTGTCTTAAACATTTTGGCAAAAGTGAAGATATGCGCTACATAAGCTCACAGGCCAACCTGCTCTACATGGTGTTATAGTTGGTATAAGAGAATATCTGGAGTGGACTCTGCACCAGCTGAGACTGTACCAGTGGTGCTTGGGCTTTGCAAGGATGCTAAGGTCCAAAGTGGGGAAATTGTGATTCCTGGATCCCACATCAGAGTTGTGAGGAGTGTTTTGATGGGTAGAATTGCTTTGCTATTGCAATACTAAAAAATTGGCTTGAACATTTAAGCTATTAAGGCTATGTTTGGATTGTGGTTTATTTAAAAAATATTGTATTAGAATGTGTGAAAATTTTAATAGAATTTTTTTATAAGAAAAAGTATTTTAGAGGGAGAATAAAATTTGTATGGGAGGGAAAATTTTTAAAATTATGTTAGAAGAATTTAAGAAGAAAATTTTAAATTTTAAATTTTAAATTTTGAAATAAAAAGATGTTTGGATGTTTTATTTGTTTTGTGAGAAAAGATCGACTTTTTGCATTTCAGTATCAATCCAAACATAGCCTAAACTTTACATATGTGCCAAGACATTTAGATGTACCAGTACATCGTGTAAAAAATAAAGAATTATTAACTTAATTTAAAAGGAGGAGAAGACCCAAAACACTTGGAAAGAAACTTTAAAAAAAAAAAAAGGACATGACATATCTAAACTCAAATAAAATATGTATTTTGATAGAACACAATGGTGAGATACATAGTTGACCCCTCATAGTAGAACAAAAGCTTAGTTGTTGTTACTAAACGTTTAGGTTAAGCTACAACTTAGGCCAAAAAAGCTATATGGCCAACCTGCTACCCAAGGTACTAAAATCATCTGCATTCATGTGATGAAACAAACTTCCACTTCATCTCTCAGGAAACAAAATGTGACACTCATATTCTGTGAACCCCAGAATAAAATATGTATTTTGATAGAACACAATGGTGAGATACATAGTTGACCCCTCATAGTAGAACAAAAGCTTAGTTGTTGTTACTAAACGTTTAGGTTAAGCTACAACTTAGGCCAAAAAAGCTATATGGCCAACCTGCAACCCAAGGTACTAAAATCATCTGCATTCATGTGATGAAACAAACTTCCACTTCATCTCTCAGGAAACAAAATGTGACACTCATATTCTGTGAACCCCAGGCAAATGAGATATTTTCTTTGTGGATGATATATTTCCTTTCTACAAAGATTAAAGACAATATAACATACATGTTGCAAAAGAGCTCCAAATATTTCTTTCTTTAACATCGCCACTAACACATTAAGGACAGTAAAACCCACACTAGATTATTGAATTTAGGTGCAGACTTGCTGGAAACTCAGATTTTCGTGACAAAGTAAAATAAATCGAGATAAAATTAACATACTGGAAATAAGCAATACTTTAGAGATAGAATACTGGAGAACAGTCAACCACTATTCCTCAATATGTATGCAACCAGATAATACTGACCTTCACCCTTGTCATTTTTAGAAGTGCATTAAATCTCATTGGTTGAACTGAAAACTTCTCACCAATGTCCAAGGCAAACAGGAAAGAAGGATCTAGTAGTCCTCTGCAGTATTTTTTTTTTTTTGACAACAAGCATAGTTATGGTAGTCCAAATTGATGAAATACAGGTAAGTAAATCAAAACAGCCATAGCTACCTAGCTGCCCAGCTCTTATAGTACGTAAAAATAGAATCGCACAACTTTGACACAAATATATCAAAGCAATTGTCCACCTGATAAAAAACAAAAGGCAGTTTACTGTCCAATATCTTGTGAGGTCGAAAATGATAGTCCAAAGTAAGATGCCCAATAAGAGTGTAAAAAGATTTGCTTATCATGATAGCTTAGTCCTTTTGATGCTTCATTATGAAGGTGGATATGTATAAGAACTAAGTAGAAATCTTGATCATATTACAAGTGGATATGTATTACAAGTTTAGATTCGAAGTCAATTACCTCAGCTTCAATTTCATCATAGAGGAACCGCTGCTTGAGGATAAGCAGTGCTTGATGAGCAGCATCATTGTAGATGTCAAATGGAATCAAAATACTCTCAAGAAGTCCCACAGCTTGAGACTCCATCACGTGATCCACAAGCATCCAAGGAAGGGAGCATTCAATGGGAAACTGCAAATTGGTCAATGTGCAATCTTTGTGAAAAAAAAAATAACAATAGAATAAATAAAGGAAAAAGGGTGAGATGAAGTTTAAGAACAAAAGGGCAGGGAAAAGGTGGCAAAAATATGCCCATTGCTTCAGTCTAGAAGTCATGATCTGAAGTTTTGACAAGTTTGGTATTTGAATTGCTGATATTGTTAGATCTTAAAGTTGCTTTAAAGGCAGAATTTTCAGGGAAAGCACACAACTGACTTGCACCAGAGTCGTGCATTCATTTTGAATAGTTGGAAATATCTATCAATTCTGACAATTTCTCATTTCCAAAACAAACCCACATTACGTGAAAGTAATTAAGACACGACAGAAATTCCCAAATTACAGGCGAGTTTAGTTACCTGAATAACACGAGAAGATTCCAAATAAAATTCTCTAAACCACAAAAAGCCAAGATCTGTCAAAGTAGCAACTGTAGCTGCATTAAGCAAAAGCTCAAAGTTAATTTACCTCAAAAACTAATGTCAAAGGAATGTGTTGTTACCATAAGGACTGATAACATAATACTAAAGGAAAATAAATTAAAAACAAAATGGCAAGAATTGAGCAATGTAGAGTACCTAAACATGTTAGCCAATCAAGTATCAATGAGATTTATAAATCTATGTAGCAAAAAGAATAACTCACACTCTGGTAACAGCTCTATTTGTATTAGATGCAGGAATTTGTATTTATAACTGAATACACCCTTGATCAGTATTTAGATGCAGGTATTTTATTTGGGTGTTTTGTATTTAGTTGTCAAGAGTATTTCTGTAAATTTGCTGCGTTGCAGGAATTTACTGACTTCAGTCTTTTCTATTTGAGTCTTTGTTTTGGAAAGTTCTGTCTAGTCAGGCAAAGGATTTGTCGAGAGAGGAATCTGAATCCTGATCTGAGTTGGATTTAATTGAGAAAACTAAGTTGTTTCCAGTTTTGTAGTCTATAAATAACATACCTCTTCAAGAGGAGATCAGATAGAGCTTAGTTCAATAAAAAAATTCCTGCAGATAGTTTGTCTTCTTCAAGGGTTGTGAAACGCAACTTTGTCTTGGGTGTGACACCTAAAGGTCCCTAGATGTGACACCAAAGGGTTCTAGGAGTGGTACCTAGATTTTTTTTTTTTTTCCTGAAATCTATTTACAGATTTCATTTTCCTTGTTTTTAAGGCCACAGGCTTCTGCCTTTCTAAAGCATAAAAGAGTTTAATAAGAAGGTCCATTCAGTATGAACCCACACTTCTGCTGCATCAACTGGTCCTCTTTACAATAACATCTCCAAATTTTCATCAATTCAAAAGAAAATGAGGATATTATTATGTTTGTCTCTAGAAGTAAGAACCTCAAAATGATAAGCTGTACATTGGTTTTTGTATCTCAGCTTGGAATAAGTACAAACACCAGAAATTAAAACCTTTGTGTCATACTTTTGACCATCCTGATATTATAGAGGTGCTCTTTCACTAAGTCTCAATTATGCCAAATAATTGTTTTGACAGCCTTCCTTTGATTTGTGTAAAAAACATCCCAAAAGAATAGATAAAAATAGATTAACTATAGAGATGGAGAAGTATTAAAGTTAGCATGAAAAAACTAGTTACAAAAAAGAGTATTTTTGGCTTAGGATAGGGATAGATACAACTTTGGATAGAGCATAAAAACGGTATTGAGCGGATCTACATGAAATAGGATAACTTTCTGCAATATATCAAGTTTATGGAAAAATCATGAGCAGCATATGTAGCCAATCAAAACAAACATGGAAAATTTAATAGCACAAGGAAAAATAGAAGTTGAAACAGAATACATACAAAGCTCTACCCATAATCATCCATACGAAATTACTTGCCAAATACAAAGATTATTCCTAAACAAAAAATATACTTTATTTCCTAGATTCCTATATTCTCCAGGAAGGAAGCTTCCAAGAGCTGACTGCTTTTAGGATAAAATGGTTCAGGAGCAACTAAAACCTTCCTATACTGCTATAATACACCGTGCCTCCATTCATGGAGACACACAAATTTTGGAAAACAATTGTAAAAGTACACAGAAGCTCTAACTTTTGAACCTCAGGAACATTTATCAGATGTCTCAATTTATGCAAGACCCTTCCCATCAATTTTCCACTATCAAGAGGATTTTTATCTATATAAAATCTTTTCTGGCAGTGCAAATGCCAAATTTAGCTTCATTATTGATTTATATAAGGTTATTCATCTTCAATTTATTCAAGACTTAAATCTCACCAACATAATGACATAGCTTAAGTCTGTTTCTATTACTGAATCTGTTCTTACCGGTAAAAAAATTAATGCACCACTATAAAGTATGTTCATCTGATGAGATCTATTGAAGATTGAAAAAGAATGTCAGGATAATTTAATGTAAAAGACCTGTATAATCGAGTACATGCAAGAAAAAGCCAATAATTTAATGTAAAAGACCTGTATAATCGAGTACATGCAAGAAAAAGCCAAGCTTGTAGAAGAACGTTTCCAGCTGTTTCAAATCATTAACAGGAATATCAGAGCCAGAGTTTCCAAATAGACCACCAGGCTTCCTCATGTTACCACCTGACACCACCTCATATATCAGAAACTGCAGGCAATGAACCTGAGAAGGGGGAGGGTAATAAAAAGGTTAAGATAATAAAGTAAATATAAACATTACTAAGATAAGAAAATAAATAATTTCTTCATACACCAATGCTTATCTCTGGTATGAAAACAAGACGATTAGTGAATGGTTTCTTTGCAACCTATATTTGAACCAAACCAAGGTAAACGGAGTGCTGTAAGATTATATCCATTTTTGTCGGTTCCATGGTGCATCTCCATATTTTGTGTTTAATGGACATGCAAAAAGATTGGAAAAAGATTTTTAAATTTTTTCTTTCCATTAAATAGTTCTGGGAACTTCTAACAAAATTTTATTTTTCATTCGTCCCTGAAACTTCTAATCATGTGTTATTTTTGTCTTTCCTTCACAATTATGGAAGTTGCTACATTTTTAACAGAACTAACAATTTATTGAAACTGCTGTAGTTTCCACCCAACCAACAGAAGTCGGGCAGACCCTATGTCCAGCCCATTTGTAATGAGCTTAAGTCTCATTCTGAAACAATGTACAACACAGAACCAGCAATAGAACATGAAATGAATTGCAGGCTGACCTGTGCAGCAGTTGGTGCAACAGGCCTTGGATAGAAAAAGTTCACTTTGCTTTCTTCGCCACCATGTGGAAATGATTGTAAATCTGACTCAGGTTTACTTGTATTTGCCATCCAGTCAGCTGAAAGTGTTCGCATATCAGAAAGTATCCTGAAATTAACAAGGATGCATTAGAAAGCATTACAGGAAATTTCCAATAGTGTAGAAAGCATTAGAGGAAAGCAGGACCCAAATAATACTATGACACATTATGGAGCCCAAACTGAAAAACTCCACAGATACTGCTTCTAGTCATCCCTTTCAACACCAGAAAAGAAAGGGAAAATGAGTAGTACTGGAGAAAAGATAATAGAATTATTCCCATTTGTGTCATGATTCATGAAAAGAAGGCAGGTGGCTAAAGAGATAGTTCACAGCTTTTCTACATGAATAATTACCCAATTTAGCAAGGAGAAAAGTCCAGAATGCAGCATGGCTTGTCAAGCTGCAGCAAGAAGCACCTGAACGTAGAAAGAGCTAAAGGCAAAACCATGCTGCTGTGTAGCTACCATGCAGAAAAAATAGAAACTGCCTTCACACCAGGCATGGTGACACTCAGCCGTGCAGGATTACTGTGTCAGGGGAAAAAATAATGCTTTTGCTTGACCAATACCTTTGAGCCTTGCTTAGTGTAAATAGTTCCTAGGGGCTCAAAGCTTAGAACTTTGACAACTTTGGTCATACTTTAGTTCACTTGGAAAACTGGGGGAGATCAAATTTTTAAAAAAAATTAAAATTAAAATTATATATATATATATATATATAATAAGATTTAAAAAAAAAAAAAAGGAAAAGAAGAAGAAGAAGAGGAAGCAAGGAAGTGGTTAGCTTTGTGAAGAAGGAATTTGACACCCTAACCGTGGTGGAGAAGCAAGGAGAGGATTGGTAAAATTCCTTGAAGATCCAAACCAGGATTCCATTAATCCTTTTCCCCTCTTTGATCCCATAATTATGTTTTTGAGTGTTCTTCAGTTTCTTGCTTTTTATGGACAGCTAAGCCTCTTTCCTTGGAGTTATACAATGTGAACCCCATGTAATCTTGATTTGTCACATTAAATCTTAGATTTTTGTTCATTTATGGGCATTTCAAGTCTATTGCATGGGTTTAAATTGAGTTTCCTACCAGCTTGATGATTTGTGGATGAATGGGCTTGTTCATGTTAGAATCTAGCCATGGTTGTGAACAGATTACAGTTCTGTACAAAGGCACTTGAGTACTACAAAAGTTCTGTACAAATGACACAAGACTATTTCCTACAATAATAATTCAAGCTAAAGCAGAGCAGCTGGAAATGGTATGCTATCAATAGAAATCACTGAAATACACATCATATCCTGTCATTCCAAAATAGATTATTTCAAGATTTGGTCAATGTTTTGCAACTTTTTAAAGTTTTCTGCTGACAAAAATTTGTTTTACCAATTCTTGTTACTACCCAAAGCCCATAAATCCTCAGTATTAGGGATATTACTTAACTGTTCCCACAGATGAACACGATGCTATAAGACCAATTGGTTAAGATCTAAAAGAGTTAAGTTAAAAAAAATATCTACCAGACTTTTGTAAAATGCTAAGGCAATCAAAATTAACGCTATTATCCATGATTCAGCCCATCCCTAGCTTCAAGTAGCACACAAGCATCATAATAAAAGCCTTGTCTCCCGGAATTCATAAGGGAGTAAGACTAATCTAGCAGACTAAAAGTTAATATGTGAAAGCAAACATGCTGTTTGGCATTGACTTCAAAGCATTAACTTAATCACAAAAAGGAAAGATAAACCAAGTTCCAACCTGGAAAGATCCTTTTTCTTCCGAAACGTAGTGCGCAACATAGTGGCTAGCACATTCTGAACAAAATCCTGGACTTCTGCGTGGATAGTCTCCCATAATGCATCAGCCACCAAAGTATCAACCTTCTGCAGCAATGATCCAATGCTTTTGATGTAGCTAACAAGTTCAGTTAATGCTTTTCTTTCCTCAGAACTATAGTTATATCGTACCACCTATGAGATATTGAGAAAGCTTATGTTATTCGATTTCTAGATGTAGTTTATTACCAAAAAAAGGTAATCTCTCTAATACTCCAACCTAATAAGCCAAAAAGTGGTAAAGTCGTATTGCAAGTGTTTCAAGACAATTACTGAGGGATAAACTGGTAAAGGTAGTAGCTAACTTAATGCACACGTGTGTGTGTGTGAAGCAGTACTGAAGAAGCTTGCATTCAAAAATTCAAAGAAAGAGACAAAAAGAAGACAGCATATATCATGTTGCAGACAGTAACTTTGGCAGATACATAATGAAATGAACAATACAAGTCTAAGATGGAAATCTAGGTTGATGAAGGCAACCAAACCTTTTCATAGTCAGAAAATGATGTTGGTGTCCCCTTAGGCTCCACTAGAATAGGATCCTTACATGGACGAGAAAATTTCCATGCGCATTGTTCCCAGACACGCGAAGTCCATCTACTTAAGAGTTGAAAACCTTCTACAATAATGTCATATACATTCCCCTTGACTTCCTTCACCCACTCAACATCTGTGCCATCTACAGATCTTAGTAACAAAAGCTGCACAAGGAGCACTTTATTAGTGGCATATTTCAGTAACTATGATATGTTGACTAGGTCAAATAATGGTAAGTTAACGTCCACAATAAAATTTTGCAACATCCACAATAGAATTTTTCCACATGACTCTTACATGTCAACATACACAATTTGAGTAATTATGATGAATATTGCAGTGAATATTTGTGCATGTTAGCAAAAGCAAGCATCATTATTGTTTATCCTTTGATGTTCATTGATGTGTATGCAAAAATTAAAAGTGTAGAAATAGACATAGACATAGCAAGAAAAACCTGATTCATAGCTAAAGCAAAACGTGTAGAGAAGTCATCATGCTCAGCACGTATGGTCCCAATGTGGTTGATGATCAAATAGTGTCGCTGATAAGTAAACTCAGTCAAGGTACCAATGAAAGGCAAATACTTATGCAAGAGTAATAGTCAATCAGCAGGTTATTTTCGTTTTGAAAAACATGAAATCATTAAGAAGATAAAACCCAGGTAGTAATCAGAAGGGCAATCTGGTGCATAGAAGCTCCCGTATGTATGGAGTCTGGGGAAGGGTCTCACCATTAAGGCTCTTTTGTACGCGACCTTACCTTATATTCCAATAAGAGGCTCTTTCCATTACTTGAACCTGTCACCGCACAGTCAAATGGCATATAACATGAAAAATATTAATATAATCTATCACCCCACTGCTATTAAATTAATCATATAAAGATTTGTAACCTAACATTAAATCTTATAAGAATAGTCCATACGCTTATTGTATGCTGAAAGGTCAATGAAATCAGGAGTGTGACATGTCCACCAACTTCAAAACAGTAGAGTACGCATCACCACTCATCCTGATCACCACTCATTATAGAGAATACACAAGAATTTGCAGGCTCAACAAAAATGGAGGTTGTGGTAGGTGCTGCAGCAGTAAAATCTGGCAACTACTATGCTTCAAATGTACATAACATAAAAACTTGTTACAGACACTTTAAATAGAAATACCATTGATGCTCTTATGATGGAAAAAGGAACAAAGATTGAGACATGCAGAATGCTTAAAATTCTTCAGAGAAATGGTTCTTCTGTGTTCTGAGATTGATCAGAGAGAGAAAGAGAAGGATGCATTAGCTCTGACAAGCTGTGTCATCATTCCAAATTTATTTTTAATTTCAAAAGGTATGTTACACTTTCAAACATTTATGTTGCTGAAACATTATTTTGGATCCATGCATCCTCCAATTTTTCTCAGATCAATTTCACATGGTCACATTCTTCAAAAGGCACAAAACAAACAACAAAAACAGTAGGAATGATGAAACTATTAATTCTAGAAGAATTATAATGGCATGAAATGTAACAACTTCCAGAAGCTAAATAATGAAAGGATATTCTTGTGCCTCACGTGGTGGAAGCTCATGAGTTGCCGGAAGACTGAGAAGACGAGTTTGGGATGAAAATTTTGGAAAGTACACTGACAACTCTTTTAGAATTGCAGCTGGAGAAAGGTGAAGATCTGGAAATGCAGGAATAACTGGATCATTCTGCTCATGCACAAGCAAAGCCAAGAGGGGGCGGATGAGAGAGGAAGAAGAAGAAGAAGAAGAGCACAATTAGTCACCAGTGACTCTTGAAACACTTCTCTCTCTCCAAAGAAAAAGTATTTCCTGAAACTCTGGCAGCTAAACTAACAGTTCTATGATAGAAATAAGCCAATATACCTTAAATATATTGATCAATCTGTTGATTTTCACCCTCTTGTACAATGACTCGCTATCTTTCTCTGATGATGCTGCTAAGACAACAAGAACAGGCAAAACGCGGAGAAGAATGTGCCGCTCATGGAACAGAAGAGCAAAGTCCAACTCCAGTGATTCAACCACAAAAACTATAAGAACCTGGAGAATATCTTCAACGCTACCGGATGTTAAAGAAGTTCAACTCAATGTTGGAGAACAAATAACAAGATATACCAGGTGATATATGAACTTCGCTCCAACTGCATTTGGTCTATTAAGAGTTACTATTGTTAACAAGACAGACCCACAGTGGAATTGGTTAAGTATAAGGTGCTTCAAGAAACTGACTGTGATGGTCAAAACAAGCATTCGAAAACAGAAAACTACAAATAGAATATAATTTACCTAGTTATTATATTTATTTTGTCATATTCATTTCAAAGGGAAGAAATGGATCCTGCTAATGTGTATGATACCACAGACCAGCAGAACCAGCAAATCCAATAAGTTTAACAATTTAATATAACTGACTGAGCAGATAAAATAGATGTACATATTAAATTAAATGGGGCAAGATTTTTTGCTGAATAGAAAAGAAAATTATGCTTCAATCCGACTAAATCATATTAGTAGTTTAGGCAAACTCTTGGAATAAAAATAACATCAGAAGTCTTATCTAAAAAGTTGACATCACACTTCTACAAATTGAGTGAGAAGTGTTGATATAACAGTTTGGACATAGACAACATCACTCCAGGCATTTTGTAGCCTTTTTGTTTTCTTTTGGATAGTTTCGATAGCTGACAAACCTATTATTTTCAACCTTCCCACCAAAAAAAATTCACGGTTGAACAAGGGGGAATTAAGCAATGCCTCAAAGAAATTGTAACTCCTTTCCCCATTTAGGAGACGAAGCTCTAATAATAAAGTCTGTGAACACACTGAAATTGTGCTAATGCATGCCAGTTATTTTAGGTATTCTATACATGATATGCAAGTAGCTAATTTTTACAGCAAAATGACAGAAACTCATTTCCTTGACACACAAGGCCACTTATTTACAAAATTCGGTCACCACTGCAAATATACTGGAACATTCACCAGACAAAGGATACTTATTTACACGGAACATTTCAACATGCAGGTTGAGTAGAATCGCCCACCTTGTGCTCAAAAAAATCTGCAAAGTAGAATGGCCAAAATCAAGCTATAATGAAGATAAAGATAAGAAAAGCAATCTTATGCATTGTCTCCAGAACATTCAATATGACCAACAGGAAAAAAAAAATGGAAAAGGATAATTCCTTCTTCTTTGCACTTTTTAAACTTAACCTAAATTTACAGACCTGTAAGTCATCCAATTCTTCCCTCATAGAATCAGTTTCCTGCCACTGTACACTGACTTGCGTAAATGTCCTAAGAATAAAAGTGATCCAAAACCAAGAGGGCCTCATATCAATGTAATAAGTCAATGTCAACTTCTGCGGGAATTCACATGAATGATCCAGAAAGTGCATGAAAATAAACTGGAAATAGTACAACAATATTCTAGTTAGACTTTAGCACGTTCAAACTAAATTTCAACAACAGCAATGGGCTCAGAGGTTGGATTAAGGCATTTTAGCATACTTAATGATACTTCTTTTACTTAAAGGCAAAAAAAGTATTACATGTAGATCTACATACAAAAAACAAATTAATGAATTAACACAACGAAATACTATCTAGTTTCTGCATCATATTAAAATGTCTTTTCTAGAATCCATTTGATCATAAGTTTATCAATCTTTTAAAGAGCCATGCATCCATCACTTATCAGCTGAATAACAGGTTAGGATTTTCTCTGAGTGCCAAATTAGTGCCCTTGGAAACTTGATCAGTATATGGAGATTGAATAATACTCTTGTGCCCCTCATCCTTCCGACCACCTACCCAAAGAAAATACTATAAAGAATGCAAAAGCTTATCCCCACGTGTTTAAGAAAGTTGCCCATGCAACAAAAAGCTTGAAATTACAAATATTATCACATTCTGCATGCTAAATATCAAACCATACCTCTTATACCAAGAAAAGTCATTCGGTATACTAGCCTTTGCATTTTTAAGATGATCAAGTTGAACTAAAACATCAAGCAACTTTAACATAGACCTGCAGTAATTATGACAATATGAAACTATTAAGATACCCAACATTATTAATAACTACAGAGCCAAATCAAGTAAGAATAAGGAAAATTTTTTGGACCAATAAAACATGTTCATATGTTACAAATAAGATAACCAAAATAGACAGAAGTGAAGAACACAAAATGATCAACTGGAGGAAAGTAAATGAAGTTTGTTGATGAAACCTTATCCAAGAGGGATTTGTGAAAAAGAAAGCTAATTAAAGAAATATATCAAACAAGTTTTTTTATTGCACAACTCCAAGGGTTTAAGGATGCAGATAAGAGTTAATCATACACATCAACCAAAAATAAATTCTGCTTGAAGCAAAGCACTTGGAAAAATGCCAAATAACACATGAACTTGTCCAACTGTCCCCTAGAGAAAGGGACCAGGTTTAGCAAAACTTGTTTCACAAGAGCAACCAATAATTTACAACAAATCACAAACTGAAAGCCACAATTGAAAATAATAATATACATAACCCAATGAACAAGATTTCAGAATTTATACTGCCCATTGGCAAGCCAATCTCCAGAAATTCCAGCAGATATCAGTCTTAGCATGTTGTCAATCAGACAGCCATTCTATTAATAAATCTAACAAATTACATGCAAGTGCAAGAAAGGTGATGGATGAAGATCAGTCAATCGAACTACATCAAGGCAATTCAAATTATAAACTTCAAGGAATTGCACATTATTATGATATACAGGGAGTTTTCCATACACTAACATTTGGTATCACGTCTAACAAAATTAAAGCAATTTGACTAGTTCAAATATCTGAACTCATATAATATAATGGAGAAAACTACCAATCAAAGATGTTGACGCACCAGAGATGGGTTATACTAGGACCATTAATACGTCGCTCAGGCCTAGAAAATCGCTGCATATCTGCAGCTAGCTGCATCATATAGAGTATCCATTAGTTTTAGCGACTTATTTTTTGGATCTCTAATGTTAATAACACTAAAATAAACAAGAAATCATGCCTTTGACGATGCTGATGCTTGCCAGCGCTGGATTTCTCGCAGACGACTCATTTCCAAGTCAAGAACTTGATAAGTTTCTAAATACAAGTCAGCCTGGCTTTGCTTCATTGAATCTGGAAGCTGTCACAAACAAGTCCACAACTTATATACCACGTACATCCAATAAATAGTAGCAAAGTGGATTCCGCATATCATTTCATGACCATTTAAGCAGCTTACGAGAATGAAAAGAAACCATTGAGCTTCAAGAAACTACACATATAGAACTCAACAAGCTTTCTACAACAATATAGCAGCATTCAAGTCTTATGATGCACCCTTCCACATAGTAATGAAATTGGAAACAATATATGCTTAGCATTCTTCTTTGCTTTAGCCATCCAGGTTGGTGTTTTTCTTCCTTTTTCCATGCAACCTTGCTTTTTCTTATCTTAAACATCAAATTAGCATTTAGGAACAACTCACATTGCAGAATATCACATATTAAAACATGACATACAAAACCAAAACAAGCTTAAAATGAAAGCTACAAATTCAGATACTAAAATCGACCTGGGGAAGTGCTTTAACACAGCTTCGGTAAGTATACAGCACTGAGCCCATTTCCTTTCCCTCTTGTATTAACAAATTCTGCCACAACCCAAACATTCATCAATATAACACAGATATAATAAACATTGAAAAGTTTTATATACGAAACCAATTAAAATTACTTTCGGGGGAGAGATGGGACACACATGCACACATGCATAAAATAAAACAAGAACAAAGATATACCAGCTGATTAATAGCTTTAGTATCTTCTGACAGCGAAAGCCGATAGGCAGAAACATCACTGTATTCTGAAAAATTCAAAAAAAAAATTCAATAAGAACAAATAAATCTTGACTGAGTTCAAGGTTACAAAATATGAAAACACAAACAAATGAAAACAAATGCCTTTTTACCAATCGGGCTAGTACAGAAAGCTCTTTCAGTGGAAACCCAGAAGCCTGGACCTTGAACTTCTGGCTGATCATCCTAAAATAATAAGAACAAGTAAAATTACAGTATTAAACGAAGAAGTGAAGTATGAATCGTAGAATGTGATAAATAAATTGGTAAATAGAGGAAATTTATAAGCCACTAAATAAATTTATTAATTACCTCTAACGAGAATGTGGACAATGCAGCAATTGCTTCCTCGACGGGAACAGCCATACATGAAAACACGAAAAAATAAAAATAAAAAATAAAAAATTGACGCTTATTTTTGTTCTGTTCTTTTCTGTTTCTTCTTTGGTGGGAAATTTTGGGGAATGATGTCTGAACTTCAGCCTGTGAGGTAATTGTGTAATACTAGCAAAATTGAAATGGAAAGGATTTGATTTGATTTGATTTGATATGCTTGGATCGTGAAATGTAGGGGTAAAATGTAGGTACAATATGAAGGAATTTATGGGGAGACACGGGCAAATTGGAAGAATTTTTTTGCACGCTTTTCTTCCTTGGTTTAAACAGAGAGAAACGATGATGGACCTTCACAATTTCTAGTAATATAATAAAATAATTTATTGTACTTGAGGGGGAAAAATAACTTGTGTAATAATGACTTTGAAGCTTTGCTTTTACTTTTTGATGTCATTGCTTGAGGATTAATTCTCGATTTTTTAAGGTTTGATGACATCGAGATGGGGTATTCTACAATTGATTCATTTTATAGGCAATTTGCCATCCTCAGTTATTAAGGAAATTTACAAATAAGACAGGGTTGATTGTCGACTTTATAAAAATATCACCCTCCTTTTTTTCTTTTGTGTTATAGCACTTTTATCAAGAAAATGACTACAACACCCTTCTTTTCTATTATAGAATATAGATTTCTCTCGTAGAACACAGATTCTAGCACCTCTATTCCTTTGCTACTCTTCACTTCAACGGTTTAGGACTGTTTGGTCGATTGCTCAGTTATAAACTACTCTTCACTTCAAGGATTTAGAGCCCAATCACACAGAGTATAACACTTCTATTGTCACGCACCTAGCAAAGTTTGTTCTCTCACACGCCATTGGTCGCACTGCAAGCAATCGCATTTGAAATCGTCTGCAATCAATCACATTTAAAGTCGTCTGTAATTGCAAATTAGTTTGATTTATTATCTTTTTAACTGGGTTTGTGAATCGTACAGATAAAATGGTCAAGCAATACGTCCATCAATAGGTCGAGCAAAATGTTGCGCTTGTAATTGAGTCGAGCGTGAGGTCTAGCATTAGGTCAAGCAACATGGGAAGTCGAGTATTTAGTCGATATTTTAGTTGAGTACTCTGATAGGGCTAGATAAAGTGTCCAGCAGTATAATAGGTCGAGTTTAAGGTCGAGCAACGAGTCGAGCAATGTGGATGGAATGAATTTGTCATTTATTTACAGCCCTACAATGATCCGTTGTTTATTGATTATTTTGGTTTTCAATGTAGGGATGTCACATGGCATTACGTGGTCTGTACATGTTTTTTATGACGGAAAATGGAACGTTGATCCCAGTACAAATGAACAAAGCTTCATTAATTACAAGAGAATCGAAACTCTTTTGTTGAAAGAAGACACAAGCTCCAAGGAACTAGTGAATCTCATTATTTTTATTCTGCAATTAGATATGGAGATTGAAGACAGAATGGTCCTCGAATATGTACCCAAATACTTGTCAAGAATATCCCCTATCCCTATCAAGGCTGATTACCATGTCAAATACTTTTTGAATGAAATTATTAGACGGTCCGAAGATGCAAGGATTCCAATATGTGTTACCCTTCAAGCTAAGACTGAAGCATCAGGTGCTAAAGATAGTGCTAGCAATTCACCAATAAAGCGCTTGGGTGGCGACAGTTGGTTATGGACTAATGATACTCTTCTTCCAAACAATTTCGTCAGACCAATTTTTGAATAGGCAATTGATGATGATGGACCTAGGATTGATGTAAATATTCCGGTTGAGAAAATCATAGTTGTGGAAGATGTAAATACTCCTTCTAAGCAACCGGAGACAAATGTGTCTGTCAATCCAGTTCAAACCCATGCCCAAGCAATCCCCCAATGCCAAACGCTGATAAGGTCATCACATGCTAATAGTGGAACTTCTTCTGACAGATTAGCCGCCATCGTCGATGTTGCGGTAAATGATGTTTTCGAAACGAGGAAGCAATTGCAAATGAGAATGAGTATGCTTGCTGTGAAATATTTCTACGAGTGAAAGGTGGTGAGAGCATTTCGCAAGTACTGGTATATACAATGCAAGCATAGCAATTGCGAGAGAAAACTAAATGCATCTTTCATTGGGAATTCAAGTGCTTAGAAGGTCAATAAATTTGAAAACACACATACATATCAGTTATCGCTTGTGCATTGTGAGAATCATCAGGCAAATAGTAAAGTAATAGGATCATGGATCAAATGTAAGTACCAGGAAATTTGTCGACCGTATAAACCCACCGAAATCATGGTAGATATTTGTCAAGAGTTGGGTGTGAATATACTATACCAGAAGGCTTGGAGATCCAAGGAATCGGCACTCGACGAAATGAGAGGTGGATTTGAGGATTTATATAAAATACTACCAGCTTATTTGCACATGTTGAGGGCATATAATTCGGGTACATTTACTGATCTCAAGATGGAAAAAGATCATAGTTTCAAATATGCTTTTTTCGCAATGAGAGCATCTCTTCATGGATTTCGCAGCTGTATGCGACCAGTTCTTGTTGTTGGTGCCTGCTTCCTAAAGGAAAAATACCCTGGATCATTGCTTGTTGCTACTTGCATGGACGGTAACAACCAAATGTATCCTATCGACTGGGGATTGGTGGATTCTGAAAATGACGTCTCGTGAGAGTGGTTTATGGAAAAGTTGAATTCTGCAATAGGTGTTGAAATCGATGGATTGGTGTTTGTGTCCGACAGGCATAAAAGCATTGCCAAAGGTATTGCACGTGTTTTCCCCAACTCCTTCCACGGAGTGTGTTTCTATCATCTGAGCAACAACTTGTGAGGAACGTTCAAACACAAAGAGGTGCTCCCTATATACTTTAATGTTACAAAGGCTTACACTCTTGCCGAATTCAATGAGATGTGGAGAATTCTTTCCTTACAAGATTCACGCGTCTGCAAGTATTTAACAGAAGTCGGCATTGAATAGTGGTCAAGGGCACATTCTCTAGGAAGACGATACACGATAATGACTACTAACATTGCAAAATGTCTCAACGCATTGTTGAAAGATGCACGGGAATTACTAATTTATTGTTTTTTTTAGTACATTTGAAGCACGTTACAAAGATGGTATTATGAAAGGTGTATAGCAGCGTCCGAAATGAAAACACATACAACCCCTTTCATTGAGAATGAGCTTGCATTTAGGATGCGAGCGGCACAATCTCATGTCATTGAACCAGTCGATATACACCGGTGGTGTGTACGAGACATAGCAAATCATATTTATATAGTCGATTTGCTTCAAAAAACGTGCACGTGTCGAGTGTTTGAAATGGATCAACTCCCATGTATTCATGCGTTGGCTGCAGCCCGTCGCCGACAAAGTGATCATTATTCTTTATGTTTACCATTTTATTTAACCGAATCACTCATATCCGCTTATGCAGAGCCCATTATTTCGGTTGGTGAACCTCAAGATTGGCAAGTGCCTGAAGAAATTCTATTTATTCAATTAGCTCCTCCTGAACCAAGGGCTAAGAGTGGTAGACTCAAGAAATAAAGAATCCCTTCAACCGGTGAAGTGAGAGTTCCAAAGAAATGTGGTCGGTGTGGAGGGAGTGGTCATAACTGTAAAACTTGCTCTAACCCATTCGTGTGTAGGTCCGAAAAATTAATATCTTGAGTACATTGTATATACCCTTGGGGCAGAATCTTGTACATTGTAAACATTTGGTGTTTGGTGTGATTTCCACATTTAATTTATGCCATTTTTCCAATTATCATTTTTGTTGAATGTTGCAACAATAATTTAGAAGAATTATTGGATTTTCTGTTTTCTGCCTGACTATTAAATCAACTTGTTACTCGACTAAATAAAAGCTTAACTAAATTATTGTAACTTGCTCGATCACATGATCGACTATAAACTCAACTAAAATGGTTTAAAGCAGAATTATTGGATTTTTTGTTTTCTACCCGACTATGTGATCGACTTAATACTCGACTAAATAAATGCTTGACTAAATTATTGAAACTTACTCGACCATGTGATCGACTATAAACTTGACTAAAATGTTTTGAAGTAGAATTATTGGATTTTCTGTTTTCTGCCCGACTATGTGATCGACTTAGTACTCGACTAACTAAAAGCTTGACTAAATTATTGTAACTTGCTCGACCACATGATCGACTATAAACTCGACTAAAATATTTTGAAGCAGAATTATTGAATTTTCTATTTTCTGCCCAACTATGTGATCGACTTGTTATTCGACTAAAATGTATTTAAGCAGTGTTTTCATGCAAGTTTCATAAACTAAATGTACCATTGCATACATCAAAATTTTGTACAAATTGTTAGTTCACATCAATAAATGTATTTACAAGGCTCAACTATGAGTGCAGCTTGCCAAAAAATTTGTATTTACAATTTCTTTTCTTCTGCACAACACATCTTTACTTTCGACGTGTTTTTTTGGGCTGCTTGGATTTTTTTTGGTCCTTTTGTCTTACATGGACGAATAGTGTGGTAGCTATCTCAGTACGTGCATCCATGACAGACTTACGATTGGAATTAAATGTCTCGAGTAGGACCCCGTGAATGAGGAATTCAGCCCATTTCAAGATAAATATACCACAGGCTCTGCTGCTACAAGAAACAATGCGCATTTGGTGTTAGTTATAACAAAATTTAAAACAATGAAGTGCCGCAAACATTGTACAGGTGCCGGAATTTCTAACTTTGCTTCTTGACGTGGCAAACCTTGCTCAATGACGACTTGCCAAGTATCCATGCTTGGAAGTTCACATGCCTTGAGTATCTTCGGTATGGTTTGCACAAGATGCTCCAATTTTGGCCCTATCCCCTCTTGGTCCAGTGAGTTATACACGTGGAATGTGTGTTGATGGCTATTCATCCTCACCAATATCCAGTAATTCCCATCTACATGGACTGAGAACAACACTTGGTCGACTATCCAACAGTCAATCTCATACGGAACGGAACCAACGAATTGTTTCATGGCCAAATTTCCGTGCGTGGGATCCTACTTACCCGTGTATAATGTTTTCATTCCAATCCGTGCCCACAAGTAAACACGTCAATATTTCAATTCAACTACATCAGCCAGCTATAAAAATACAGAATATGACGAATAACTTACATCAAAATGCATTTCCATAATGGAAACATCTTTGCGGCCTATTATCAAGATCCTTTTTTGAAACATGGATGTGTACAAGTCCAAATGCTGAAAAAATCCGAACTGTGTGGATTAGGACAACTATAATTTCACTGCCTAACAGATGAATGGAAAAACAATAAAGTATTACCTCATTGGAAAGCCACTCATTTTTAATAAGAACATTCTTCAGCAAATTCGAATCAAGCTCAAAAATAGGAGTCCACAAGAACTGCCTCTTGATTGGCTTCAACCACTTTAGCATGTCTTGAATATTTTCTGGCGCTGGTTGGAAATCTTGGAAATTGAATCGCGCCAGAACCAATAATGGGGTCGTGGATGAGAAGGAGTGGGATATTCAATGCTAAGAACGGGCCCCAAGTTGATACCAGCTAAAATAATCTTTTCACAAACTCCACGATCCTTATTGCCTTTGTCCGTAATCGGGGTTGGGAAAGAGTCTCGATTTCAACTATGATGGGAACGGATGGAGTCTTGTGTTTTACACTAGGTGGATCAACAAGTACCAACACTTTCAAATCAGACTTTGAAGTTGTCCCACATCGGCTTTTCCTTTCTTTCCCACCATCACTTGTTGGAGAGTACGAGTCAGATGTTCGACAGTTGCTGTTAGCCGGTTAACTGCATATTCCAATTCGGCTATTCCAGCCTTTGACCTTTTATGCCGTTCGATCATCTGACTCACTGAAATCCGCCGTGCCTCACGTGCCTTTTTGGGAATTTGAACATCTTTTTCTTCTTTTTCTTTTTCGCCAAACTCCAAATCATTGGTGGCCTCTCCTATTTCTTCTTCATCCCAACTCAAAAAGCAGCTTCTTCCGGAGTTGGAGTTATTGGTATGACTTTAACTCTCTGCAACACATTGAATGTAAAGTCATGATATAACAATATTTAAAACTCAAACATACTGTTTTATCTATAATTATCAACTCATACCTCTCTGCTAAGTAGTTTTTTGGCCCATACTGCATTCTTTTCTTGGGCAAATCTATGGCTCTTAACTGTCTTTCATCTGAACATCTTTGGCATACATCCAGAGGTTTCGACCTTTTGCACTAAAGTGAATCGGTCAAATGCGGCATCAATTCATAGGCGAACACCTGCGATTCATAAACATAAAATGGGAAAAATAAATTATTTAGACTTAAGAACAAAATTAAAGAAAACAGGTTGTGACTTTTAATTTCTTACCCCTAGCACAATAGGAAATCCACCAACGGTGTACGTCTTGTTGTCTTGATCCCTAGACTGCTTCAAAGCGTTGGTCATAACCTTTCTAGCACTATCCATAGTTACCCGAAAAGACTCTTCGCCCCAAGGGATTTCATCAAACTTCCTCCAATTACAGGCCAAATGGACCACCTTGTCATCTATATGGTTCCTCTTTTGCTCCCCAATGATAGATGTGTATAGGAATAGCAAGGTAAAGGACACAACAACCTCATCCGAATAGCTTGCATTTATTTGATCGTAAGCTTTAAAAACATCGGCATATGTTGTTTCATTATGCCGACCTTCTCTAGTTAGATACTTACTAATCAAACTCGAACTATCGGGTGCCTGGAATTTCGCATATTCACGGGTAAAGTCACCCATCTTCAAACCAGTTATTAGTGCGAACTCTCTCCACCCAAATTTAACCTTCTTACCGGCGAAATTAAAGTATAGGCTTCCGTTCTTTTGGGACTCCTCGTCTTCTTTAAGTTGCCTCAGTAGGATGCTGTGAATCATCTGTTTGCACCAAAATGTATGCTCATGGTCCAGCGCAATTCCAGCAAGGCTACTCTCCTTTCTTAATATGTTCGTTTGTGTTTCGGTTAGTTTCAGCCTTATTCTCTACATATTAGCCTCATAGTAGCAGTATTGCGAAACCTTAGTATTGAAGAAATCACACTGCACCACCATTTGCTCCTTCAGAGGGTCCTGATTAACAAAATTTGCAAAATTAAAGCAAATTGGTACTAGCTCGACCCTTTACTAGATTAATAGCTCGACAAAAAGAACAAAAGTTTTGAAAACAACAAATTTTGTTTCATGCTCGACTTTACCAGACTAATAGCTCGACAAAAAAACATAAAGTTGGTGTGAAAACAAAAATTAATACACTGGCTCGATTTTTTTCCCGACTAACAACTTGACCAAAAATATAACAGTTCTGAAACAAACATTTCTGTTTCATGGTCAACTATTTATCCGACTAATAGCTTGACAAAAAATATAAAATTCTGAGAACAAAAAATTTTCTGTGTTATGCTCAACCCTTTACCCGACTAATAGCTCGACGAAAAACAAAAAGTTCTAAAAACAAAAGTTTAATAATCTGGCTCGACCCTTGACCCGACTATTTGCTCGACATAAAACATAAAGTTTTTTAAAAAATTAAAAACTGGACAGTTGAAAAACCGCTAACTCGACTAAAAAATCGACTTATCGCTCGACTTTTTAAGATATTGAGTGCCGCTCGACCTAGGGCTCGACTTATCATCAACCCTCACCAGACCATTTTCTTGACCAAATTTATAGAACCCAGTTCAAATACATACATACAATATCAACACACACTATGTAGGAAGAATAAAATGATCAATTTAAACACAAAATTTGCTGATACTTACCGCGTGATGCTGTACTTCCTTCTTCTCCGTCGCGAGTGTCTTCTTAGCGATGGAAGATGGGCATTTTCCCTTTGTGCGTGCCATTGAATATGTTTGGAATGGGTTAACACTCTAGTTTTGAAATGGTGTTTGAGGTGGAAAACAATGAAGGTTTTGGAAGGAAATGAAAAAGAAAACGGTTTAAAGGCTTATGTAATGGAAGAAGCACGGTTGTTTGAAGGAGTGAAGAACGGTTTATGATATTGATTGAAATGAAGGCTTATGTGATGGAAAAAGCACGGTTTCTCAATGTCTTTTGGTTTCCCGCTCGCGTACAACAGAGAAGAGTGTTGTAGACATTTTCTTCATGAAAGTATTATAACACAAAAGAAAAAGAGGATGGTGGTATTTTTGTAAAATCAACGGTCAACCCTGTCATATTTGTAAATTTCCCCAGTTAATAACTTAAAAGTTTTTAGCAATTTTACCCTTAACTTCATTAGGTTGAGTTTTTTTCCAAAAATATTTATTATTTTAATATAAATTAAATAAATATTGCTTTATTTAAAGGAGTTCCAATTTTACTGAAGTCAACCATTGTTGACTTCAGACAAAAAAAAAAAAAAACTAGTTCCCACTCTTCCCGCATTCTTCTCTCTATTTCCCATTCCCTTTTTTCCCGCACCCCCCACTTCTTCCCTTCCTATTCTCCCCTCCCCCTTCTTTCGCTTTTAGTCTTCAGTTTACTCATTTAGAGCTCCCTGAGAATCAGTTAAATGGATCCATACCATCGTGTTCTAGCCTGTCATCATTAAGGTTCATCCACCAACAAAAGAATTAAATTACAAGACTAACACCGAATGTACTGTGGTAGAACTTGGGATTGATGACTCTTGATTTAAGGCATAATCATTTGTCTCGTGGTATCTTGCATGATATTGGAAGTCTTACAGAGTTAAGGGTTCTCTCACAGGTGAAATAATTTGCAAGGCGAAATTCTTGTGGACATATGTCGGCTGAATCAATTGTATGGGACGAGTCCTTAAAAACTTACCAGTACCATAGTTCCTTGACCCTTTTATCAGTTTTTGTTAGAGAATTTTGGGGTTTTTGATGTGCAAGAAGAAGTGGAATGGGAAAGGGAGAAGAAGGGGAGTGCGGTGGTGAGGAATGGGAAGAGGAGAAGAAGAATGCGGGAGGAGTTGGGAGAACTAACTTTTTTTTTTTAAATTTTGGCTAAAGTCGACAATCCCATTGTCTACTTTAGTAAAATTGGAACTCCCTTAAAAAAAAGTAATATTTATTTATTCTTTTTTTTAAAAAAAGCAATATTCCATTATTTGACTCTCGTTAAGTTATACTTTCATTTTATCTTCATTTTATATTTATAATTTTGTTGCAAAATAAAATATAAATTCCTTTCATATAAATTTGCTAGGCCAGTTGGATGGTGATTTGCTGCATCTTGAGTCAACTTTGGATTTCTTTTAAAGTAGTTTTTTTTTTGTATTTTGATTAAATTGTTTACTTTTATTGCTTTCTACTAGCATAAATAGATTATAAAGTCAAAATTAATTTTGGGAAAAAAAATTCAAAACTCTCTCTTGTGTTTTTAAATTTATTAATACTTCCTTTGTTTTAGTTGGGTTGTAATTCAACTTTTTATGTAGTTTGAATCTTTTAACTTTTTTAACGTGCTATAGGTTGTTAATATATTAAATTGTCTATTCCATTTGTGATTTAATTTTCTTTGATTGCTTCATTACCAATGAAAATTTCATTGAACTTGGGATAGAGAGTTAAAATTTAACTTTAAATGGAGTAGTCCATAATTTTTTCGGGATGAGAACATACTCTTTAGAAATAGGTGAAAATAAAGATTGTTATACACAAAGACTCTTATTTTAGATACCATAAGAATATAGGTGTGTGCAAGACTAAGGAGATACCTAATGAATTTTAGAAAAGGCCATTAGATACATTAGAAGTCCTAACCAATTATTCATTTTAACTTAAGGACATTAAAGGGGATAATGAATTCAAATTAAGTAAAGGATGAATATTATAGTCTTATTGTCTAATAGGTGTTTGATAATTTGCAAGATTGCTTCTTTTTTTCGGTTTTTTTTTCTATACTTTCTTTGGACTTAGATTAGAACCTAGTGGCTTGAGTATGAACTCAATTAGATAAATTCCCTATGGATTCAACCCATTCTCACCCACAATTACTATTTATGATGATATTGTGCCCTTGCAGTTTTATTCTATCAAGTTTTTTGCCACCATTGTTAGGGATTGTTTACTAACTTAGTTTTTACTTGTATATATTTGGTATTCATTTTCGTACGTGTTAGTTGCTTACCTTTTTTCTTGACTAGTTGGTACTTGGAATCAACACTCAAGTTTCATTTTCTGACTCTAGATAATCCAAACTTCAATATGACACCCTATAGTTATAACTGATAGATGGAGATGGGATATCTAGAATGATTGAAATTTATTAGGAAAACACATGGAGAAATTTGGCATCACAAGAATGATGATATCTTTAGGATTCATTCTTTCTATAACAGGATAGGCGTTTGCATTATGTGTGGTGAAGATTATTTGAATGACTTGTGCCCTATGCATAATTGGTCAACAAAAAAGATTATAGATTTTTATAGGAACCAAGATCACTCATATTTCCAATCCAACTTTTGCTAGTCCAAGTTAAATGATCAATCTCCATATTTTTGGAGTAAACATAAAGAGAGCCTTTTCCTATCTCAATTGGTATTACAACAAGGAACATCGATAGTGAGGAGTCAATTTACCAAACCAATGATTCACTCTAACAAGCATTACAACAATAAAGATTAGTAGAGATTTAGTAGTCAATTCACTAGACCAAAGACAAAATTCAAGTAGCAGTCGATAATCTCCATTTCTTGTACGAACAAATTGAGAATTTGGCTAAAATTATCATGTAAAATATTGCTTTAGGGTCGTGGCTAATGCAACAAGTTGAGGATGAGCTAGAAAATCAAGTAAGGATTAAACAAGAGCTTGAGGAGTTTTTAGTTTAAAACATGCCTACTAAGGTGCCTTAAGTCTTGTGCTGTTGGATTATGCCCTAAAGACCAATCATATGATGATACTTTAGGCATATATTGTATCATAATGTTTATAATTAATGGCAATGACTATTATGTTTATTTCTGTATCTGCATTTTATGAAATAAATATAATAGTAATGTTCCAAGAATTTAATTATTCTAAAATTATCCCTAGTCGAGTATTATCATAAAATGGGACAATGATAATGCATTAAGACTAGTATGTGTAGTGACTGATGAAATTGTTCATGCTATGAGATATCAAGTCAACACATGGGTACATGTTAGAGAACAATGTACTGGATTGACCCGCCATGAGAAATATTACATGGATTATTATATGAAGTATCATAAATATTTCTCATAGTGATGATGGTGTAAATAATCCTTAGACTTGAGATCGTCAGAGATCCCAACATGAGGAGTTACATGTTTTGATACTACTAAACGCTACCCGTAAAAGGGTGAATTATAAAAGTAGTAATTGGATATGTAATAAATCATGTAGTGGGATGTTGAGTGATCAAGAAAGGATTTGCCCCTCCTATATAATGGGAGTGATATCTTTGGGCCCCTTAATTGAGTAAGACCATAAAATGCATGGCCGTGCTCAAATAAGTCGATATGCGATATCGGGCTCATTTGTATAGATGTGTCTACTCGGGAATCAAGAAATGCAAAGATTGAACTATACGAGCATGACACGCTCCATGGCTTGTGTTCAATCATGATATCTAGGGCAAAGGGATTTAATTACACGGTAATATCTATCACAAGAAAAGTAATGTCGAATTACTAATATTCTCATAACTTGGGTAGTATTGATGTGTTGCTAGACACCGCTCATTACTTTTGGCATAAAATATATTTTATATCAATGCCAACGTTATGAGAACCTATTGGGTCGCACAATTAGATCGTATCCAAAAGAAGTGCAAAATTCATGTGATGAAATTTTGGTTAATTTAAGGATCCTATTGAGAATAGGAATCTATCGGGTTTTCGTTTTAAAATGGTTTTGGATTTAAGGCCAAAGATTTTGGTTCTATTAATATTAATAAATCCAAAATGAGTTTTAGATTTATTAATTAAATAATAATCAAAATGGTTATTAGAAAATGAAAAGGCAGCCATGAATGTATATGTAATACACTGTAACTCATTTTATGAAAATGAAAAGGCAGCCATTTGTTGGAAAATGAAAAGACAACCATGTGCAACATATTACAATTCAATTTCTGGTATATGAAATGTGAAAAGGCAGCTGTTCACTTGGATACAGATGAAGAAAAACCGTTGGATGCAATGAAGAAACCGAAGGGACACTTTCATTGAGATAGTTTTCCTTTTAAGCTTTCTTTGTTGAAGAAAACGAAAAAGCTATTCTTGGTGCACGAATTTTATTCATTATTCTTCTCTTGTTCAATATAGACACCACTCCTTATTTGAGAAATAAGAACAAAACCGAAATTTGAGTTGAGAACTCAAAATAGAAACCAATCCTTAAGTTGAGAACTTGAGGGAATACCCAAGTAACAAAATCTTAGCTAGCACTAAAAGAATTTTGTTATTTCTTTCTTTAGTTAATTGTTTGACAATTAACTTGAGGCTTGGAGACAATCGTGTGGATACCATAGAGGCAAAGCTAGATTGGTTTTGCTTGTGATTCGACAATCAACAATCTCCAACAATCAACAAGGCCACACTACCGGTAAAGTAATAATCTTCACTACTAATTTGATTTCACTTCGTATGGATCCTTGGAGGGAACCAAAATTTTAATTTCCGCTGCGTTCTTTGATTTGGTTTCCTACATATGCCTCTTATCCTAATACACCAATACCTTTAGAAGTAAGATCTCATTAAAGTGATAGAAGTGGACTATTTTGAGAAACAAGAGTGGTAGAAAGTTGAAATTTATCAATGAAATAGACTTATAGGATTATGAGATCAAACACTTGTCCAATCCTTTAAATTGGTTTGGGCCTCCTTTCTTGTAATTTAGGGATGTCTACTCTAACAAATAATATGCATGGCTTGAGAGGTGAAGAAAAGGAAAAAAGCCAAACCAAGACTTATAAACTCAGAACTACTTTTATCTCTAATATTTAATTTTTTTTCTTATTATTTTAATTAATTTCATACATTTTAGTTGTTTATTTCTTGTTTTGGATAATTAGAATTGAAATTTATGACAAACAAAAAATTTACTAAAACAAATGAGTGTAGAACCGACAAGGCCTACTTGCATGTTGATGTGAAGCCTTAAGGAATTTGTCCTAAAAACTCACAACTTGAATAGATGACCCCAAAACAACATGTCAAGAATTGAACTTTATTTCAATGTGGGAAAACCTTGACTCCAACCCAACAACGTGGATTGGAACCTTGGCATAACTATGGATCGAAACAACACCACAAGTTAAGGGAACAAATTTTAACTTGATAAGTCGCAAGAGTAGCACAAGAACAATCTTGATGCACTCAAAAAATTATCAAAAGAACTTGAATTGTGAATTCCTCACAAAATAAAAATTTTATTCTCTCAAAATTGGATCTATAATGGCTGCCTCTTTTGTCATTTTTATAAGGCAAGAGTTGGTCTAATCCTTACAATAATCGAATCCTAAATGTATCCTATGATTTGTTGGATTAGATGTTCTATAAGAATCCAACCATTAATCCTAATCATAAACTAATTCTAAATGAGAAATCTGGTCTTAATACAACTTGAAAATCTTCTAGTAAGACTTCTAAAAATTCGGCCACAACTAGTTGGATTAGACTAGAAAACCTATTACAAGCTAAATTAGGGTTAAACCCTAGTTTAAATTCGTCCCTAAGCATTCTAATGGGAGTAATTTCAGTTATAAGCCATCTTTGGGCTTCAAATTTTCTAATCTAAATAATTAAGGGCTTATTTGCGAGGCCCATTGGTAATTACATTTTAAAATATTAATGATCTTGGGCTTGTAATCACCAATCTTTGACTCTTCTTTAAGTTAAGCTTGTTGAATAAGCCCATTAAAAGCCTCTTTAAGTCTTTTAACTCTAACCCTTGTCATTGGCCCATGAGTTCCCATAAGTGGATATCTAAGCACGACTTTTATTCCTTGCTCTTCATCATTCCCCCTCTAAATGATTCTGGCCCTAATCTAGTGGGTTGGTATCAAACTCAAATGGGGAAAGATCTACTACATTAAAAGTTGTAGTTACGCCATACTATCCAGGTAGATTAAACTTATATGCATTATTGTTAATTCAAGCAATGACTTGGAATGGTCCATCTCCATGAGGATATAGCTTGGTATGCCTTTCAACTTTTTAGCTGTGTGCACCATCTCTTTAATGGTCAAGTAATGATGCAATTCTACTATATTGGTAATTTCTTGATTCAATCCTTCTAGGAACCAAGCCATGGTCACCTTAGGATCTTCTTCCACATTATCCCTAATCATGGCTACCTCCATCTCTTTGTAATATTCATCAACAGTTTTGGACCCTTAAATGATTTCTTGAAGTCGCTTCTACAACTCTCGGTAGTAATGAGGTGTCACAAATCTTTTTCACATAACTGCTTTCATTTCTTCCCAGGTGTTGATGTGTTTTTCTTGGTTTCTTCTCCTAGAAATAGCTAATTGGTCCCACCAAACAATGGCATAATCTGTGAACTCGACTGCATGCAGTTAGTTTACCTTTTTTCTCTTCCGAGTAGTTATGAACATCAAAAACAAGCTCTACCTTCTTTTTCCATTCAAGATGGGCTTCCCAGATCACTCCTGCCTTGGAATGGTAGAATTTTCAACTTAATGCTTCCAGGGTCTTTATCAACTTTTGGAATATCCCCTCTCTTTTGGGTGCTTGGGATGCCTCCGATTCATCTTTTCCATAAGCCTCCTCATCTTCGAACACGAGATTTTGGTGTGTTCGTTGAGAGTGAGAAGTTCCCTTAGTTCCTTCTTTGTTGTTAGATTCCAAGGCTAATAGCCTTTCATTTATTATTTCTATCATAAGGGTCAATCTTGCTAGATGTTTCCCTTAAGGCCTTTTGATCTATGGTTTCCTTTGGTATTTTTGCTATGGTTGGTTTAAGTGTGGAAAAAAGATATGGGAAATATCCTCACAAACCCTTTTTTCTCCTACCCAAAAAAACCTATACTATGCACAACCTGAATTTTTCTCTCTTTTATTTGGCTTTTATACTTTTGATGAAAATCACTCAAGCCTTTTACTTCTCAATTCACAGTTTAAAATTCTTAATTGAACTTTCAAAAGCACACCAACGTTGTTAATGCGTTACACTTGAGACACAAAGAAGAAATTAAAACAAGTAAAGGAACAAGGAAACAAAAGAACAAAAGCAAAAAAATGACTTGGATGAGAAGAGATTTCAAGTAAAGAAAGTATTTCCAAATCCAAGTCAGATTAGGATTTCTAATCCTAGTCGGAGTAGGATTCCTAGACAGAGTAGGAGTTTGGATTGGAGTAGGGGTCATACTTAGAGTAAGATGGTGGAGGGGAGGGTAGGAATTTTAATTCAATTAGAATTGCTAGTCAGAGTAGGATTCTGATTAGAGTAGGAGTTGTAGTTGAAGTAGGACATTGGAGGGTTAACTAGGAGTCCTAGTTAGAATAGGATTTCTGGTTGAAGTAGGAATTGTGAAATCCATTGGGAATCAAACAACTCAATCCAAGTTCTTTTACAAAAGGGAAAGAAAAAAATTCAATTGTCAATTGGATTAGAAAACAAAACTCAATCCAATTGGCAAACGAGTAGACAACTTACTTATAATGTGATTTGTTTAAAGACGCAATCTATTTAGGAAAAGAATTTAGAGATAAAATTGGATTGCAATTTATATAAATTGGGCAGAAAAGAAAAAATCAATTGATGATTGAAAATTTAGTTTCAAGAATCGAGTTTGGACTAGAAGAAAAATTTAGAAAAAACTCAACAATCCACGGATTAACATTAAACAACACGAGGATCAAGAATCAATCAAGAATAACCATGCAACTTTTCTTCTTTCATCTTTTTTTTTTTATGAACCAAACTGTTTTTTTTTCAATGCAGTAATTAGTTTCTTGAGGAATAAGAAACCAAACTCAACAAGAAACAAGAGAAGAAACATGCAGATTTTTTTTTTGGGTCAAGCAACCAAACACAACTCAACAAAATTTTTGGGAAGTAATAAAAGGAAAAATAAACAAAAAAAATTGAGATTTAATTGATGAATTCACAAAAGAAACAAGAACAAAGAACTGAAAGAACGAATGGGGATGACGGGTTAGAAGAAAGAAGGATGATAAAATAAGAAGCAACAAGAACAAGGTTAAACAAAGACAAGAATAACAAAAAAACACAAATAGGATATGAACATTTTTAAGGGTTACCCAAATTATTCTGATACCAAACTGATGTGAACTCTGAGGCAACTTGCCCTAAAAGTCCACAACTTGAAGGGATGGCCCCAAGAACAAGCCACTGAAGAATTGAACTTTGTTCCAATGTGGGAAAAACCTTGGCCCCAACCCATCAATGTAGATTGAACCCTTGGTATAACTATGGATCGAAACAATGCCACAAGTTAAGGGAACAAGTTTTAACTTGATAAGTCGCAAGAGTAGCACAAGAACAATCTTAATGCATTCAAAAAATTCTCAAAAGAACTTGAATTGTGAATTCCTCACAAAATAAAAATTTTATTCTATCAAAATTAGATCCATAATGACTGCCCCTCTTGTCCTTTTTATAGGGAAAGAGTTGGTCTAATCCTTACAAGAACAAGTTCTAAAGATATCCTATGATTGGTTGGATTAGATATTTTACAAGAATCCAACCATTAATCCTAATCATAAACTAATTGATACGAATCTCAAACCAAAGAATAAGAATTCGAACCTATACCAGAGTGTTGGTTCTAGTATCGTCCTTTAGGTTGAACTAGCTCTTCCTTTAGCAAAATACCAACTCCAAGTTGAAGAAGAACCTTACTTTTGTCCACTTGGCACCCAATGGATCTATCAAAGACCCAAGATGTGAATTTTGACTATCCTTGGAACCAACTAGGACACTTAGATTATTTAGGGAAAGAAACTCAATAAACTAGCTTAAACATGAACCTAAGAGGCTATCTTCAAAGACTCAAAGCAAGTTCTAAACTAGAACTCAAAGAAAAGCTAAAAAGCTCTCAAGTTTGTATTGAATCAAGTTTGAATTTTATTGTGGCTGAATGCCTCTATTTATAGATTACAAGGGCCGATTTTTAGGAGACTAAATCTATCCTCTAAAAGGATTAGAACTCCTCTTTTAGGAAGCTAACTAAAGAAACAATTACTTAAAAGAAAGACTCCTAATCTAAAAAAAGGAAATAACAAATAAAATTGCCTAAAACTAATCCAAGGTTGAATTGAATTGAGTTGCCCGAGAGTTGGAGTTGTATTCGACCAAGCTTGTCCTCTTCCAGTCTTGAATTGGCCTTGGAAGCTTCTTTAAACATCATGGCTATGAATTTGGAAGCTTCTAATGTCGCTCATGATAAAGTTAAGGTAATACTTGATTCATCATTTACAACACTAAGTAGAATGACAATTGGTGACTTAAAATCAGAAGTCCTTGCTACCTTAGTTGCTTGAGCTTCATTTAATTTGGTTATAAGTGTGGCTAAAGCAGCTTGCATTCTCTTAGCTCTTGACCTAGTCATAGGCCCTCCAATGCCTTGCAATGGATCAAAGTTTGGACTCCTTGTAGCTGAAGTTTTGACAAAGATGTTGGCTTCAAGTTCAGCTTCAAGTTCGGCTACTTGAGGAGTTGCAGTTGTCTTGGACCTTGGATTTTCATCACTAATTCTAAACAAGAAATTTGGCCTTAATACGATTTGGAAATCTTCTAGGAAGACTCCTAAAAATTCCGCCACAATTAGTTGGATTAGACTAGAAAACCTATTACAAGCTAAATTAGGGTTGAATCCTAATTTAAATTCATCCCTAAGCATTGTAATGGGAGTAATTTCGGTTATAATCCATCTTTGGGCTTCAAATTATCAAATCTAAATAATTAAGGGTTTGTTTGTAAGGTCCATTGGTAATTATGTTTTAAAATATTAATGATCTTGGGCTTGTAATCACCAATCTTTGACTCTTTTTTAAGTTGAACTTGTTGAATGAGCCCATTAAGAGTCTTTTAAGTCTTTTAACTCTAACCTTTGTCATTGGCCAATGAGTTTCTATAAGTGGATCTCTAAGCATGTTTTTTGTTTTCCTTAATATCCGTCACATGTAGTAAAAGTGGTTGCGCTTGCACAGGCCCCTATGGCATGCGCATGGGTGTGCTGTTCAGCTGTTGCTATGTGCATACTAGTGTAGCAATCCTATTCAAGCTACATTACTGTTGGCAACTAGCTAATGACTCTCTCACTATCTAGATCTCTAGACGAGCACAGGCATCAGTTTGGGTAGGCCAAAAAAATAAATAATCTTTTTCTTTTATGTAAATTTGAGTTTTAATTTAATCAATTCGTACTCTTTTGGTCACGAAATTTTCAAATTTAAAACTTTGAACATGAAATAAAAATGAAAACTTTCTTTAACTTATTTGCTCTTCTTAGCTAAATCTTCACACCTTATTTTTTTCATTCTTTGTTCTAGACTTTGTTAGTTATAAGTGCTTTTGGATAATGAATCATTAGAAAGCTAATAACATTATATAAGCATGAATTGATGTCTAATTGTGTAAGAATATTTTTGATTTTTACTTGAATCTTGAATGTCTTAAATATGTTATTGTGATTTTGATTGCCTTCTTTTTATATTTTTATTTATCTTAGATGATTTTTTGTGGTATACTTATTAGATATTTGATATTGATATGTCAAGACTTATTTATATATATTTGAATATTTAATATGTCTACATATTAAATGCTTTTAATGTTGCTGGTTCTAAGTTTAGATAAAGTAGAAGGCTTGTATTAGGTCGATAGCCAACTAAAAATTTTCAAACTTAATAATATAGATCATATTATAAATCATGTAAAAGATTAAAAAAAAAAAAACTCCCCACTTCATAGAGAGCATTGCATGGTTTCTATAAATATTTTATATCTCTATGACATTTTAACAAAATCCGTTGTATCCCCATAGGGGTTAGGGTGCAAAATGTCCAAAAATGCTCATACATTAATGGTAGGGATAAGAAGGAAAAACATAGGAAGAATTAGATTATTAGAATTGGTAATTAAAATATTAGAATTTTGATAAGTAAACCTATAAAGGTAGCTGATACTATGAGAAGGAGACACATAAATATTAAGCTTCTCCAAAAAACAAATTGGTTGGTGAGAAAGCAAAGTATAAATTTTGGTATTATGGAAAAGACCAAGCTAGAAATCAGGTCGGTATTATTGTGGATTCAACAATCATAGAGCAAGTGGTATGAGTAGTTAGAAATTGGAGTGCTCAAAATTAATGATTTGATTCAATTTGATTTGATCCACAATGAGTAGATCATGATCTGATCCATTCTAATTTGATCCACAATGAGTAGATCATGATCTGATCCATTCTAAATATTGGATGCGATCATATCGAATAGGTTTTGATCCAAACTTTTTTTTTTTGGCTCTTGCTTTCCTTTTCATACATAATGTTAAGCTTGAAATTGATATTTTCATGTAAAAAAAATATTTATTTTTATTTAAAGATAATAAATAATTTTTATATAAATATTTTAATTTGTGTTATTTTCATGTAAAAGTAGGTTTGATCGGATCAGGCCTATTTGATTCAATCCGATCTGAAACATAAAACAGATCTGATCACGATCCAATTAGTTTTTATCTGACTCAATATGATACAATTCATGCATCAAAATGAACACCATTAGTTAGAAAAGGGGATAGAAGTATAACTCTTAATATTATTATATAAAATGAACTTATAAATATCTTGAATGTATATGGAACTAAATTAAATTTTGAAAAAACCTAAAAAGCTTTAATCCAAAAAATCCCTTAAAATAAAAAATTGTTATGGGTGGAGATTTAAATGGGCATGTGAGAGAGGGCATTGGAAAATATGATAGGTTCATGGGATTTACGATTATGGGTTATGAAACAATAAAGGTAAAATTATTTTAGATCTTGTAGTTGTTTATGATTTGGTCATAGGTTATAGTTTTTTTTTTTAAAAATGAGAAAGGAACACTTAGTTACATCTAAAAGTGGTTTTAATTAAGTAAAATAATAAGATTTAATAAAAAAAAATTAAAAACAAGTTACTTAATACACATAGGATTAAGTAGAGGGACTTAAAGAATAATAGAAAAAAGAGATATTTTTATACAAGTCTTATTAAAATCAGAGAAACAAATCCCAAAATTTGTATACAAAATTGTACGGAAATTGCCTAAGAACAATTTACTTGTATCACTAGTCAAAATACGATCACATGAGGGATTGTATCCACTATTCACGGATTAAGTGCCTTCTTTGCACTTTGAGAGAGTAAGGAAAAGCAGATTGAATGTTTTCTTTCTTTTTCATTTTTTTCTTACTTTTTGTAGCAAAAAGAAAACTTAATCTAAGAAACCCTCTTTAGTTTTGCTTTTTGCAATATATTAGAGAACAACTACATTTTGTAGTTTTCCATTACGTGGGTTGAGTTTCCCACTAATAGTATAATGTTCCACTTAGCCCAACATGGGCGATTATTGCTTTCATCTCCCACTCGCCTGTGATGCGCAAACTATAACCCTCTTTTCTCTTCAAAGTTCATACTAGCAAATAATCCATGCGATCAGCATACACTAAGAGCTTATTACCATACATCTGTTAAGAATATATAGCAGATCAAATTTTGGGCATAACCATTTAGAATAGATCTTGTATGCAGTACCCTAGACCAATCAGTTACATTGTATTTCTCTTGATCTCTTTAAATATCATATATTATATTCACAATTATGATTAAACTCGAAATAATCATAATTGGTCGACCAATGAATACAAAACAGAATGTGACAAATAATAGACTGATCTTCCTCTTTCTTCAATCTTTCAATTTTAATTCAATTCACTTTTCTAGAAATGTCTCGTTAGATCATATCATTCATGATTGTAGGCAACATTCAAAGATAGCGAACATTTAATAAAAATTTTTAAGAATAAGATAAGAGTCATAAGGGCACTCAATTGAGGAAATCTCATCCTTATGAGTCTCACACGGCTTGAAAGTTGAGATCAAAACTTTTACCAACTCACAGTGGTCAAATTATGCATACGTAGTATGAAATACATATTATGTATTTTTCTTCTTTCCCATAGAGCATATGTCTTTACACTTAATAATAATCAGATGATAGTTTAGACATTCACAATGTCTAACTTGAGTTCACATATCTACTCATTTTTAAGTATCAATCCATCGTAACTCACATATGGCATTAAAGATGATAAAGTGAAATATGTGGTTACTTCACTTCGGACATAATCAATATTATGACCTCATCTTAACACTTTGTTAAGGCAACATTCATATTTTAAACTTGAGCTCTCAATTATCACATATATAATAAGTTTAAAATTGTCTTATCTCTATTTATCATTCAATAATAGAGGCGATTACCCGTGTGAGTGGGCTAATCTTCCATTTGTCTGACATACTTTCTCGATAATATAATATAATGAACTAAGCATTAATATGCATAAATGTTGAATAAACTCTTAGGCATTAATAAGTAAGAAAATATCAGGAAATTGTGAACTTTTGGGAAATACAAAATATTTAGTACATTAACTTCTACGCAATTTCTAGATTTTACATGACCAAGAAACACATATTTAGGGATTGGTTTTATCCTAGAATCATATCATTCCATGCGTAGATATGTAATGTATATCTACTTCCTTTTGTACAACCATATCTTTTACAAAATTGTACTAGGTATCTATGTGTTTGGTCTTACAATGAAATTTAGGATCCTTAGTATATGCTATTGCTGCTTGCTATCACAGTTAACCAAAAGTGGATTTGCATCACGTTTAGCAATGCCTAAGTTATCAAAAAATCTTTAAGCCAAACACCCTCTTGTACTGTTGCTAAAAGTGCCACAAATTCAGCTTCCATAGTTGATAAAGCTATATACATTTGTTTCTTACTACTCCAAGATATAGCTTCATTATTTAGTAGGAAAACAATTCCGAAGGTTGATTTTCTCTCATATAAATCTCCTCCCCAATTAGCAGTATAGCCTTCAAAGTGCAAATCACTTCCTTGATAACATAATGAATAATCGATAGTACCTTTCATATACCTTAGGATTCTTTTGAAGGCAACCCAATGTGCTTGACTTGGATTGGATTGGTATTTACTCACCATTCTAACAGCAAAACAAATGTCAAGTCTTGTACACATCATAGTGTACATCAATCTTTCATTAGCACTAGCATATGGAACACGTTTCATATGTTCCTATTCTTGTGGAGTCTTGGGACACATTCTATGACTCAATCCTTCCCCTTTTGCAATAGGAGTAGCTATGGGTTTACAATCTTGCATATGAAATTGTTCAAGGATTTTTTTTTTATATTGTCTCTTGTGAAAGAGATAATAATCTCTTTGAACGATCTCTTGAAATCTTAACTCCAAGAATATATGCAGTTTCACCCATGTTTTTCATTTCAAAATTGGAAAATAACCAATTCTTCATAGTATTTATAAACTCTTTATTGTTTCCAGCAATAAGTATATCATCAATATATAATGATAAGATCACATATTGATCTTTGGATCTTTTGATATATACATAATGATCTTCATCAATCATAACAAAGTCATATGCTATTATGGCATTTTGAAAACGTATATACCATTGTCTTGAAGACTGTTTGAGACCATATATCGATCTCAAAAGTCAACATACTTTTTGCTCTAGGCCTTTTGTTATAAAACCAACAGGTTGTTTCATATAAATTTCTTTATTTAGTTCCCCATTAAGAAAAGTAGTCTTTACATCCATCTGATGTAATTCAAGATCCATACTTGCCACTATAACCAGAATAAGGCGAATTGAGGTAAATCTCACAACAGGGGAAAAAGTTTCTTCATAATCAATTCCTTTTTGTTGATTATACCCTTTCGCTACAAGGCGTGCCTTGTATTTTTCATCGAGCCATTAGCTTTATGCTTTATTTTGAGAACTCATTTGTTCCCAATGGCTTTGCGCCCTTTTAGGAGGTCAGCCAATTCCCAAACATGGTTTGATCTCATTAACTCAATTTCTTCCTCCATTGCTAGTATTCATTTTTCCTTATCAGGGTATGTTAAAGCCTCATTTGCATTCCTTGGCTCATCATTTTCTTGTGGAACAATTATGAAAGCTTCCCCTTCAATATCAAAACATCGACGGGGAATGTTTTTATGATTTGATTGTCATATAGAAGGTTGTTCACCTAGTAACTCATCATGCTTCCTAATCCTCTCATTCGGATTAGATAATTGTGGTATTATCTCATCAAGTGGTTGAGATTATGATGGTGTGTTAACTCCTAACATTGGTGTAATGCTATTATCTTGTTCCAGAATTTCATATAGAGATAGGTGAAGCACCTATCTCGCCATTTCTAGGAAATTCATTCTTTAAGAATGTGACATCTCATGATTCAAATTCAGTTATACTCCCACTATCTTGCTCACCTATAAACAAATACCCTTTGGAGTACTCTGAGTATTTTATAAAAATACTCTTTTTACCTCTTGTACCCAATTTTCCATATTTTTTTTGAAATATTGTGAGTATAGGCAACACACCCTAAGATTTGAGAAAACTCAAATCAGGTTTTCTTTTTGTTTGTAACTCATATAGAGTTGAAGTAACTGATTTAGTAGGCACACGGTTAAATATATAAGCAGCAGTTAACAATGCATCACCCCAATACATAATTGGTAAGTTAGCTTGCGCTATCATAGACCTAACCATTTCAAGTAGGGTTCTATTTCTTCTCTCCGCAACACCATTTTGTTGAGGAGTCCCAGGAATAGTCAATTGTCGTTCTATTCCTTTTTCACCACAAATATCTCTGAACTGATAAGATAAGTATTCATGATTTCGATCTATTCTTAATGCTTTTATTTTCTTATCCAATTGATTTTCTACCAAACTCATAAATTTCTTAAAGCAACTTAATGTCTCAGATTTATGAGAAATCAAATAGACATTACCAAACTGAATATAATCATCTATAAATGTGATGAAGTATTGGTGAGCGGATTCTGTGTGCAAAAGTGCCAAAATAAAGCTCAAACTCACACAAATATACACCTAAACCTCACTTAATCAATTGTAGTAAAGTATAGGATCATTTTCCACGGGGAAGTGGACAAAACAAGAATTTAAGTGCAATTAATTATTAAAAAGTGATGTAAAGAGTGATATTTAGTTAAGAAGCATGAATAAAAGTATCCACATAAATGAGAGAAACACACAAATGAGAAGGAGGGTGATCCTTGGGTTCAATGCAAAGGTCGGCTACTTTGACTCCTAAAGGCAACCGAGTGTAGGGCATCTTAACTAAGTGGCTACATCCGCTCACTCCAAATCTCCTTTCGGTCTCATCGAATTATAGAATGAGGAATCTCTTTCGGTCTCATCCCCACCTAGAGCACATTAGCGCCACAACTCTAATGCACAATTCTAGCCCTAGATGTTTTAGCCAACTACTTCACATTCCCTAGTTCAAGTGTTTAATCTAAGAAAACCACCTATTTTTCACTCCACATCTCCTATCGGTCTCAATGGAATTAAAGAATAGAAGATCTCCTTTCTGGCCTCACTTCTACCTTTGCACACTAAAACCTATGGCTTCCACACAATTTTAGTGCACAATTAAACTCATATGGTAGTTGTTTCTGTCTCAAACACCTAAATCTAGAGAATGTTAGGTAGCTTTTACTAATTTTGGTCCAAGTTCATGTATATTCTAAAACACACACGAACACCAAGAACACACACTAAATGTGGCCACCATTCAATGCATGTCAATTCATTAAATACAAGTAGGAAAACTTCAATTAATGCAAGCCCATCACTCTACAACCAACAAGAAATCAAAATAAACCTAACCCATACATCAAACACCAAGAATCACCTAAGATAATTTAGCCTCTCATGGCTTCAAACAAACAACAATCACAAGGAGATATAGCCATTAAAAGCACAAGGAATTGAAAGAAAATACTTCCCTTAATCAAAAGAGTGATGATTCCAACCAAATCCAAACACCTTACAAGCCAAAACAACACCAAAGATTGAAGTTGCATGAGCCACAATGACACTCACGTGTGAGTTGGGGAACAAATGCAAATATGTAAAACTAACCCTAACCTACTCTACTTTATTCTATGTCTCCATGTTTCTCCTACTACTTCCTACTACTGTTTTTCTGCAGAAAATGGGATATTAATACAGCTAGGGCGTTGGGGAGAAAATGTAAAGTTTCCAAAACATTAGGGACGCAATTTGCAAATTTCAGTTGCAGCGCCGCTCTGATTTTGTCCCATTTTCCACTTTTCGTCCTGAATTTGACAAAACTTTCTTCATGAAAGTTTTTCCTCTTTCTCTGCTTTCCATATAATCTTGAATCATCTCATTTTGACGTGTGAATCAAGAGTTATGGCCTCCGAAGATGGCTGATTTTTCCCCCTGTTTTCCTCTTCTTTGGTTCTGCCTTTGCCCAGTTTTGGTCCATTTGCTTTCGGAATTTGAGAAACCAGTGTTCATGAAAGTTTTTTATCTCTTTCTCATCTTTCCATAGCATCTTCAATCATCTCATTTGGACATTAGCATCAAAAGTTATGAACTCCGGAAGATGAGTGGTTTTTATCCCCTTTTTCCTACAAAACACATAAAAGATGAGAATCACAATATAATGTGATTTCTCTAATAAACATGGCATATCTCAATGAATTCTATGCAAAAAGAGTGAAAAACATATATAAGTTTATGAATATTTGATTCTCATCAAGTATATATCCCCATGCCGTGTACTTACATTCATTAGATCACAAATGTCAGAATGGATTAATTGCAAAGGAATCTTAGCACTTGTTTCTTTTCCAAATGGTTTTCGTGTGGATTTTCCTGCCAAACAATTCTCACAAATAGGCAAATCAACGCTTTCAAGATTGCTTAATAAGTTCGATTTTGCTAAACTTTTCATTCTATGTTGGCCAATGTGACCAATTCTAGAATTCCACATGTTCACATCATTTTCATAAGAATCAAAAGATGTGAATAGGGAATAACATACATTAATGTTATTATAGAAAATATCCAACACAATAAAATCATCTAGAAAATATCCAAGACCATAATAACTTGTTCCTAATGACAACTCAACACCATTAATATTAAAGTTCAAATTAAAACCAAAGTTTAGCTAAAACCAACATAGAAACTAAGTTCTGATGTATGTCCGAAGCATATAAGACATCATGTAGGAATAATGTATGCCCACTATGCATGTTTAATTGGCAAGTGCCAATTCCTTTCACTTCCACTTTGGAGTTGTTCACTACATATATCCACTTGGTTCCTTGTGAAACTCGTTGGAACTCCACGAAGGCATCTCTCTCCTTCACTACATGGTTTGTGGTGCCTGAGTCTATAATTCACAAAAGATGACATTTAGCTAGAAAAACAGAACTTGATACAGAAGTTGTACTTTCAAAAGTACAAAGGCTTTTTACTTTTTTGGACTCAGAACAATCACAAGAAAAGTGACCCTTTTTACCACAGTTAAAACATTTCACTTTTGAAATGTTTTTCTTGAAAGGACGCTTTTCTTTCCCATGTTGGTTAAGCTTTGGCTTTTTGCCTAAAAGAGCTCTTCCTTTGCCCTTCCACTTTTTATGTTGCCCACCTTGATGCTTGCATTTGGTGCTCGAAACTCCTTGTGAGCTAGAATCTATATAATATATGTCAATTTATGGTTTAGCACCAGCAAGCGGTCCTCTTCTAACTCAAGATGATGCACAACATCTTTTAGAGTTTTGATATTTTCATTGTGGGTCAAGTGGACTTTCATATGTTCCCAATTTTGAGGCAAGGAACGAATCACTGCTTGCACTTGCTACTCATCAGTTAATATGTGGCCAGCATCCTTCAACTTAATAATCATGTTTGAAATCTACCTCAAATGTTGTTTTATTGTCTGTCCATGAGGCTTTTGTAAGAGTCAAACCTTACAGTGAGTTGTCTTAGTTTGGTAACTGATGTATTATCAAACATTGCTACTAAGGCAATCCCCATATCTTTGGTATTATCAAAATGCCTAAACTCTCGCATAACATCATTGTCCATGCTACTTAGCAACATAATACGAGCAAGAGAGTTCTTTCTCTTCCATGCAGCAAATGCCTCTCTATCTCTTCGATGTTGAGCAGTATTCTCATCTTCAGGCTCTTCCACAACTTGGTTAAGTGCTTCTAGTACTTTTTGCTCTTTTAGCACATATTGGATTTTCATATTTCAGATTTCATAATTTTCGCAGTTCAACTTTTCACCTTTGTTGAGTTCAGTTATGATATTCTTAGATGCTGAAGCCATTTTCTTTGAACACAGAGTTCTACGGACATATATGCACAAATTACTAATGCCTATCATTTATGTATTAATTTTACACTAACTAATTATATTAATAATAATTTCACATAAGATTTTAGATTCAAAAGATTACTATGTTCCCAATCATCACCTAAAATCCCAATTTGAAATTATTATTAAAATAATTATTTATGTAAAAAATTAATTCTTTAAAGTTACTAAAACTTTTAGAACTTCCCACATGAATAAAATATAAATTAAGCATAATCATATAAATATTCAAATATATGTGAGATCATAAATAAAGTACATGTTCTTCATATTAAAATAAACAGTACAAATATAATTTCATCCTCAGCTACATAACAGGTCTACTATTTACAACTAATTCAAGTTCTAATCAATTTAGCCCAAGCAAGAAATGACTCATAAAGTTCTTTTGGTAACTCTATGTTTGATTTCAGTAGCCAGTGAGTAACCGTCGCTATTCCCTTAGATTTGTGCAAGCTTGAATTCATTAAAAGAATTGATGACGTTGCTACCCCAATCTTTATATATTCTCTCAAGAAAGCTTCCATTGTCTTATTATATTCAAGGAATTCATTGTTTATACTTTCAATTTCCCAAATTTTGTCAAGCATTGTTTGCCATTTTTCAGGAAGTGTTTGTCTTAGATAGAGAACTTTTTCATCATTAGGCACAAGGCCACCTTTCTATATTACTTGTTATATCATCTCATTGACCATGATAACATGATCCGTCATATTGAGATTTCCATCCCACCGACAAATTGCTAATGCTTCTTTGCATTTTGCAAGTTTTGCTCTTTGTGCCGGTGTCCTCACAATTCTTGGAGATCTCATAGACAAAACCATGATTTCTGTAACAAATACAGAGTAAAGGATACTTATTATCCTTAGATACAACAAAGTAATTATAAATAGGAAATCAATGTTAGAAAATTTTATTTATTTTTTTAGTTGTTGATGCTTGGGGACCTCGAACCAATCACGCCAACATTCAGCGCATGGACCCAGGCTCCAACTTTGTCACACGGCGTGTGAAGCCCACGCGTTGTCCTCCTTGGCCACAAAAATCCTAGATTTTAGTTGTAACTTTGGAGACTTGTATCTCCTTCATCTTAAGTTCAAATTGGTCATACAATATATTATTTTAAAGACTGAAGTACCTAGTTTTCAAGTGTAAAGGAGGTGTAAAACACAACCAAATATTCAGAGAGATACAGGCAGTCAAACATGGTCACATGATCATGCTAATTTCTGGAAAACAATTTTCTAGATTCAGTTATATTGAAACCAAAATTTGGCGACTCAAATCTCTTTTATCTTAAGTCCAAATTGGTCATATAATATGTCATTTTAAAGCCTAAAGTGTCTAGTTTTCAAACATATAATATGTGTAAATAAACACCAAAAATTTAGAGAGATACATGCAGTCAAGCATAGTCACTTGATCATGCTATTTTTGAAAAACAAATTCCAGATTCAGAATTTGCAAACCCAAATCTTTGTTGATTCATATTTCTCTCGTTTTTCATCCAAATTACACATATTATATACATGAAAGCTTGTAATGTCTAGTTTCAAAATATAAGAACATTAAAGCCTATCGCATTCTAGATTTATAAATAAAAAATGCACAAAAGGGGCTGACCAACATTCTTGACAGAAACAAATTCATAAAAGAAAAATATAACCATTCAACCAATTCCTAAATTTCATGTTTAAACATCAATTAAACATGCTAAATGACTAGGAAACAAGCAATTTAGGCTCTAATACCAATGTAGGAAATGAATTCCAAAATTTGTATACAAAAACGTGCGAAAAATGCCCAAGAACAACTTATTTGTATCACCGGTCGAAATACGATCACATGAGAGATTGTATCCACTATCCACGGATTAAGTGCCTTTTTGTACTTTCAAAGAGTAAGGAAAAGTAGATTGAATGTTTTCTTTCTTTTTCAAAATTTTCTTGCTTTTTACAGTGGATTAAGTGCCTTCTTTGCACTTTGAGAGAGTAAGGAAAAGCAGATTGAATGTTTTCTTTCTTTTTCAAAATTTTCTTACTTTTTGCAGCAAAAAGAAAACGTAATATAAGAAACCCTCTTTAGTTATACTTTTTGCAATATATTAGAGAACAACTACCTTTTGCAATTTTCTATTACGTGGGTGGAGTTTCTTGCTAATAGTATAATGTTCCACTTAGCCCAACATGGGTGGTTATTGCTTTCATAAACCATTAATGAGAATATGGAAGAGCAAGTAGAGAGTGTATGGGAAAAGATATCTTGAAAAGGAAACAGTTAAAAATCCTAATCCTACTCTAACACTTAAGGGGCAGTTACTCCTTTAAGAATTAAAGAGCAGCCTTTAAACAAATAGGAAACAAAAACTCTAATGCCAATTGGGCTTGGAGGTTTGGCCTTTAAGGCTTTTTCAAACTTACAAATTTGACAATTAAAATAACTAAATAATTTGGCCAAAACAGAATTAAGGGACAGCCCTTTAAGACAATTTCAGTCTTCTAACAAAATAACTAATTTAATAAAATTTAATGCTAATAAAATAACTATAACTAAACAACTTAGCCTACTAATACATTAGAATTCGGCCAAGGCAAAACTTGTGTTCTTTAATTTGGACTTGCAATAGATTAACGAGTTGCAAGTTTTGTCCGCATACTTGATGGGCCTCGTAATATGTTCGTCGGATTGAATGCTTGGTGAGTAGGTTGAATAGTTTCTGGATTCCCATCAAAGATTGACCTTTACGATGGAGACTATAAATAAAAAGCTTACAGCCCTTGAATTGCGGCAAAGGAGGATCAAAGGGAGCTTTACAATCTCCATGAACACACACAATCTCGTGTTCGAAAAGGAGGAGACTTATGGAGAAAAAGAATTGGAAGCATCCCATAGCACTTAAAGAAGAGGAGATGTTTCTAGAGTTGACAAAAACCTTGAGAGTATCAATTTAACAATGCCACCATTTCAACGCAATTAGCGGTAGATCTACACTAGGGACTGGGGCACGTGCCTCCCATTGACTTAGTATTGACCAACTAGGAAAATATCAAAAATAGCACCTTTGACTTCTCCATTATCAAATATAGCGGGTCATTTTTCTTCACATATATAGCGTGTCAAGGGTGTTTGACCAATTGAAATGACCAAAAGCCCTTCTATGTGGAGAAAGACGTTAGACAAACATTCCCACGTATCTTCCGCCTGCATGTCGCCAATTAGCATTCATCATCCACTGAATCAACAACCCACGTGACCGAAATCAACTATGGCTCAACCACGGCATGCAGTTGAAGAAGGAAAGCCCGATCGAATAGCGGGTTTGGTGAAAATTTGCGTCTGCTTTTAGATTCGAATTTGCTATCACGAGAGGGTGTGTGGGTTATGTGTTTGTTTTACGGGTACGGTGTCAAGTGTGTGTTAATTTTTTTGGCCGAACTGGGTTTGAACGAGAGAGTAGTCCATACGTCGAGAATGTTCAAAATATGTCGATAATGATGATTATATGTCGATAATGATGCATATATGTCGAAATATATGTGGACATATATGATATAAAATGTCGATATTAATGAATATATGTCGACATATATATCAATAATTATGAAGATATGTCGACAATATGATCTAAAATGTCAACATATATGTTGTTACTGTGCTCTAAAATGTCGAACTATACCTTGAACAATATGTCGACGCAATGATTGAAAATGTCGAACTACAACTGTAATTGTATATATGTCTCTCAACATATCGAACTTAATTTGTGTCGTACTATACTAATAATAGATGTATTATGTGTTGTATTGTACTAATAAAAGATGTGCATGGTTGTGTACTTTGGTAATGTTATATACAAATCAAACGTGCTTAAATTTAATAATATTCAATAAAGAAGACCACAAAATTTGCATATACAAATTGTCCTTATGCCTAAGCACAATCCAATACTAAATAAAGTTAACTCGCTCTACACGTTGTCCCTAGAAACGAAAGCATTTGAGCAAGTTTGCCGGTTATGTCCGCTCCCTCCGCAACTACCACATTTTTTTTAAACTTTCTCCTTTCCTGTAGAAGGAATTCTTTTTTTCTTCCTCCTTCCACTCTTAGCCCTAGGTTCTGGGGGTGATAATTGAATTGCTAAAACATCAGCGGCCACATTCCAATCCTTAGTGTCTCCCACCGACATAATAGAATCGGCATAAGCCCCTACAAGTGCTTCAGTGTGATATAGTCGCGAGCATAAGGTGTAATGGTCAATTTGTCTGCGCTGAGATGCAGCTAGTGCATGAACACAAGGGATTTGATCCATATCAAACACTCGACACGTGCAAGTTTTTTTAAGCAAATCAACCGTAACAGTGCGGTTTGCTATGTCCCGTACAACCCATCTGTGTATATCAACCGGTTCAACTACATAGGATTGTGCTTCTCTCATTCTTGATGCTATTAGCTCTTCAATGTATGGGGTCGTCAATGTTTTCATTTCACTAGCCGCGGTACGCCGTTCGTGAAACCATCTTTGGAGTGTGTTGCGGATGTAATCGACCAAAATGTGAATAGGTAACTCCCGGGCATCACTTAATAATGCATTTAGACATTCTGCAATGTTGGTCGTCATGATTGTATAACGTCTCCCACCTGAATGTGCCCTCGACCACCGTTCAATCCCGACTTCTCGTAAATACTCGCTTACCCTTGAATTCTGCATTGAAATTCGCGAGAAGTGCTCATTGAATTTAGCCATGGTGTAAGCCTTCGCAGCCTTAAAGTATAATTGGATCATGGCATTGTTTCTGAACTTTTGCAATGCTCTTATGTCTATCAGAAACAAACACCAATCCATCGGTTTCATTACCAATAGCAACCTTTAGCCTTTGCAAAAACCACTCTCACGATGCATTATTTTCAGAATCAACAATTCCCCAAGCGACAGGATATACTTGGTTGTTACCATCCATGCACGTCGCAACAATTAACGACCCAGGATATCTTCCTTTAAGAAAGCAAGCGTCAACAGCAATAACTGGTCGCATGTGGCTACGAAAGCCACGAATGGAAGCACCAAATGCAAAGAATAAATACTTGAATTACCACCCTCGTCCCGACTCAGCTCAGTAACAGTGCCCGGGTTTACTTCTTGCAGCACGTGTAAATAGGCTGGCAGTATTGTATACGAACCCTCATAATCGCCCCTTACTTCGTGCAATGCAGATTCCCTCGATCTCCAAGCCTTGAGATATGATATGTTAACCCCAAGCTCCGACTGAATATCTAAAATGATTTCATTCAGCCTATACGGCCTGCATACGTCTTGGTACTTGCCCTTGATCCATGAACCAATAACTTTGCTGCAAGCCTGCCAATTATCACTATGAACCAACGATGATTGGCATGTATGGCTGTTGTCATATTTTGTAATCTTTCATGTAGATGAATTCCCAATCGCCGATGCATTCATTCTCCATTTGCAATTAACATCCGTACACCTTAGGTATCAAAACTTGCTATTTGCCTGAAGAACCTTTCATTCGAAAAAATGTTTGATGGCAAGCATTGACATCCTTAAGAACAGGTGATGCCTAGTGTCAAAAACATCGCTCACTGCAACATCTACGACTTCGTCTAATTTATCAGAAGCTGACCCCCCCGCACGAGAAGACTTAGTGGCTTCGAGGCAATGAATATCTTGAGGTTTGGGTCCAAGAACAGGCTCCTTGCTTCTTGTCGAGGCCATTATTCCTTCATCGTCAACAATGATGGTTTCATGTACCGGCGGTGCATCATCCTCTTTGCTTTCGAATTGATCTGCATTCGGTCTGCTAACATTGTTCTCATCTAAATGTCTTGAATGGATTACATCATTAGTCCAAATTGGATTATCAGAGCTCAATCATTTTATGGGTGAGTTACTGCCGCCGTATTCATCCGCATCAGCCGAAACCTCTCGAATGGTAACACATATAGGTATCCTAGCATGCCTTATAATCTCATTCATAAAACACCTAACGTGGTAATCATTGTTGATGGGCAAGACAGAAATATTGGACAAGTACTTTGGTAGGTATTGGATTAGAAGTTGATCTTTTATTCTCGGATCCACGCCAATGACGCTAATGATGTTATTAACCATTTCCGAGAAACTTGTAGCTTCCTCCAACAATATAGTTTCAACTCTCTTATAATTGATGTATCGATGCTCATTCGACGCTGCATCAACAGTCCATTCTCCTCCATAAAGAACATGCACAGACCATGCATTTTGAGTCGCCATACCTTCGACAGCTGTATGCATTCAATGAAGTTAGATAACCCTTCATTGGCATAACATTCATTAAACATCCATTTTTTACACCATTACTTCATTTTACCATTGAAAAAATGAAACAAGGCCCATACAACCGATGTACAATAACCCCGTTCCTAATGAGTGAAAGCCCTTACAATAAACCTGCTACCCATTATTCAAAAGAAGAAGAGTATAGAAATGTGTACCTTTACAATGCTGGCTCCTTTTCACCTTGCGAATGTTAGGATATGCAGACGCCGGATCCTTTTCACCTTGCGAAGAAGCTTAGTTAGGATAGGCAGACGCAGGAAACCGAATCTACCCAATGTTAGTGATTAGAAATTGGAATCCACTGAAGTCCGAAAAGGCGGTAAAATGGAGTAATACATACTGTTCAGAAAAATTTGGCTTGATTAAGTTTCACCCGTGAAAGAAAAAAGTTCGTAAATGTCAAAAAATACGTCTGAAAACCTCGAAATGCATGTGTAACAAACTGTCGGCAACATACATGAAATCGGCGAAACAAATGTCGCCTATAAGTATAAAATGTCGCCTATAAGTAAAAAATGTCGACTATAAGTAAAAAATATTGACTATAAGTAAAACATGTCGACTATAAGTAAAAAATGTCGACTATAAGTAAAAAATGTCAACTATACGTAAAATGTCGACTATAAGTAAAACACGTCGACTATAAGTAAAAATGTCGAACAAATGCCTTAGCTCAACTGAATATATTGCCTACATATTGGATAGCCAAAATATGTAAAATTTGGCATTATCTAGATAAAATGATTTACTAAAACTGGAAATACAGGAATAAAGGGAACACATAACCAATTGCATACATTTGCAATCCATACACTTTTTGTAAAAGCAAAAAAACCCATATATTCCACACGTAACTCTGAATGTAGTTTCATAGGCCGAAGTATAATGATAAATTGCTCCCCTTAAAAAACCAATGAAGCTTGTGTATTTTTACATTGATGTAATTTAAATTAACAAAAAAAACCTGCTCCTACAAAAAAATGTTCATGTACATTTATTTATACAATTCTGAGATTACTTTTTCCTTCTTTTTTTGGGCCTTGCATCTTTTTGCCTAGCATGCTTCTCCTTTGCGTGTACGTAAAGTACTGCCGCCATGTCCTTGCGGATCTCCATAGCATTTTCGGGTTGAATTGTATTTAGTAGGAGGCCATGGATAATGCATTCAGCCCACTTTAATACATATATGCCACAATCGCCGCTCCTACAAAAATAAACGAGCAAGACTAAAATCATTACTCTTACAGCCATTACGTGGGAAAATGATCATACTAGAGATTAGATACTTACCCCCCTTCTTGGTGGACCAAATTTTGCGTACAAATCTATTTTCACGAGCATCCAATGATTGCCGTCAATGTGGCAAGGGAATAAGACGATGTCAACAGTCCGGCAATCGCGTTCGAAGGCACAATCACCAACAAACTGCTTCATCGCCAAGTCATCAAATTGTGGGACTTTTTGGGCCCCATGAAGCTCTTTCATGTTCATCTACCACCAAGAAAAGGAAAAGACCATCCGTAGGTCATTACGTATATCAATTAAAACTAGGAGTTAAGTAAATAAGACATGCTTCCATCTATCCACACTTACATCAAAATAACATTCCATGATGGAGATATCACCGCGTCCCATTGAAATTATCTTTTTCTCAGCATGGACGTATACATATTAATTTGCTGCAAGCATAAAATATAACGTCGTTAGGTAAAATTCAGTATTCATATATTAATCATGGTAGGATAAAGGAAAAGCAATAACTTACATGATCGTTCAGCCAATCGCCTGTAGTCCACATTCTCAGCAAGAGGTCGGAATCCAATGATAAAACAGGCGTATCCAAGTAGAGGGGTGGTTTTGCTCTCATCCACCTTTTCATTGCTGCAATCTCTTTGGGAAATGGATGATATGGTAATGCCGCAGCTGTCGAGGGGCCCGCCGCTAAGGCAAGGGTTAACTTTATGTTTTCGCCGACTGTCTCCTCGAGAGCCGAAGATTTCGGCTCCTTTTCCTTCATTGGTGTGGGTGGAGCACTCTCGATCGATATCAATGGTTCGGCCGAGGGGTTACTTGTGAGTCGGTGAGGATAATCACATTATCCACCTCTTTCAGGCCCTCTGCTATCATCGCGACAGGGTGCTGACCCTCTACCTCAGCCAGCGGAACATTATCTTGATCCTGAGGGCCCTTGGTATTGGCCCCCTGGGACCCCTCGTGCTGACCACCTTGGTCATCTGTACGGCCCTCTGTTTTGGCATCTTCTGGCACCTCATGCTCACCATATTGGTCTTCCGTTGGTCCCTCTTGTTGACCATGGCCGAATGAATCTTGGGAATCAGGCGAAAAAGGAGGGGAATGTGCAGTTGGTTGGATGAGTATCAAAGTGCGTATGTATTGCCACATATTAGCAAGGTCGGTGGTTTGACACTCGACCCTAGTAGTGAGAGCATTTACTTTGCCCTCCAGAACAGCCGAATGAGCTCGCTCGATTCGCAGTTCCTCTTTGGCCTCCTTCACACATTGCTGACCTTGAGCATTTACTCACACATGGCAATTCGTGATCAGAATTCCTCTACTAAGGCCATTCGTTTCTGCCTTTTCTCTGCTTTGCCCTCTGAATGTTGTTTCAAAGTTTTGGCACCCTCGGTTTCTATGTCTCTAGTTCTATAGGACACGTAGAAACTGTCTTCGGCCTTATGATTGGAGTCATCATCGTCTCTGCCGAACTCCTCAAGGTCGCCAACTGCTTCCTCTTCTTCCCAATCCAAGAATTTCTGTCTCTCTTATGATCTGGGCTTCATTCGGGTAACTTTACCTTCTGCAACATGTGAAGAATTAATATTCACGTAAAAGTAGCTTCGAATATTCTATATTCAGTTAATAAACATAACAAACCTCCCCATCAATAGTATTTTTTGACCAAACTTTCTTCTTTTCTTGGTCTTTTCCCTGGGCATTCAGCCCTTTCCATCTAAACATTCTGGGCTTGCATCCAGTAGTTTCGACCGGCTCAACCATTTTGAATTGCTGGAGATGTGGCATTGTCTTATAAGCGAACACCTATAACATTGAAACAAAAGTATGTGTTATTTTCCCATATAAAAAAATGTGTTATAATATCACCATAGAACATGTGCCGTTGTGTAATATGCTCAGTAAAATATGTTATGCTTTGGTTTGTAAATTATGGAGAATACAAGATAATTTTTGTTTAACAACTATGTTAGAAAAAATGTTATTCTTTATAAAAAAAAAATATAAATGAAGACATGAAAAAAAAATTGTTCAGGTTATTGGGGGGAAGTAAGCATGCGACAGAAGGACAACGAAAACAATAGTTCAGTTCCCTTACCCTGAGTGCTATTGGAAATCCCCCAACAGTGTAAGTCCGATGTTGTGGGTGTTTAGTCTGTTTCAAGGCATTCATCATTGCCTTTCTACAACTTCCACAGTCGCCCTGAAAGTTAGGTCACCCCACGGCATTTCATCGAACTTCTTCCAATCACATGCCAAATGTAGGAATTTATCTTCAATCCTGGATCACTTCGACAAGCCATTGATGGATGTATATAGAAGCAACAGTGTTAGGGACACGACATCATCGTCTTCATACGATGCGTTGATACGGTCGTAAGCTTTGAACATTTCATCGTATGTCGTCTCATCTATTTGGCCCAGATGCTTTAGATACTTGGTGATTGAAGAAGGACCATCATGGGCATGGTACTTGGAATATGCAAGCGCAAAGTCCCCCATCTTGAGGCCTGTAATGATGGCAAACTCTCTCCAGCCAAATGCTACCTTCTTGCCGACGAAGTTAAAGTCTAAGCTACAGTTGACATTTGATTGCTCAGCTGGCTTAAGTTGCCTCAACAAAACAGAATGGATAATTTGTTTGCACCAGAATGTATGTTCATGGTCAAGAGCCATTTCTGCAAGACTGCTCTCCCTTCGGAGGATTATTTTTTGTGTATCACTCAATTTTGACCGGATTCTCCGTATATTGGCTTCGTAGTAGCAGTACTGCGAAACCTGGGTAGAGAAAAAGTCACCCTGAACGAGCATTTCCTCCTTGAGCTGTTTCTGCATGATATAAAGCAAATCAAGATCAATTGTCAAGTAATTTAAACACTTTCTCGTCACTTTCAACTTAGCAAATCTAGAGAAATCATCAATAAAAGTAACATAATTTTTTTTACCACCTCTAGTTATAGTTTGCTTTAATAAAAGTAACATAATGTTTTTTTACAAGTCTTTTTAGTGATTTTTGCTCAAACATATATTTCACATTTATCTATATTGGTTAACTCAAACTAGAAGTTAAGCCAAGTGATTGCATTTTCTTTATATAGCTAAAATTAGTATGTTCTAATCTTGCATACGATAAAGAAAATAATTCAATTATATAAGCAGAAGAAGTAGATGCATTATCATTGATAATATTGGAAATAGAAAGTACATATAGTCCTTGATTACTTTAAACCCTTGCCTATAAACAGTCATTCCAATTTTGATTCCCATTTTTCTCTTTAAAATAATTTTGTTTTCTCTCCTTTTTTTCCCTTAAGCATTCAAACTTTTATTCAATTATTCATAATAAAAAGATTTTTACTTTTTAAACTAATAATCAGTCTTTCATTTTACAATACTATGTTAGATTAAAAAAATTCTTACTTGAATTTTTTTAAATTTTAAATTTTGAAATGCTAATTGGTTATTAAATACCTCAAGTGAAATCATTTCAAAATAATTCATAGGAAAAAAATAATATTTATATTTTCATGTTCAGACTGAAAAAATTATGTATATTATATATTTAAGTTTATATAGATTATTTATACTTAAGATTATATATTACTCTTTTAAAAGATAAACAAATAGATGAATAATTAACATGTGTTAGTTACTGTGTGTGTACATAAAACTATGTGTACTTATGCACTAAACTGCTTATGTTGTGTAATAATTACTTTTATTATAACTATATTATTTACTAACTACTATATATATGTATTAACTTCTAACTATGCATATATATATATAGACACACACACACACACACACTCTCTCTCCGTCTCAAATAAAAGAATTCAATTTCTAAACAAGTTTTTGTCTAAAAAAAAGAGTCCAATTTTAAAAGTCAAAGCTGATATTTCAACAAAATTTCCAAAATATCTTTAATGAGATAAAATACATTAAAAAGTTGTATTGATTTAATGAGAAAATTAGTGGTATAAAATGAGTTGTACCTCCACTTGGTTGACCAAAAATAAAAAGTTGTACATTGGTGAAATGGAACTTTTTTTTGGGATAAAGGGAATATAAGTTTTTGTTACTTTTGCTATACATTGTATGTCTAACAATATATGTACATCTATTAACAACTACTTGTGTTATAATATTACATTAGTGACTGTAACTATTTTAAAACTATATATTTTTTATTCTTGATTTTCTTATAAAGAAATATAGTTTGCAATAAATGCCAAAACTTTTAATTACCGTTAATCAATAGTGTATTTTAATACTAAACAAATTATGTGCTTAAAGTAATTAAATTTATGTGCACAAGTTCATAAATCCCAAGGTGTCCAAGTATAATTATTTTAAATTAAGAGCCATAACATAAATTAGCCAATAAAACTCAACCCAAATTGACGAATATACTTAGTCCATTTGTTATTCTTAGCCAAAGAAAGCCAATTAGTACTAATCAATAATGTATTGTAATATTAAAAAGACTATGTGATTAATGTACAATTATATGGACAAACAAAAATGTTATGGTGTCCTAGTACAATTATTAAAAATTAAGAGCTAAGTTTGGCATAAGGAAGAATATGCTTAATCCAATCATTATTCTTAGCCAAAGAAATCCAATTATAATTAATCTGTAATGTATTTAAAAAAGACTCTATGCTTGAAATAAAATAATGTACGCAAATTCATACATATTACGGTGTCTTAGTGCAATTATTAGATATTAAGAGCCATAAATTTAAAAAATTAAGTTCGGCCTAATACATAACCCAATCATTATCTTTAGCCAAGCAAGTCCAATCATTATATAAATTGTGGCCCAATCAATTTAGCCCAAAATATTTTATTTAATCTATCCCAAATTATATGGCCAAATACATATCTTGTTATTAAAATTTATAATATTTAATTTCATTACACACCAAAATAAATATTTTATATCTCCATATTTAATAATATTATACACTAAAACTTTATATATAGAGATATTAATTAAAAGATTATAACTATTTGTTGGATTATGCCCTAAGAACCAATCATATGATGATGGTATATGCATATATTGTATCATAATGTTCATAATTAATGGCACTAATTATTATGTTGATCTTATATCTGCATTTTATGAAATAAGCATAATAATGTCCCAAGAATTTAATTATTCTAAAACTATCCCTAGTCGAGTATTATCATAAAATGGGACAATGATAATACATTAAGACTAGTATGTGTAGTGACTGATGAAATTGTTTATGATATGATATATCAAGTCAACACATGGGTACATGTTAGAGAACGATGTACTGGATTGACCCGCCATGAGAAATATTACATGGATTATTATATGAAGTGTCATAAATATTTCTCATAGTGATGATGGTGTAAATAATCCTTAGACTTGAGATCCTCAGAGATCCCAACATGAGGAGTTACATGTTTTGATACTACTAAACGCTACTTGTAAAAGGGTGAACTATAAAAGTAGTAATTGGATATGTAATAAATCATGTAGTGGGATGTTGAGTGATCAAGAAAGGATTTGCCCCTCCTATATAATGGGAGTGATATCTTTGGGCCCCTTGATTGAGTAAGACCATAAAATGTATGGCCATGCTCAAATGAGTCGATATGTGATATCGGGCTCATTTGTATAGATGTGTCTACTCGGGAATCAAGAAATGCAAAGATTGAACTATACGAGCATGACACGCTCCATGGCTCGTGTTCAATCATGATATCTAGGGCCAAGGGATTTAATTACACGGTAATATCTATCACAAGAAAAGTAATGTCGAATTACTAATATTCTCATAACTTGGGTAGTATTGATGTGTTGCTAGACACCGCTCATTACTTTTGGCATAAAATATATTTTATGTCAATACCAACGTTATGAGAACCTATTGGGTCACACACTTAGATCATATCCAAAAGAAGTGCAAAATTCATGTGATGAAATTTTGTTTAATTTAAGAATCCTATTGAGAATAGGAATCCATCGGGTTTTCGTTTTAAAACGGTTTTGGATTTAAGGCGAAAAGATTTTGGTTCTATTAATATTAATAAATCCAAAATGAGTTTTAGATTTATTAATTAAATAATAATCAAAATGGATTTTATTATTGGAAGATGAAAAGGCAACCATTCATTGGAAAATGAAAAGACAACCATTCATTGGAAATTGAAAAGGCAACATATTGCAATTCATTTTATGAAAATGAAAAGGCAGCCATTCATTGGAAAATGGAAAGGCAACCATGTGCAACATGTTGCAATTCAATTTCTAGAATATGAAATGTGAAAGGGCAGCTGTTCACATGGATGAATTATTGAATTCAGATCAAGGAAACTGAAGGGACACTTTCATTGAGAGAGTTTTCCTTTTAAGCTTTCTTTGTTGAAGAAAATTGTGTGATTTTCTTGGTGCACGAAATTTCTTTATTTTCTTCTTCTCTTGTTCAATATAGACACCATTCCTTATTTGAGAAATAAGAACCAAAAACGAATTTATAAGAAGAGATTGAAAGAAAACCAATTCTTGAGTTGAGAACTTGAGAGAATACCCGAGTAACAAAATCCTAGCTAGCACTATAAGATTTTGTTACTTCTTTCTTTAGTTAATTGTTTGACAATTAACTTGAAGTTTGGAGACGATCGTGTGGATACCATAGAGGCAAGGCTAGATTGGCTTTGCTTGTGATTCGACAATCAACAATCTCCAACAATCAACAAGGCTACACTACCGGTAAGGTAACAATCTTCACTACCAATTTGATTTCACTTCGTATGGATCCTTGGAGGAAATAAAAAATTTTTAAATTTTTACTGCATTCTTTGATTTGGTTTCCTACACTATTAGGGTGTCCTAGTACAATTTTCAGAAATTAAGAGTTATAATATAAGTAAGCTAAGTTTGGCATAAGGAAGAATATGCTTAGTCCAATTATTATTCTTAGCCAAAGAAATCTAATAATAATTAATTGATAGTGTATCTAAAAATAGACTCTATCCTTGAAGTAAAATAATGTAGGCAAATTCAAATATATTAGGGTGTCTTAGTACAATTATTAAAAATTAAAAGACATAAATATAAAAAGTTAAGTAAAAAAATTTCCTTTTCTTGTATTATACCACTTAATAATGTATTGTAATACTTATAGACTGTGAGATTGAAGTACAAGTATATGAACAAATTTTATTTGTTAGGGTGTTTTAGTGCAATTATTAGAAATTCAGAGTTATAATACAAACAAGCTAAGTTTGGCATAGGGAAGAATATGTTTAGTCCAATCATTATTCTTAGCCAAAAAAATTAAATTATAAGTAGGTGATAGTGTATCTAAAAATACTCTATTCTTAACGTCAAATAATGTAAGCAAATTCATACATGTTTGGTTGTCTTAGTGTAATTATTAGAAATTAAGAATTATAAATTTAAAAAGTTAACTTCAGCCCAATTAATAATTTACACAGCCCAATTAGTGTATCTAAAAATACTCTATTCTTAACGTCAAATAATGTAAGCAAATTCATACATGTTTGGGTGTCTTAGTGTAATTATTAGAAATTAAGAATTATAAATTTAAAAAATTAACTTCAGCCCAATTAATAATTTACACAACCCAATCATTATCCTTAACCAAACAAGTCCAATCATTATATAAGTTGTGGCCCAATGAATTAGCCCAAAATATTTTATATAATCTATCCTAAGTTAATTGGATGAACATATATATTTTTCTTAAAATTTACAATATTCAATTTTTATTATACACTAAAATAAATATTTTATATCTCTATACTTAATAATATTATGCACTGAAACTATATATGTATAAAAATATGAATTAAAATATTGTAACTATTTTCATTTTTATTGTCACTATTTTACTGATTAAATTTTCCTTTGAATAAGAAAATCATTTTTATAACACGCTAACAAATTTTTTTTTTAATTAATGGTATTTCACATATATCCATATAATTAAGAATTTAATTAAGAATCATATATAAGTAGTGTAAGTTATAAATGTAATAAGAAATTGATGACGACAAACAATCGTCACTAAAAGACATTCACATTGGTGATGACAAAAATCGTTACTAAAAGCCATTCAAATTGGTGACGACAAAAATTTCGTCACCAATAAATAAATTTTATGATTTTAGTGACAAGAATGAATGTTGTCACTAATTTCTCGTCACTAATTGTGACCATTTTGGCGGGAAAGCTTCCCACCACATTTTTTAGTGACGACTTCTAGTGACTCGTCACTAAATATGGGGAGCAGACGAAAAATTGTTGACGAAAAAAGTTTTTGTCACTAATGGGGGGTATTTGGTGTCAATATTTTTTTTCGACACCAAGTATTCCGTCACTAAAAGCCAATTTTCTTGTAATTAACTACTACTTGTACTTAATAAGATGTCTTAATAGAATTCATCTAAATTATAGGGGCAAAATTGTAAATATCAAGGTGTCTTAACATTAGTATCAAAAATATGTTGGCAAAATTCTAAGGCGAAGAGTGCCATAGTACAATTAATAGAAAATAAGGGTGATAATAGAAAGGACATTTTTTGCCTAGTGAGAGTGCTTAGCCCAATGGACCAAATAATTTAACCCAATTTTGAAATTATTAATTTTCAGCATTTTTTTTTCTTTACAACTACTAATTGTACTTAATAAGATGCCTTAATATAATAAGTCAAAATTATGGGGGCAAAATTATAAATATTAGGGTGTCCTAACATACTTATCAAAATTATTTTTACAAAATTATAAAGAATAGGGTGCCGTACTATAATCAATAAAAATTAAATGTCACACCAAAAACTACATGTTTCACCTAATAAAATTGTTTAGTCGAAGAACCAAATCATTCTGTCACCGTAATGACCCAATTTGTTACTTATTATTTTGGCAAATTCCTTATTCATTACAACCACCAATTTGTGATGACATTTTCTCGTCACTAACCATTCTACAATTATAATTCCTAAAGTATACATAGTATTTATGAATTAGTGACTACAAAATGTCATCACTAATTTCGTAACATTTGGTGACGATATTTTCTCGTCACTAAACCTTTTTACAATTATAATTCATAAAATATACATAGTATTTATGAATTACTGACCACAAAATATCGTCACTAATTTTCTAACATTTGGTGACAACATTTTTTCATCATTAAATCGTTCTACAACTATAATTCATTAAATACACATAGTATTTATAAATTAGCAACCACATTTTTTCGTCAAAATTCTGCATCAATTTGGTGATGACAATTCCTCATCACCAAACTTGATATGAATCTTAAACCAAGAGAATAAAATCCAAACCTATATCAGAGTGTTGGTTTTAGTATCGTTCTCTAGGTTGAACAAAGTCTTTCTTTACCAAGACACCCAACGGAATTATCAAAGACCCAAGATGTGAACTTTGACTATTCTTGGAACCTTACTTTTAGTCCACTTGACACCCAATGGAATTATCAGAGACCCAAGATGTGAACTTTGACTATCCTTGGAACCAACCGGCACACTCAGATTGTTGAGGGAAAGAAACTCAACAAAATAGCTTAAACATGAACCTAAGAGGCTATCCTCAAAGACTCAAAGCAAGTTCTAAACTAGAACTCAAAGAAAGCTCAAAGGCTCTCAAGTTTGTTTGAATCAAGTCTGAATTTCATTATGGTTGAATGCCCCTATTTATAGTTTACAAGTTGTAAGAATTAAGAAAGCCATTCCCTAGTTGGATTAGCTTTTTAGGAAGCTAACTAAAGAAACTATTACTTAAACGAATAACTACTCTAAGAAAAAGGAAATAAAACAACAAGTGAGTTGGCTAAAACTAATCCAAGTGTGTTGGCTGAATTCTGCTTGAGCAAAATTCAGCTTTGTGGATTTGGTAATTCCTTTAATTATCATGGCCTTGGATTTGGCAATTCCATTAATCATCATGGCCTTGGCCGAATTGGAGCTTCTTTACTCCAATTTGGAAGCTTCTTTAACTTGATCATGAAGAATGAACAACACTTGGCTCCTCATTTACAATACTAAGTAAAATGACAAGTGTTGAACTAGAATTGGAAGTCTTGCTTGCTGCCTTAGCTTTGGATTCAATGGATTCATTTACGAAAGAGATTAAGGCAGCTTGCATTCTCTTAGCCCTTGATCTAGTTATTGGCCATCCAATGCCTTGCAATGGATCAAACTTTGGACTCCTTGTAGCTGAAGTTTTGACAGCATGTTTAGCTTCAAGTTCAGCTTCATGTTCGGCATTTACTTGAGGAGTTGTAGTTGTCTCGGATCTTGGATTTTCATCAAAACTATTTGATGCTTATCTTTAGCGACGAGATCAAATGTTGTCACTAAAAGTCATCACTAATTGCAGTGCAGTTTCTGGTCTTTTTTGGCGCCACCATATTTAGTGACGACTTGGTGACGACATTTTTCATTTCATCACTAAAGATGTTATGACGACTTTGATTTAGTGACGATTCACTCAGTGGTCATCAAAGAGCCCATTTAGTGATCAAATTGATTGTTGTCACCAACTTTTTGGTCACTAAAGGCTATTTTTCTTGTAGTGTGCAACTGGTAAAGGTAAAACTCTTCACCACCGGTTTGAAATAACTTTGTAAGGATCTTTGGAGGAAATAAAAAAATTGAAATTCCATTGCGGGTCGTATTTGATTTCCTACAATGTCATCATTGCTAAAGCTTCTTGTACTAATTGTGCATCTTCTTATCTTGTAGAAAAGTTGAACCTACAAATTATTAAGCATCTACAGCCTTATGGGCTGCAATGGCTAAATAATTGCAGAGAAGTTTGAGTTAATAAGTAAGTATTGGTTCAATTCTCCATTGGAAGGTATGAGGATGAGGTACTTTGTGATGTAGTGCCCACGCAGGCTAGGCATAACTTGCTCAAAAGACCTTGGGAGTTTGATCGCCATGCGGTGTATGTTGGTCATTCTAACAAGTATCGCTTTGTATTAAATAATGCACCAATAAATCTTGTACCACTATCTCCTTCTCAAGTGTACAATGAATAGCTTAGGATGAAAAGTGAGAAAGATAAAAGGCTAACGAAGAGTGGACAAAAGACAAATGAGGGAGAGAAGAAAAGAGTGAAAAGAGACGTAAAATGAGAGAAGAGAGAGGAGGTAAGATCTGAGTTATGTGAGGTTAGAACATTTGGAAAAGAAAGAAAAGAGTTGAGTGAAAAGCCACAAGTCTAAGGGAAAAGGAAATTTCTTTTCAACTGTTAGAGAGGTAGATAGGGCTTTGAATTACAATCGGTTTCTTATTGTACTTTTATATCTAGAAACCTATTTTTCTACTGGCGACCTAATCTCTTATTTGCCTTGTGAAGTTGTGTAGTTCTAAAGATTTTGAGGAGGTGTTTCTTGAGGAGATTCCCAACAGATTATCACCAATCTGTGGAATTGAGTATTAAATTAACTTTGTCCTCAAGGTAGTGACTCCAAACCATCCCGCATATAGAGCCAATCCCAAGAAGATGAAAGAATTACAAAGGCAAGTGGAGAAGTTGCTTTCCAAGGGTCATGTTCGTGAATAACTTTCACCATACGCAATACTTTAGCTCCTAAAAAATATGGTTCATGGAGAATGTGAGTATATTGTAGAGCAGTTAACAAAATTACCATTAAATATCGCTACTCTATCCCTAAACTAGATGATATGCTTGAAAATTTGCATGGTGCATGTGTGTTCACTAAAATTGACCTTAAATCTGGTTATCATCAAATTCGCAAGAAAGAAGGTGATGAATGGAAATTGACCTTTAAAACGAAATTTAGTCTATATGAATGGTTAGTAATACCTTTTGGTTTAACTAACACACCTAGCACATTCATGAGATTAATGAACCATGTTTTGGAGCATTTTATTGGTAAATTTATTGTGGTTTGCTTTGATGATATCTTGATTTATAGAAAAGACTTGCATGAACATATTGATCATTTACGTCAAGTGCTAAATACTTTGAATGAAGCTAAGTTGTTTGCTAACCTCAAAAGGTGTACATTTTGTGTAGAAGAAGTTTTGTTTTTAGGTTTTGTGATTTGTTAAAAAAGGGACTCAAGTTGACCACTCTAAGGTTGAGGTCATCACCAATTGGCTAACCTCATAAACATCTTCGAGGTAAGAAGTTTTTATCGGGTGTTTACAAAAGATTTTTCTACCAAGGCTGCCCGTTGAATGAATTGGTTAAAAAGAATGTGACTTTTAGTTGGGGAATTGCACAAGGAGAGCCTTTAATCAATTTAAGCATGATTTGACTAATGCTCCATTACTTGCTTTACCTAATTTTAATCATACTTTTTCATAAAATTTGGTGAGCAAATTCGGTGTGTGCAAAAGTGCGTCAATATATAGCTCAAACTCACACAAATCTACACCTAAACCTCACTTAATCAATTGTAGTAAAGTATAGGGATCATTCTCCACAGGGAAGGGGACAAAACACAAATTCAAATGCGATTAATTATTTGCCAAATAGTGATGTAAAGATGGATATTTAGTTAAGAAGCATGAATAAAAGTATGCACATAAAAGAGAATATTAAATCTAAATGTTAAGTTGAAGAACTCAACTTAAGCAAAGAGAGAAACACACAAATGAGGAAAGAGGGTGATCCTTGGGTTAAATGCAAGGGGTCGGCTACTTTGACTCCTAAGGGCAACCGAGTGTAGGGCATCTTAACTAAGTGGCTAAATCCATTCACTCCAAATCTCCTTTCGGTCTCATCGGAATTATAGAATGAGGAATCTCCTTTCGGTCTCATCCCCACCTAGAGCACATTAGCGCCTATGGCTTCCACACAACTCTAATGCACAATTCTAGCCCTAGATGTTTTAGCCAACTACTTCACATTCCCTAGTTCAAGTGTTTAATCTAAGAAAACCACCTATTTTTCACTCCACATCTCCTTTCGGTCTCAATGGAATTAAAGAATAGAAGATCTCCTTTCGGTCTCACTTCTACCTTTGCACACTAAAACCTATGGCTTCCACACAATTTTAGTGCACAATTAATCTCATATGGTAGTTGTTTCTTATCTCAACACCTAAAGCTAGAGAATGCTAGATAGCTTTTTCCACTTTTTGGTCTAAATGCATGTACATTCTAAAACATACACGAACACCAAAAACACACACTAAATCTGTCCATCATTCAATGCATGTCATTTCATTAAATACAAGTAGAAAAACGTCAATTAATGCAAACCCATCACTCTACAACCCACAAGGAATCAAAATAAACCTAATCCATACATCAAACACCAAGAATCACCCAAGATAATTTAGCCTCTCATGGCTTCAAACAACCAACAATCACAAAGAGAATTAACCATTGAAAGCATAAGAAATTTGTAAGAAATACTCCCCTTAATTAAAAGATTGGTGAATCCAACAAATTCCACACTTAGCAAGCCAAAGCAAATCCAAAGATTGAAGTGTTGAAGAGCCACAAAATGCTAAACCCTAGCCTCTTGGAAAATCCCCTCAAGATTGGGGAAAATGTGCAAATAAACAAAAACTAACCCTAACCCTCTATTACATATCTCTTGTTTCTGCAGAAAATGGGGTATTTATAGACATAGGGACGTTGGGGAACAATTGTGAAGCTTCCAAAACATTAGGGATGCAAAATGCAAATTTCAGCTTTTGGATGAACAGTAGACCGCCGCGGCGGTCGTTGCAGACCGCAGCTGCGGTCTACTGTTCACAGGGAACCGCCGCTGCGGTCAAAACCTTCGGGTTTCATTCTCTTTGGTTCGCGCCTTGTTCTGATTTTATCCAATTTTGGTCCCTTTCCGTCCCGAATTTGAAAAAACTTTCTTCATGAAAGTTTTTCCAGTCTTTCTCAGCTTTCCATAGCATTTTGAATAATCTCATTTGGATACCTGCATCAAGAGTTATGAGCTCTGGAAGATGGCTGATTTTTCTCCCTGTTTGCCTCTTCTTTGGTTCATGCCTTCTTCTGGTTTTGTCCAGTTTTGGTCCATTTGCTTCCAGAATTTGAGAAAACTTTGTGCATGAAAGTTTTTTCTCTATTTCTCATATTTCCATAGCATCTTCAAGAATCTCATTTGGACATTTGCATCAAAAGTTATGAATTTCGGAAGATAAGTGATTTTTAACCCCTTTTTTCCTACAAAACCAATAAAAGATGAGAATCACAAATATAATGTGATTTCTCTAATAAACATGGCATATCTCAATGAAATCTATGAAAAAGCATGAAAAACACATATCTAAGTTTATGAATATTTGATTCTCATCACTTTTGAACTTGAATGTGATGCAAGTGATGCGGGTATAGGTGCTGTGTTGATGCAAGAAGGACGGCCTCTTGCTTAGTTTAGTGAAAAGTTGAATTGTGTTTATCTTAATTATCCAACTTATGTAAAGAATTGTATGCGGTGTTTCATGCACTAGAGACTTGCAACATTATTTGATGCCAAAAGAGTTTTTCATACACACTAATCATGAATCACTAAAGAACTTAAAGGTCAACATAAGTTGCATAAAAGACATGCTAAGTGGATTACTTTTATTGAGAGATTTCCTTATGTTATTAAATACAAACATGGAAAAGAAAATATTGTTGCTGATGCTTTGTCTCGTAGGCATTCACTTATGACTACTTTAAACACTATATTGTTCAATTTTAAATATATTAAAAACTATATGCTACTGAACTCAAATTTGCTAGTGTTTTTGGAGTTTGTGAGTAGTTTGCATTCAACACATAATTGGCATAATGGATATTTCTTTCTTGAGAATAGGCTTTCTATGCCTAATAGTTCTTTGCGAGAATTACTAGTACGTGAGGCTCAAAGTAGGGGTTTGATGGGACACTTTGGCATTCTCAAAACTTTAGATGTTTAAGTGGAACATTTTTATTGGCCTAATATCAAAAGGGATGTGGAGAGAGTATGTGAGAGATGCATAGTTTGTAAACAAGCAAAGTCTAAATTCCTTCATCGTGGCTTGTATTCTCCATTACCCATACCTAGTTCACCTTGGACTGATGTATCCATGGATTTTGTGTTTGGTTTGCAATGGTTTTCAGGATGTATGGACTCTATTTTTGTTGTAGTAGATCACTTTTCTAATATAGCTCACTTTATTACTTTTAGGAAATTTGATGATGCCAAACATGTTAATATATTCTTTCGGGAGGCAGTTTGACTGCATGGCATTCCTAGAAGCATTGTGAGTGATCGAGATGTGAAATTCTTGAGTTACTTCTAGAAAACCTTATGGGGTAAATTGGGTATCAAGTTAATTTTTTCAACTGCTAGTCATCATCAAACGGATGGCCAAACTAAGGTAACAAATTGAACTCCTGGTGCTTTGTTATGAGCCTTAATTAAAAACAACTTGAAAGGTTGAGAAAAATGCCTACTAATAGTTAAGTTTTCCATAATAAAACTGTACATTCTTTCATTGGGTTCCCACCTTTTGAAACTGTTTATGGTTTTAATTCTTTTACACCATTAAAACCCTATTGCCTGTGAAGGGACAAACTAGATTAGATGGTGCCGAGAAAGCCGAGTTGGTTAAAAAGCTTCATGAAAAGATTCATCTACACACAAGGTTGTTAAAATCACGAGTTTACTTGTACGTTTTTACATTTTTATGAGCCAAAATCTAGAGTCCGATTCAACTCATGTTCAAAATATAAAAATGGTGAAATCATGGTAAAAGCGCGTGTTGACACGTAAAATCGTCAAAATTGTGTGTTTCAAATGATTCCACCAAAACACGAAATTAGGCTGCATTTTATCAAATAGTCTAATTTCAGCCTTTCATCCACGTGTCCTCTGCGTTTTGTCTCCTACCTCTAGGGTTTTGCTACTGCAAATCAAGCTCCGCCGAAGTCACACGCCGAAACTCCATATTCGAACAACAGCCCATGAATCTTGCACACTTTACTTGCAAAAAGAAAAAGGTGGTGGTGAAACTGAAATCTCCAATGCTGCCTCAAACTCCCTTAGCCCCACACCACAATCCCCGACTTCATCGTAGTCTGCTCTGCCATTGACCACCATCTTCGTCTTCATTTCGCCTAGAAGTTTGCTAACTCAAATCGAAATACTGAAAATGAAGCACATTTGTACTCTCTACCAGCGGTCCAGCAGTAACTCAATATGTTCAACTTCGTCGTCTTGGCTATTTTCTCTATGTCTGATGGGGCAAAATTGTTTTATGTTGGTCACTACTCACTATTGTTGCTTGATTTCTCTGTTGGTCACTACTCATTTTTCTGTCCAAATTGTGTGTTGACTGTGTTCTGTTGGGGTTGGGGGTAAGATTTTGTATGAGATTTTGAGTATAGCATAATCCCTTCGTACATTGTTGAAGATATTTCAAGAATTTCGTCCAGACAATTAACCTCCCTTGTTTTGGGATTGATTAGCTTTGTTTGATCCAATTGATGAACATAAACCATCGTACCTTCTGGTTTTCCTTTTTGTTCGTGAAATGATGAAATCAATTTGAATGATGAATTGATGATTGATGTTATGTAGTTAATGATTGGTTTTTCAACATTAGAATTGCTTCTTGTTTTTGTTTTGCTTTCTTTGGATTTGTTCCATTGTATCTTTGACTCATTGTCTCTTTCAAATCACCATCTTTGCTTTTCTTTGCTAGAGTTGTTCCATTCCATCTGGATTTGTTTTGCATTGTTGCAAAATTTCTTTCCTTCATAGCTTGTTTTTGCTTTGTTGCAAAATTTCTTTCCTTCATAGCTTATACTCACGCTAGCTTCGCTATTCTTTGGAGATAAACTCATTTCAAGAAGTCTTGTCCCATGATTTGGTTAATTGTAGTGTGTTAGTGGTAAGCTTTATATTTGGCTCTGAATGTTAGAAGTTGCATTCTTGTGTGTAGCCTCTATTTTTTTCAAAGTTTTGTCGGCCTGCTCAGTATGGATATTAGAAGTTGCATTCAGGGCTGGAATTCACGGCAAAGGAAATAATGCTGCTAATGTTTTACTATTTCATCACCTATAATAAGGGGTATAATATTGGTTGCATAACAAGTGGGAACATAGGCTACAAGGCTGTATGGTGTTTGATTTTTTTGGGGGCCTGTATGTGTGCTGAGTTTTGTGGTTTGTGTTGGATTATGCCCTAATAACTAATCATATGATGATGGTATATGCATATATTGTATCATAATATCCATAATTAATGGCACTAATTATTATGTTTATCTTATATCCGTGTTTTATGAAATAAACATAATAATGTCCCAAGAATTTAATTATTCTAAAATTATCCCTAGTTGAGTATTATCATTAAAATGGGACAATGGTAATGCATTAAGACTGGTATGTGTAGTGACTGATGAAATGGTTCATGATATGAGATATCAAGTCAACACATAGGTATATGTTAGAGAACTATGTACTGGATCGACCCGCCATGAGAAACACTACATGGATTATTATATAATCCTTAGACTTGAGATCCTCAGAGATCCCAACATGAGGAGTTATATATTTTGATACTACTAAACGTTACCCGTAAAAGGGTGAACTATAAAAGTAGTAATTGGATATGTAATAAATCATGTAGTGGGATGTTGAGTGATCAAGAAAGGATTTGCCCCTCCTATATAATGGGAGTGATATCTTTGGGCCCCTTGATTGAGTAAGACCATAAAATGCATGGCCGTGCTCAAATGAGTCGATATGTGATATCGGGCTCATTTGTATAGATGTGTCTACTCGGGAATTAAGAAATGCAAAGATTGAACTATACGAGCATGACACGCTCCATGGCTCGTGTTCAATCATGATATCTAGGGCAAAGGGATTTAATTACACGGTAATATCTATCACAAGAAAAGTAATGTCGAATTACTAATATTCTCATAACTTGGGTAGTATTGATGTGTTGCTAGACACCGCTCATTACTTTTGGCATAAAATATATTTTATATCAATGCCAACGTTATGAGAACCTATTGGGTCGCACAATTAGATCGTATCCAAAAGAAGTGCAAAATTCATGTGATGAAATTTTGGTTAATTTAAGAATCCTATTGAGAATAGGAATCTATCGGGTTTTCGTTTTAAAGCGGTTTTGGATTTAAGGCCAAAATATTTTGGTTTTATTAATATTAATAAATCCAAAATGAGTTTTAGATTTATTAGTTAAATAATAATCAAAATGGATTTTATTATTGGAAGATGAAAAGGCAACCATTCATTGGAAAATGAAAAGGCAACATATTGAAATTCATTTTATGAAAATGAAAAGGCAACCATTCATTGGAAAATGAAAAGGCAACCACGTGCAACATATTGCAATTCAATTTCTGGAATATGAAATGTAAAAAGGCAGCTGTTCACATGGATGAATTATTGAATTTAGATCAAGGAAACTGATGGGACAAAATTTTGTTTGAGAACTTTCCTTTTAAGCTTTCTTTGTTGAAGAAAAACAAGAGCTATTCTTTGGTGCACGAAATTTTATTCTTTATTCTTCTTTTGTTCAATATAGACACCACTCCTTATTTGAGAAATAAGAACCAAAAACGAATTTATAAGAAGAGATTGAAAGAAAACCAATTCTTGAGTTGAGAACTTGAGGGAATAGCCGAGTAACAAAATCCTAACTAGCACTATAAGATTTGTTTTACTTCTTTATTTAGTTAATTGTTTGAAAATTAACTTGAGGCTTGGATATGATCGTGTGGATACCATAGAGGCAATGCTAGACTTGTTTTGCTTGTGATTCGACATTCGACAATCTACGATCTTCTACCGCTACTTGAAAAGGTATGAATTCCACCTACCGGTTTGACTTCACTTTGTATGGATCCTTGGAGGAAACCAACAAAATTTTAAAATTTCTGATGCGTTCTTTGATTTGGTTTCCTACAGTTTGACTTTGCTGTGCATTTTTTTTTGCCATAAGTGTGATCTAGGATTTTTTTTTTTGTGTGTAAGTCTATAGTGTGAAGTGCAGGTGAAGAAGAAAAGATCAGATAAGGACTAGAGATGGTTGAGGAACTAGCCAAAAAGGAGCAGAGGCATGATGCTATTTGTAAGTTTAGACTTTTGGTACCAAATAACTTGCTTGCAAACTTCCCAACAAGTTGATCATCTGATATAGTTAGTTTTAACTGAATTCATCTTTGTTTTGTAGGTTTTGATAGAAATTAGTGTGAGTTCTTATGAGAATAGAATTGCCTACGAATTAAAATTATTTTGTATAGGACTTAGATTTGAATATCTATATAATATATTTAGATTAAATCACAAATTTCGTCCTTTACATTTGAGCCAAAATTCTTTTTAGTCATTTACATTTAAAACGGTTCTTTTTAGTTCTTAAGATTAATAAACTTTTCAATTTTAAACCAATGACCGGCTGTAACCCATTTTCCTTGTTAAATGACCTTTGCTAGGGTGCGTTGTCTTATATGTGAGGGGTATTTTTGAAATAGGTAATTTAACATCTTCTTCCTATTTTTTTGCAGAGAAAACACCAGCCAAGATTCAATTTTTGCATAGTGTGCGCAGACCCCCAATTGGCCTGTGCACTGGAAAGATAGTCCATCTACCCCCATCACTCCAGTTGAAAAGGGAGAACTTGCAATATTGTTCTCAACGTTCCTTCCTTCAAACATAGGGGCTGCAGGTGAATACATAAAATTGTATGCAATCCCAGGAGGTCCAAGAGGCCCACTCTTTGATTTTGGCTTCCTTTGCCGCCCCTGCACTGGATGCCTCACTGGACCATCCCCTGAGATTGGACTGAAAATCCAACGATCTGCATCCTCCCATTTAGAAGGCAGTGTCCTTCCATTATTATAAAGAACCAATGCACCAGTTGTATGCCTTCTATTGGCACTATTAGCCAATGGAACACGCTCTGAACTCCACCCCTTTTGCATCCCAACACTTGTTTGCCTGTAATTGGGTGTTCCAAGGCTAGGAAATGTGCTAGTCCGGCAATTCAATACAGAAGTTTTCTTCATTACTCCAAACCGTGGGGAAGATGAATTAGCAGCATTGTTCACAGCATTATTAAAATCTAGAGAAAGCTTTTGTTTGGTTTTTTCTTTTCCACACATCCCAATCTAGACCTCCTATCTTGACATTCTAAGTCCACAAATTCCTCAAACAAATGAGATTAAAAAAGTCCCAACTTTGAATAGGTCTTCATAAAAATGCAGCAATGCACTTAAAATTATACCTTTAAGAGCTTGAGAAAAAGAGCTTCTAGCTGAATCGAGGATTGAATTATCCTCTTCAGTCTCAACTTCATTGCTTTCTAACTCTTTAACTGACCAAAAATGAACCAAAGCTAAGCCTTAAAAGTCAAAAGTGTTTGTCTAAGAATTTGAGTAATGTTATCAATGTCGTACTACCTTTTTCACGGAACGTTGTGTAATGGGAGTGAGAGTTGATGTTCGTATTTTGCCTTGTGTGTTTATGAGTAGGCATGATGTTGGGATGTCTCAGCATGGTCTTTCTGTGAAGAATGGACTGAATTTGAATGTGTTTTGTTGGGAGTTCTTTGGTGGATATGTATGCAAAATGTGGGAAATTAGGATATGCGAGGAAGTTGTTTGATGAAATGCCGGAGAGGAATGTGGTGTCTTGGAGTGGAATGATTTATGGGTATGCGCAAATGGGACATTGATGGCTTTAGAGCTAGGACGTTAATGACTTCACATTTGCGAGTGTGATCCATGCTTGTGGGAATTCCACATTGCATGAGTTGGGGAGGCAAATGCATAGTTTGTGTGTGAAACTGAATTTCGATTTGTCAAGTTCTTTAATTTCTTTTTACTCAAAAGGAACCCTTCATTATGCAAGCATGTACTTGCTTCCCAAGTTCAAAATCCAATTTTTTACCACATAAATTTAGAACACACACAAATGTTTTAGAATTCCATTTAATTCTAGTTTGGACAAACTCCATAAAAAGCTTCCAAGCATCATTTTCTAATCCAAATACCCATTAAACATAGCAGTCCAAGATACAACATTTCTCTCCAGCATTTTATCAAACATGTTTCTAGCCTCAACCAACATCCCATATATTGCATCTTCGACCGATCAAATTATTGTAATAAAAATATCTGAACCCCTCAAAGAAAAATTTCAATAGAGGTGAAGATGCGCCTGGTTTCGCAAATGCACGAGCGGAATAGAGTACATTCACTTCCGACTAGAGTACGCCATCGCTTCTTTTTCTAGCAACCACTACCGCCTCCAAATCAGTAGACATTTTAGTCTTGCTTCCAACGAGTGATGCTTTTTGTGTACTGGATTGCAAATTTCGTTCTGCCAGAGCTCATAATTAAAGATCTTCAAGGAGACAACACAAAAAAAGATGGGAAGGGACCAAAGGGCGATGAAAATTCGCTAGATAATGGGCAAGGAAGCATCAAATAAACAAAAACCCAAGTTCATGTCAAGAAAAAAGGGGCTTTGGCAGCATGATCTGTTTTGATTCTCAACAAATTAAACTGAAAAGCAAAAAATCTTAAAAAGCAAGAAGATTAGGAAGGAAAAATCTTAAAATTTTAAATATAATATCATTTTTCTTGTGTGAATCTCACCTATTCCGAAATTACCCCTCACATATAAGACAACATACTAGCAAAGGTCATTTAACCGAGAAAATAGGCTACAGCCGGTCATTGGTTTAAAATTGACAAGTTTATTAATCTTAAGGACTAAAAAGAACCGTTTTAAATGTAAAGGACTAAAAAAGAATTTTGGCTTAAATGTAAAGGACGAAATTTGTGATTTAATCATATATTTATTATATTTTTTTTTCATAATTTGTAGGATGTCATGATTTTACGATCTGATTTTGTAGACCCTTCACTGATTTTACGTAAAAACATGAGCTTAACAACCTCGGCTACCCATGGAGAAGAAAACTGAACAATTCACAAGAAGTACAAACAAAGAGCGCAAACAAATGATCTTCTAACTTGGAGATTGGGTTTTGATTCATATGTGTAAGGAGAGATTTCCAACATCTAAGAGGACCAAATTGCATCCTTTCTGGGATAGACTTTTCCAAGTTGTGGCTTGCATGAACAACAATGCCTACATACTTGATCTACCTAGTGAGTATAGAGTTAGTGCTACATTTAATGTTGCTAATCTTTCTCTCTTAGAATTTGATGCAAAATTTGTTGATTTGAGGACGAATTCTTTCAAGAAGAGGGGGAATGATGGAGATTCAATAGCACGAGGTCAAGAAGATTTGAGCCAAAAGGAGAAAGGCATGGACTTGAAGTTTGAGAGTGAAGTGGAACTCAAGGCATGATTCCCAAGTCCCAAGCTTAATTGGACTATGGGCCTATGACATGGGCTAGAGTTAAAAGATGAAGAAGGTACTCAATGGACATATTAAAGAAATTCAAATTTGTCACAGACTCTATCTTGGATATTACATTCTAAGTCCACAAATTCCTCAAACAAATGAGATTAAAAAGTCCCAACTTTGAATAGGTCTTCATAAAAATGCAGCAATGCACTTAAAATTATACCTTTAAGAGCTTGAGAAAAGAGCTTTAGTGAATCGAGGATTGAATTATCCTCTTCGCCTCAACTCATTGCTTTCTAACTCTTTAACTGACCAAAAATGAACCAAAGCTAAGCCTTAAAAGTCAAAAGTGTTTGTCTAAGAATTTGAGTAATGTTATCAATGTCGCACTACCTTTTCACTAACGTTGTGTAATGGGAGTGAGAGTTGATGTTAAGATTTTCGCCTTGTGTGTTTATGAGTAGGCATGATGTTGGGATGTCTCAAGCATGGTCTTTCCGTGAAGAATGGACTGAATTTGAATGTGTTTTGTTGGGAGTTCTTGTGGATATGTAGCAAAATGTGGGAAATTAGGATATGCGAGGAAGTTGTTTGATGAAATGCCAGAGAGGAATGTGGTGTCTTGGAGTGGAATGATTTATGGTATGCGCAAATGGGACATTGATGGCTTTAGAGCTAGGACGCACGACTTCACATTTGCGAGTGTGATCCATGCTTGTGGAATTCCACACATGAGTTGGGGAGGCAAATGCAGTTTGTGTGTGAACCGAATTCGATTTGTCAAGTTCTTTAATTTCTTTTTACTCAAAAGGAACCTTCATTATGCAAGCATGTACTTGCTTCCCAAGTTCAAAATCCATTTTACTACATAAATTTAGAACACACACAAATGTTTTAGAATTCCATTTAATTTAGTTTGGACAAACTCATAAAAAGCTTCAAGCATCATTTTCTAATCCAAATACCATTAAACATAGTACCAAGATACATTTCTCTCCAGCATTTTATCAAACATGTTTTCTAGCCTCAACCAACATCCCATATATTGCATCTTGACCGATCAAATTATTGGTAATAAAAATATCCGAACCTCAAAGAAAAATTTCAATAGAGGTGAAGATGCCATTCTGGTTTCTGCAAAATGCCCGAGCGGAATAGAGTACATTCACTTCCGAACAGAGTACGCTCCATCGCTTTTCTAAAGAACCACTACGCTTCCAAATCAAGAGACATTTTAGTCTTGTTTCCAACGAGTGATGCTTTTTGTACCGGGGATTGCAAATTTCGTCACAGAGCTCATAATTAAAGATCTTCAAGGAGACAACACAAAAAAAGATGGGAAGGACCAAAGCGATGAAAATTCGCTAGATAATGGGCAAGGAAGCATCAAATAAACAAAACCCAAGTTCTGTCAAGAAAAAGGGCTGGCAAGATGATCTGCTTTGATTCTCAACAAATTAAACTAAAAGCAAAAATCTTAAAAAGAAGAAGATTAGGAAGGAAAAATCTTAAAATTTTAAATATAATATCATTTTTGTGTGAATCTCACCTATTCGAAATTACCCCTCACATATAAAGCATCATATCAGCAAAGGTCATTTAACTGAAAATAGGCTACAAGTGTCATTAGTTTTAAAATTGACAAGTTTATTAATCTTAAGGACTAAAAAGAACCGCTTTTAAATGTAAAGGACTAAAAAGAATTTTGGCTTAAATGTAAGGACGAAATTTGTGATTTAATCATATATTTATTATATTTTTTCTATAATTTGGTAGGATGTCATGATTTTACGATCGATTTTGTACCTTCATCGATTTTACGTGAAAAACATGAGCTTAACAACCTCGCTACCCATGAGAAGAAAACCGAACAATTCATGCTAGTACAAACAAAGAGCGCAAACAAATGATCTTCTAACTTGAGATTGGGTTTTGATTCATATGTGTAAGGAGAGATTTCCAACATCTAAGAGGACCAAATTGCATCCTTCTCAGGATAGACTTTTCCAAGTTGTGGCTTGCATGAACAACAATGCCTACATACTTGATCTACCTAGTGAGTATAGAGTTAGTGCTACATTTAATGTTGCTAATCTTTCTCTTAGAATTTGATGCAAATTTGTTGATTTGAGGACGAATTCTTTCAAGAAGAGGAATGATGGATTCAATAGTACGAGGTCAAGAAGATTTGAGCAAAAGGAGAAAGGCATGGACTTGAAGTTTGGAGACGTGAAGCAAGGAACTCAAGGCATGATTCCCAAGTCCCAAGCTTAATTGGACTATGGGCCTATGACATGGGCTAGAGTTAAAAAGATGAAGAAGGTACTCAATGGACATATTAAAGAAATTCAAATTCAAGAAAAGTCTAAAAATAGAGAGATCAAGTCCAAATTAATTACTGTGTTGAGTGTTATAGTTAATGAGCTCAATAATTAAGTTTTTGTAACCCTAGCCCAAATAAGCTATTTGGCTTCCCCTTATGTTTCATGAAAAAACAATAGATGGCTGCCTTTTAGTTTGTTACATATTTCACTTGTTTTAGAAATTAGGTAATGATTTTTGTGTCTTTAAGGGGCAAACTGAATTTTGTATATCATTTCTCAAAAGTTTGAGTTTTGTTTACTTTAGGTATGTTGGTTGAAAGTTGTAGAAGAATTACCTCAAACCAATAAGAGTTCTTTAGGAATTAGTTAAATTTCCTATTTGTCTTGTTACCTTGTAAGGCCAAAATTTACACTATAACTAGAAGGTATTGGCCGCCACTTCTATCAAGCTATTCATCAATAAAATTGTGAGGTTTTTTCTTCACGTTTGGTCTTTTAGAACTTGTTTCAACTTTGCATAGTTTTCTTCGTAGAGTTCTTTTTGCATTATTAGCTAAGTTTATATCTCTTTTGTTGTGGCTGCATTCTAAACCTTGTTGTTGGTCTAACTTGTTCTTTAAGTTTTGGCCAAAGGTAGGGTTTATTTATAGGGATTTATCTATTTCAGTTTGTGGGAAAGTTTTGGGCACACTCTTATTATTCTTAACAGGTTTAAAGGTGTTTGTTACCTTTAAATTTGTATCATGACTTTTCTAGTGTTTATACAGTTTGAATAGTCTGCATGTAATAAGTTCTATAGACATGAAGGTTAGTTATTTCGGAGCATAGATTATGGATACCTTCTTGTTGTTTATGAGAACCTTTAATCTATGAAACTCATAGTGGAGGTTTAGTGGAACATTTTGGAGTTTTAAAAACTTTAAATGTTTTAACTAGGCACTTTTTCTGGTCTAAAATGAAAAGGGACATAGTAAGAATACACGAGAAGTGTATAACTTGCAAGCAAGTTAAGTCTACATCCCAACCTCATGGATTGTATACTCTATTACCCATACCTAGTTTCACCAATATGGGTAGACATATCTATGGACTTTGTCCTAGGACTATTCTGTTCTCAAGGAGGTAAGCATTTTATTCTATTTGTAGTGCATTTTTTTTATAAAATGGCGTACTTTATTGCTTGTAGAAAGTTTGACGATGCAAAACATGTGGTCGACTTATTTTTCAAGGACGTGATCCAGCTGCATGGAGTTCTACAAAGTATGGTCTCTAATAGGATATCAAGTTTTTTATATACTTTTGAAATACACTCTGGGGAAGGGTACTAAATTGTTGTTTTCAGCAACTAGTCATCTACAAACTTATTGATGCACCTTACAGCTATAGGGAGCCGGCAATACATAACAAGCGAAATAGGATCCAAGACTTAACTTGCAAAATCCTAGAACCGGCAAAATTGAGACCAAATGGATGCAGTGTCATCATAACCTAGGGTTCTACTAGATTTATAAAAATCAAAGGCGCCACAAACTGATCAAGTTTGATAAGCCCATTGTTCTTTACAGGAACGAAGAGATCGAATCACTCAAACTCTCAAGGATGTAATGTCACAAAATCTTCTAATCGTCTATCTTTAGTCATGACCAATGGTCTATATTTATAGAGTACAAAAATGTGCTAAAAGGCAACAAATAAAAAATAATCCTAATCCTAATCTAATTCTTAAGGAATGGTGGCTAGTTTCCTTTAATTAATTAAAGGGCAGCCTTAAAATAAAAAATAAAAAGGGAATAAAAACCCCAAAGCCAATTGGACTTGGAAGTTTGGCCTTTTAAGACTTCTTTCAAGCTTACAAATTTGACTACTAAAATTACCTAATAATTTCACTATTGATGGCACCATTCATGTTTTGGCCCTTCAAGAATTAATAAATTCCTAAAAACAAAATCACAAAAATGAATTAAATAACTTGACCTATTATCACACTAGAATTCGGCCAAAGAAAAACTAGTGTTCTTCAAATCAGACTTGTAATAAATTAATGACTTGCAAGTCTTGCCCGCATGCTTGACGAGCTTGAATGTCTTGAATTCAAACCACTTAATGGTTTCTTGAAATTATGTAGCTTTAACTCTCACCATTTGCCTCATGATATGCCTTAATGGATCAAATGCTTGGAGAGTAGGTTGCATGGCTCTTGGATTCCCATCAAGTAGGTTGAACAGCTCTCAAATTCTCATCATTCCCTCTCTCCTCGAAAGGATTCATCCTCAAATCTTCAACAACATCCTTGGGATGAAATTAATATACTTTGACCACTTTAGGGAGTAAAGGAAATAGTTTGGCAAGAGAAAATGATGACTTTTCTTTTTACCTATTCTCAAGCAACTCTTGTAATTGTGTTTTACTACCAATCTTGGAAGGCTCCAAGTTTGAATCAGAGTGTGGGAAAATGGTCTTTCTCCAAACACAAAATCAAGGCATGGAAGAGTCAAAACATCATCAACCAGCTCAGGCTCTTGGGTTTGATGACCCCCATTCATTGGATTTGCCAAATATGATATATCAGGCTCTTTTTCCTCCTCATCTTTCTTCTCTTCATTGCTAATTTGGAGTGGAACTTCATAAACTTGCATATGACAAATGTTCTCCCTTTGCTCATCATTCTCAATTGCTGGAGCACTAATTGACCACATAGACACTAATGCTTCTTCTCCACTTGATGACTCTTCTTTACTTGCCATTGAATGCATAGACTTCAAGGTAGAAATTGTTTCTCCCACAATAGTATCTTCTTCACTATCAGTTTCAATAAGAGGAGGCATAAAATCGTTGGATTTATTGTCAGAAATCACATCCCCATTAAATATGGACTCAAAAAGGAAATCTTCATAACAGTGATGACAATCAAAGGTCCTTTCAACCTTCTTTTCCCATTCTAAGTATGCTTCGGGATCTCCTCTACCTTGGAAGGCTGGAATTTCCATTTTTATACTTTCCAAAACTTGGTCAAATGTATCAACTTGGTTTCGATGCTTGTGGGAAGTAGAAGCCTCATTGGACTTTTCTCTAATGTCAGAACTTGAGGGACTTTTCTTTCTAGACTTCGACCTCCTGTACTTAGTGATGGACTCCATACCTACATGGAAAGTGTTTATCAATTGATTCATCTTATTGTCATTGAATTGAAGTTTTGATTGCAAAGTGTTGGACAATTGCTCAATCTTGTTGTCATTAGATTGAAAATATGAATGCAAGGACTCAACTTGATCACCCATATTGGAATATCTTCGGCTTATGTGTTCCGCCCAATCTATAAGAGTCTTTTGGGCATTGGAGCTATGCTTTCTTTTAACATTTTTCCTACAAAAAGGTTAGTACAAAAAGAAACAACAAGAATATGGAAAGTTTTATAGTAAAGGTGTGTATGAGTAAGCTCTCGGTTATTTTCTATGTCTCACCCCTCACTCAAACAATCTTTCTCTAAGTTCTTGCTTAAAACAACAATCTTTATCAAACTTTGAGGAAACTTCGACCAAGGATAGCTCAATAAGAATTTATAAATTTTTAAAAAAATAAGACTCAAGGTTTATTGACAAATTAGGAAACTACAAAATCTGAAATTAACTTGGAATTGGAAGCAAAAATGGAAACTAAAATGAATAGGAAACTAATCAAATCCAACTACAAAGTGAACTTGAATAAAGAAAGCTAATAATTGGAAACTAAAAAAATCTGAAAATAAATAGGAAGTGGACACAAATATGAAATCTATAAGGAAACAAATAGGAAAAGTTAACCAAAGGAAGGTAGCTTTCAAGAAAGGAAGTATAGTCAAAATAGGAAACAATTCTTGCAGCCCTTTTTGTATAGTAATTTTAGCCAAGAAAATTTAACAAATTGCAGAATTTTTGGCCAAATTGGGTTACCAAAATTGCATAAATTTTGTCCAAAGAAGTTTCCAAAAGTGTAAAATTTTAGTTAAAAAGGAAGTTGCCAAAAGTGGAGAATTTTAGTCAAGTGGTACTAGTCAATTCTAAATCCAATTGGGATGAGGAAAGAAAATCACACTCGGATTTTTTTTTTCTTTTAAGAAAGGCTCACATTTTCTTTGAAGGAAAATTCTGTTATGATTAAAAAAGGCAACTTGGTTTAAGAATAATTCAACCAAATTCAGGAACAAGCAAAGACACAGTATGGGTTTGAACAACAAGCAGCATGGCTTCAAAAATTCAGCAAAGAAATAGTATGGGTGTGAACAGAATTTCGTCACAATTCTTGAGCACTAAAGTACCTCTTCAACAAGAATTCAAGAACAAACAAATAAAGAGGGCAGTACTAAAATTTTGGAACCAAAATTCTGGCGGAAATAAAATTCTAGAAAACTAGATTGAGACAGCAACAAAGTTGAACAAAATTTTCAGTTGAGAATTTCAGCCAATAGGAACCAAATTTTAGTGAAAAATTCAGCCACAAAAGTCTAAATTTTTGGCTGCCAAGTGTGCAAAATTTTGTCTCAATTCTTAAGGCAAATTTCAACAAGGATTCAAGAGACAACAGCCCAACGTAAAGAAGAATTTCTGGACAAAACAAGGCAGTACATTGTTTTTTAGCAGAAAAATCAACAAAAACCTCTGGACAACTTCCAAGGATGCAGTACGGTTTGAAGGTAGAATTCAGGTATGATTCTTGAATAAAAAGAAGCACAGATTTTAGGCACAATTCAACAAAATTCAAGAACAATAATACTCAAGAGGGTAGTTCAAGATAAAAAAATTCAGGATCCTGGGCAACTTCAAGAATTCAGAATTCAGAATCTTATAGCAATTTCTTGTAGCAATTTCCTGAAGCAATTTCATCCAGAATAATTTAAGAAAAAATTATTCAAGAAGCAAGATTTCAAGAAACAAGGATGCAAGAATTCAAGAACAAATTTTCAAGAGTTCAATTTAAAGTTGTTTATGGCTTTAACCTTTGGCATCGCTAGACTTGTCATCGTTGCCTATGAAGGACCAGTTAACCTTAGATGGTGCAAAGAAGGCTGAAGTTATCCAAAAATTGCATGAAAAAGTTCACTTGCACATTGAAAAGAAAACTGAGCAATATGTGAAGAGTGCAAGCAAAGAATGTAAATAACTAATGTTTGAACTTAGAGATTGAGTTTGGGTACATATGAGAAAAGAACATTTCTCGGCACAAAGATGTTCTGATGGGATTCTAGGAGTTGTTCAAGCTACTCACCAAGTTTTCAATTCATTGTGACATATTGTGGGGGCTGATGACGAAAGCTAGGTCCAAACGACTTCAAGAAACCATGAAGTGGTTTAATCTTTGACATTCAAGCCGTCAAGCATGCGGTCAATACTTTCAAGTCATTAATTTCTTGCAAGTCCAAATTGAAGAACACTAGTCTTGCCTTGGCCGAATTCTAGTGTAATAATAGGCCAAATTGTTTAGTTAATTTTTAACATTATTTTTAGATCATTATTAAAGTTATGTGTGGCCAAATTTAAGTCTTAAAATGGCCGGCTCCTTGTTCGTTTTATTATATTATGGCCAGAATTATCCTTATTTTTAGGCCAAATTTGTAAGTTTGAAAGAAGCCTTAAAGGTCCAAATTTCCAAGTCCAATTGGCTTTAGGGTTTTTATTTCCTCTTTATTTTAAGGAATCTTGGCCACCTCTTTAGTTTTAGAGTAGGATTAGGATTTTAGTTGTTACATTTTTAAGACATTCTTGTACTCTATAAATAGGTCATTCGGCCATAAGCATGAATACACATGAAGTTGAGAAGGATTTTGACATTACGTTCTTGAGAGTTTGAGTGAATCATTCTCTTGGTTCTTTCAAAGAACAACGGGCTTATCAAACTTGACTAGTTTGTGATGCCTTTGAGTCTTATCAATCTAGTAGAACCTTAGGTTGTGGCAACGCTTCATCCATCGGTCTCAATTTCACCGGTTCTAGCAATTTTGCAAGTTAAGTCTTGGATCATGTTTCACTTATTGCATATTGCTAGCTCCTTATAGCCATGAGGTGCGCATCACATTCCAAGTTACATTTATCATGGAGATTGGATCTTTCCAAGTCATTGCTCGAATTAATGATAATGCGGGCAAGTTTGACCTATCTCAAGATTAGAGCTGTGTATTGACCGGTTAACTAATCAATCGGTTAAAACCGCTTCGGTTAATTGGTTTTTACACATAAAATGTATAAAATTGGAATCGGATTAGTTGGCTGGTTGGTTAACTGGTTCAGGTTACAATCAGTTTCGATTTTCTGTTGGTTCAAAGGCTAAAATTTTGTACAACTTAAAAATGGAAAAAGTTGAATTTGTAATTATTAATTGGATTTGGCCCAAATTGTGTATAGCCCAAAAATGAAAAAAAGTCCAATATGTAATTATTAATTAGATTCAACCCAAACAACTAGCCCAAAATATTCAAAACTCATTCCAAAAATTCCCAAGTAAAATTGGATTTGTCCAAATTTGCTCTGTAATTACATTTATTATGTTGGGTTATGACCCATAAAATTATAACTTCGTCATTTGTATATAAAAAAAAGCCACTTTGAATTAAATACCCATTTTTTAATCTTTCATTTTTTATTTTTATATTTACATTATTTTAATGTTCCCAACCTACATATTATTTTAGTAAAAAAATATAAAAATATTTAATTTTATTAAGTAGTAGAATCATCTATTGGAACAAAGAAAAATTTTGTAAATAAATTTTTTATATATATTTGGAGAGAGTTAAATCATCCTAAAATGCTCACTTAACATTTTTAAAGTGCATAATAACTAAATTCTCTTTCTAGATTAAGAGTGGTGCACCACACTAAATTCTAAACCCTAGAGAATACTAACACCACCATAAACACACAGTTTGCCCAGAGAGAGAATTAGAGATGCACATGTAGAACCACAACCTACACCAAGAGGTCCAAGATAGTGATATCTAGAAAGAGAAAGATGACTTCTTCGTACTTGTTAAGAAAATAAAAACTCTCTACATTTTAATAGGGAGAGAAAGAGGAAAGTGATTCACCGAAAAAGCCAACTCCAGTAGTAGTGAGCAGCAGTAGTAGTAACAAAATTGGGGAATGGGCTTCCTATTTGTCTTCTTCCCCAAGATCAACAAGACAACAATAACAGTACTAACAAGAAAAAGAATCTAAACAATTCGACATTTGGTCCATTTCAATCTTTCAAGCACACAAATTCAATTCATCTTCTCTCTAGAGCTCAATCCACCTTTTCAATTTGTGCCTTTCTCATCTTTGTCACTCTGCTTTCATTCACTGATAAGAATCCGAGACCTGTTCAACCTACTTGATAGGAATCTAGGAGCTGTTAAACATATTCGCCAAGCATTTGATCCATTAAGGCATATCACGGGACTGATGGCGAGAGTTAGAGCTAAATAACTTCAAGAAACCATTAAGTGGTGTAATTCACGACATTCTAGCTCGTCAAGCATGCAGCTAAGACTTGCAAGTCATTAATTTATTGCAATTTCAATTTGAAGAACATTAGTTTTGCCTTGGTCGAATTCTAGGGTGATAATAGGCCAAGTTATTTAATTAATTTTTGTAATTTTATTTTTTAATTATTGCTGGCCAAATTTAGGTAATTAAAAGGCCACCTGTGCTAGTTTTTATTTCATTATGGTCAAAATTATTAGGTAATTTTAGTAGACAAATTTGTAAGCTTGAAAGAAGCCTTAAAAGGCCAAACTTCTAAGTTCAATTGGCTTTGGGGTTTTTATTTCCTTTTTGTTTTAAGGATCTTTTGGCCACCTCCCCCTCCCCCCCCCTCTTTATAAATTAGATTAGAATTAGGATTTAGTTGTTTCCTTGTTAAGACAAACTTGTAGCCTATTTAAAGATGCTAATCAGCCAAAACATAATATACACATTGAGAAGAATTTGACATTATGTCCTTGAGAGTTTGAGTGAATCAATCTCTTCGTTCTTGTAAATAAAAATGGCCTTATCAAATTTGACCAGTTTTTGGTGCATTTGAATCTTATCAATCTAGTAGAACCCTAAGTTGTGGTGACACTTCATCTATCGGTCTCAATTCTGTTGGTTCTAGCAATTTTGCAAGTTAAGTTTTGGATTTTGTTTCGCTTGTTGTGTATTGTCAACTCCATATAGCCGTGAGGTGCGCATAAGTTTGGCATCAGAACTCTGGGTAACTTTGGAAGTTTGTTCATAATTTTGTTTATAATTTTTCCTTTAGCCAAAATTCTATTTATATCTATCTTTCTTGTAGCTGAATTTTACATTCTTGTAGTAGTCAAATTAGTTGTTTAGCACTAGTCTTCAAGACTTGGTTAAACCTTTTCTTGCTGCCCACTTTTTGTGTAGAAAATTTGGTTTTGTTATTCTGTGAAAAAAAAAAATCGTTGCCTTCTGTTTTCTTAAATTAAAAAAAAATCTGAATTCCTTACTTGTCCAGCCATAATCTTGTGTTGATTATTTTTCGTGAATTATTATGCTTTTTTTTATATTGTTTCTGTAAAATTTTATTTTCTAGTGAAAAAAAGAAGAAGAATAAAGAGCTGAAAAAAAAACAGAAAAGAAGAGAAAGATCAAACCGAAAGAAAGAAAGAAGAAGAGAAGAACAATTCTTGAATTTTGAATTCTTGATTCTTGAATTATTTTTCCTAATCCTTGAAATTCTTGTTTATTGTTCCTTGGAATCATTGTTCTTGATTTATTGTTGCTGAAATTTGCTTCAAGAAAATTGTGACCAAAATTTCTGCTCCACCCACCCGCATTGTTTTTCTTTCTCGTTCCAGAATTTTTGCTGATTTGCTGTTGAAAACCCGTGCTGCCTTTGTTTTTATTCATAACAAAATGATGCACATTTGTCTTGACTAAAAATTGGATTCTCTTGGGTGAAAGTGTTGGACAAAAAATAAATAAATAAAAAATCTCCCTTCTTGAATTTTGCTGAACTCGTGCAACAGTCTTGATCTGTTTTCTGTTTTGAAGTTCTTGTTGCCGTACTGCCTTTCTAAAATTTATTTCCTCGAATTATTTTTGAAGACATGTTTTAGTGCTTCAAGAATTGTGACAAAAGTCTGCAGTCTTGACTGGAATTTGTACCTTAGGCAGTTTTCTTGTAACCAATTTCTTGTTCCTCTTTCCCATTGTTGTTGACAAAAAAAATTCTGCACCTTTATGACCTTTCTTGACTGAAATTTCTATACAAAAAGGGCTACAAGAATTGTTTCCTAATTTGATTTTTCTTGCAAGAATTGGTTCCTAGTTGTATTTGTTTTCCTGGTTAGAGTTACCTTCCTTTAGTAAGTAGCCTTTCCTATTTGTTTCCTTTTAGTTTCCAAATTTCTTTTCCTTTTTGATTCCACATTTGCTTTCCAATCACAGTAGGCTTACACTAAGGATCTGCCCTAAGTCCTTACCTTTTTGCCCTAGTTATGGATGAGTTGACAAAGGATATCCAAGATGAGGTGCCATCGTGTATGTTATTCGCAAATGATGTTGTGCTTATTGATGAGACCAAGGCAGGGGTAGAAGCTAAATTAGAAATATGGAGAAGCTCGTTAGAGTCAAAAGAATTGACATTAAGTCGAAATAAGACTGAATACATGAAGCGCAAATTCAACATGGCAAGACGTGAGGACGAAGATTTCTTGAGTATGCTTGGACAGGAGGTACCCAAAAAAGATGTTTTTAGACATCTGGGATCAATACTGCAAAAAGGGGGAGAGATTGATGAAGATGTAAACCATAGAATCAGAGCAGGTTGGATGAAATGGCGAAGTGCAAAAGGGTTTTTGTGTGACCACAAAATCCCGATTAGGTTAAAAGGGAAATTTTATAAAACAGCTATAAGACCGGTGATGTTATATGGAGTCGAATGTTAGCCAACAAAGAGACAACATGAGCATAAGTTAGGAGTAGCAGAAATGAGGATGTTACAGTTGATGTGTGGAAAGACAATAATGGATAAGATGAGAAACAAAGATATTCAACAAAGAATTGGAGTAGCACCGGTGGCAGAAAAGATGAGAGAACATAAATTGAGATGGTTTGGGCATATTCTTCGGTGACTTATAGATGTATCGGTAAGAACAGAAGTTCGTTATAAATAGCATGACGGGAAGAAAGGGAGAGGTCAGCTGAAATTTATGTGGGGAAAAGTAGTAAAACAAAATTTAGGGAAGTGGGAAATAGATTGGCGGATGGTTGGTAGTAGAACAGAGTGGAGGAAAACTATTAGTGTGGAGGAAGAGCAAAATTCTAATGGTCCCGACTGCCCTTTATAGTTTTAGCATTTTTATTTATTTATTTATCAATTTATCTATTTATTTTATTATATTTTCTTTATTTTATGAATTTATGTCATTGGATTCATTGACCGCCAACCCCAACTAGTTTGGGATAAAGGTGATGATGATGATGATGATGATGATTTGCTTTCCTTTTAGAGTCCATATTCAGATTTATTTAGTTTCCGATTCCAAGTTGATTTCAGATTTTTGTAGTTTCCAAATTTGTTAACCTTCCTTGAGTCTTAGTCCCAAAATTCATAAATTATTATTGAGCTATCCTTGGCTAAAAGTTCCTCAAGATTTGATAAAGAGTGTTATTCTAAGAAAGAACTTAGAGAAAGATTGTTCAGTGAGGGGTGAGACATAGAAAATAACTGAGAGCTAACTCATATACACCCTTACTATAAATCTTTCCATATTATTGTTTTTGCTTTTGTTTGTACTAACCTTTTGTAGGAAAGCGGTCAAAGGAAAGCCTAGCTTCAATTGACCAAAAGGCCCTTAAAGATTGGATGGAACACATGAGTCGAGACTATTCTAATATGGATGATCAACTTGAGTCCTTGCAATCAAAGTTTCAATATAATGACAACAAGATTGAGCAATTGTCCAACACTTTGCAATCAAAGCTTCAATCCAATGATGATAAGATGGATCAATTGATAAACACTTTCTGTGAAGGTAAGAAGTCCCTCACTAAGTCATTGTTAAGGAGGTTGAAGTCAAGAAAGAAAAGTCCCTCAAGTTCCAACAGTAAAGAAAAGTCCAATGGGGCTTCTATTTCCCATAGAGGTCAAAACAAAGTTGATACATTTGACCAAGTTTTGGGAAGTATAAAAATGGAAATTCCAACCTTCCAAGGTAGAGGAGATCCCAAAGCATACTTAGAATGGGAAAAGGAGGTTGAAAGAATATTTGATTGTCATCAGTATTATGAAGATTTCCTTTTTGACTCCATACTTAACAGGGATGTGATTTCTGATAGTAAGTCTCGATGATTCCATACCTCTGTTGACTAAGACTAGCGATAAAGAAGATGCCATAGTAAGGAAGCACTTACTACTTTGAAGAGCTTGAAATGGTGAGTGAGAACGAATCGTCAAATGGACAAGAAGAATTAGTAACCACAAGATCACTTAGTGTTCAAGCCATGGTGAATGATAATCAAAGAGAGAAGAAAAAGGTTGAGGAGGAAGAAGAATCCGATGCCTCAATTAGGCCAAATCCATTGAGTGGGGGACATCAGAACCAAGAGCTTGAGCCAGTTGATAATATTTTGACTCTTCCACGCCTTGATTTTGTGTTTGGAGAAAAATAATTTTCCCACACTGCAGTACAAACTTGGAGCCTTCAAAGATTAGTGATAAAAATTACAAGAGTGGCTCAAGAAGAGCTAAAAAGAAAAGCCATCATTTTCCTTGGCCAAACTATTTCTTTTACTCCCTAAGAGGGTCAAAGCATGTTGATTTCATCCCAAGGATGTTGTTAAAGGTTCGAGGATGAATCCTTTCAGGGAGAGAGGGAATGATGAGAATCCGAGACCTGTTCAACTTACTTGATAGGAATCCAAGAGCCGTTCAACCTACTCGCTAAGTATTTGATCCATTAAGGTATATCATAGGGCCGATGGCGAGAGTTCGAACTAAAGAACTTCAAGAAACTATTAAGTGGTTTAATTCAAGACATTCAAGCTTGTAAAGCATGCACCCAAGACTTGCAAGTCATTAATTTACTGAGAGTCCGATTTGAAGAACATAGTTTTACCTTGGCCGAATTCTAGGGTGATAATAGGCCAAGTTATTTAATTAATTTTTGTAGTTTTATTTTTTAATTATTGGTGGCTGAATTTAGGTAATTAAAAGGCCAACCATGTTGGTTTTATTTTATTATGGCCAAAATTATTAGGTAATTTTAGTAGCCAAAATTGTAAACTTGAAGGAAGCCTTAAAGGGCCAAACTTCCAAGTCCAATTGGCTAAACATAATATAGTTGAGAAGAATTTTATTTCCTTTTTGTTTTAAGGATCCAAGTCCAATTGGCTAAACATAATATAGTTTAGAAATTAGATTAGGATTAGGATTAGGATTTAGTTGTTTCCTTGTTAAGACAAACTTGTAACCTATTTAAAGAGACCAATTGGCCAAAACATAATATACATGTTGAGAAGAATTTGACATTACGTCCTTAAGAGTTTGAGCGAATCAATCTCTTCATTCTTGTAAAGAACAATGAGCTTATCAAACTTGACCAGTTTGTGGAACTTTTGAGTCTTATCAATCTAGTAGAACTCTAGGTTGCGGCGACCCTTCATCCATAAGTCTCAATTCCACCGGTTCTAGCAATTTCATAAGTTAAGTCTTGGGTCCTGTTTTGCTTGTTGCGTATTGCCGGTTTCATATAGCCGTGAGGTGTGCATCATTCACACTCTCACTTTTGAAACTTCCTTCTCCAATCATGTCAAATATTCTTCCCACTTTTTTCGAGAAGACAACTAATTACCCGATTTTCTTCTCTAAATTGCCATAAGATTCCTATATTGTTTATTTATGGTTTAACAGTTAACTAGTTTAATGGTTAACTATTCAATCATTTTAACCAGTACTAACTGGAAATAAAAAAAATCTAAACCAAGAACTGTCCGATTAATTGGTATAAATTAATTGGTTTTCAATTAGATTGGACCGGTCAACTGGAATTGGTTAACCAAATGCAGTTCGGTTGGTTGACCAGTTTGACAGGCCAGTTGCATAGGCCTACTCTGGAGTATGGAGTAAATGCAACGTTTAATGTAACAGATCTTTCTCCTTTCAAGTTTGATACCGATCTTCTAGTTCGAGGATGTATCATTCAGTGGAGAGGAAGAATGATGGAAATCAAAGTGCAAAAGATGTGCTCAGAGATCCATTTAAAGAAGCTCATGGGCCAATGACAAGGGCTAGGCTAAAAGATTTAAAATGCTCTTAATGGGCTCACTTAGGAAATTCAAATTAAAAAAGAGTTTAATAATATTTTAAATGTAATTGGCAATGGACCTTGTATTTAACCCTTAATTAATTAGAAACTCCAAATTATAAGCCCAAAAAGGCCATGGACAAAATTAAACCCTATATGGCTGAATTAAGGGTTGAAATTTTGGGTTTAACCCTAATCTTACTTATATTATTTGTTTTATTTAATCCTTGTGTAAAAAAGCTAACTATGGCCAAATTTTAAGAGTCTTCCTAGAAGATTTTCAAGCTGTATTGTGGCCAAAGTTTTCATTTAGTAGTTTACAATTCGGTGTTGGATTATGCCCCAAGGATCAATCATATGATGGTTTGGGCATATATTGTATCATAACACTTTTTATTAATGGCAATTTATTATTATGTTTTATTCTATATCTGCGTTTTATGAATAAATATAATAATGTCCCAAGAGTTTAATTAATTATCCCTAGTCAAGTATTATCATTAAAGGGACAATGACAATGCATTAAGACTAGTATGCGTAGTGATTGATGAAATGTGTCATGATATGAGATATTAAGTCAACATATAGGTACATGTTAGATAACTATGTATTGGATCGACCTGTTATAAGAAATGCTACATGGATTATTATATAAGTGCCATAAGCATATCTCATAGTGTTGATGGTGTAAGTGATCATTAGACTTGAGATCATCATAGATCTCAACATGAGGAGTTGTATGTTTTAGGGTGAATTACATTTACCACCCCCGAGGTTTCGTGTAAATTACCAATCGAACCCCGAATTTTGGTAAAACTACCCCTTAAAAGGGCTAAATGTTATGAATTTAAAGGGGCTAAATGTTATGAATTTATTCAATTTAAGGGGGTGTTGGTAAATTTTTAAATCTTAGGGTTTGATTGGTAGTTTTTATAAACCACAGGAGTAGTAGATGTAATTTACCCTATGTTTTAATACTGCTAAATGTTACTTGTAATAGGGTGAAGCATAAAAGTAGCAATTGGATATACAATAAATCATGTAGTGAGATATTGAGTGATCACGATAGGATTTGCCATTCCTATATAATGGGAGTGATATCTTTGGGCCCCTTGATTGAGTGAGACCATAAAATGCATGGTCGTGCTCAAATGAGTCGATATGTGATATCGAGCTCATTTGCTTAGATGTGTCTACTTGGAAATCAAGAAATGCAAAGATTGAACTATGCGAGTGTGACACACTCTATGGCATGTGTTCAATCAAGATATCTAGGGCAAAGGGATTGAATTACATGGTAACATCTATCACAAGAAAAGTAATGTTGAATTACTAATATTCTTATAACATGGGTAGCTTTGATGTATTGCTAGACACTGCTAATTGTTTTTGGTATAGAATAGATTTTATGTCATGGCCAATATTATGAGAACCTATTGGGCCACACACTTATATCGTATCCAAAAGAAGTGTAAAATTGATGTGATGAATTTTTGTTAATTTAAGAATCCTATTGTGAATAGGACTCTATAAGATTTTCCGGTTTAAGGTGGTATTCGGATTTAAGGCTAAATAATTTTGGTTTTATTAATCAAGCTATAACCGAGATTTAGGAAGCAAAATTCGAATGGGGTTTTGTTTTGGTTGCTACCGAAATTTGGAAAATTCCAAAATAGATTAGAACTTGTAGTTTAAGTAAAATTCTTTAGAAGAAATTTTACCCTATTACTATAATCTATATCTATATACATATGGGATTATAATTTTAGTAGCCACACCCAAACATGAACAACTGAATCATGTTTTTCTTGTTGCAGAAAGAAGGCCGAAATCAACTTTCTTGGAGAGAAAAATTCTGCAACAAAAGACAACCCCAAAAGCTGAACCTTGTTCTTCCTTATTCAGTAAAAGTTCTCTTCGGCTTTTTCTTTTGAAGAATTAGCCACAGTTCTTTTTAGCTTATTAAGAAGCTCTTCATCTGTTCTTAAGAGAAAAATAGCACCTGCTTCTTTGTTAAAGAAGCAAGGAAAAATCCGAAACTTAGAGAAACTTGGACCCTGAAAAACCGAAGGCAAAAATCTAGGCTAGCACCATCGGGTTTTTGCTACTTCTTTCATTGGTTAATTGTGTGAAAATTAACTTAAGGCTTGGAGACGATCATGTGGATACCATAGAGGCAAAGCTATGCTGGTATTGCTAGTAATTCAAAGAGCAACAATCTTTGGAAGAAAGTTCTATCGCTACCGATAAGGTAAAATCTCTTTCACTATTGGTTTGATCTCACTTCGTAAGGATACTTGGAGAAAACCAAAAATTTTAAATTTCTGTTGCGTGCTGTATTTGGTTTGCTATAGTGGTATCAAAGCCACTTACGAAGGCTCAAATTGGTTTTATGTGAAAACATGTTTATTTTCTTAAATTGTTTATGAATAAACATGCTGAATTTCGATATATGAACATATTAGATGTAATCTGAATTTTAATTAAACATATATGATATGTTTATGTTGATTAAATCAATTTAGAGTTTGCTTTAATGAGTTGTTTTTGTATTCGAATAATATATATATGTAAGTATGCATGATACCCTAACTTCTGGTTTAAGAAACCAAGCTTTGGTTTTTCTAGATTTTTCTTTGCCAGCTTTTAGGTTTTAATTTTTCATGGCCAGTTTGGTTTCAAGTTTTTCTAATTATTAAGGCCAAAAGTAATATGTGATATATATGTAATATTAAGGCCAAAATTATATATGTGATATATAATTGTTCCGGTTTGAAAGTTTCAAGTTTTTTGAAATTTTGGATGGTTCGGATTTTCTGAATTTTGACTGGTTCAAATTTTTTGATTTTTGGATGGTTCAAATTTTCTACATTTCTAGATGGTTTGGAATTTTGGAAATTTTGGCTGGTTCAAATTTTCTAAATTTTGGTTAAATTTGATTTTTTGAAAAATGGTTGGTTTCGAATTTTGGTTTTAACCTCGCCATGAGTTTTCAAGTCCTTGGGCAAGCTTCGGAATTTTAATAATATTTTAGAATTATTTTCTGGTTTGGCCGAAGCATATAGATATGTCAAATTAATATTGAGGTCAAATTATATATGTGATATATAATTATTTTGGAACTTTGAGTTGATACCCGAAGCATGGTTTAATATATATCTATGAGTTTCGGAATTTTGTGATTAGCTGAATTGATATATGTGACATATCAAGTTAAAGCTTAAAATATATGATATATTTTTCACAAATTTCTCTTGATTATGTTTTGGCCGAAACCCTAATATATGATCAAGTGTTGACTGAAATCCTTCCATGCATAGCATATTATTCAAAACCCTAATATTTGATTTAATAATAATTGTCATAAATTAATCAGATTAATATATTTAAATGATGAATATGAATGACAATTGTATATGACATGCACATTATGTGGTGTTTGAGCATGGTGCATAGTTATAGCCTTTAGCCCAATGTGATTGGATATTTGTTTGTATTGGTTTTGACTAAATATGACCTACGAGTCATGCCTTGCTCAATTTTCTGGTTGTAAATTCTTTTCTCATCTAACTACCTTGGAATGTAACTTGAGGTTTCTCTAAAGATGTAATAGTTAGATTAGAAATAGGACTAGCCTAGGAATAAAGGAGGCAAGGAGTTCGTAATGGAGAAGATGCTATTACCCTTAGGTTGACCTTTCAGTTTTCTCATTGACTTGAGAGAACCAATCTAGTTTGGGCTATAACTATGTCACGTTTATTTTATTGTTATTATATGAGATGCATGAAATATGTGTTTATTGGTTAAATGCATGATGAGATCATGATTGTAATAATTAGTTAGTAAATTATGTGATTAATTGAACTAATAATTACAATAACCAATTCAAATAACATGGCGAGAATTTAACAAATCTCTCAAACAAATATTAAGTCTAAAATGCCTTCCGATGTATAGCACTCGTCAAGGCTTCGATTGATCATGTGTAGGTTTGCCAAAGCAAGGTGCCATGGTCAATCTTAGTGAGATGCAATAGGATAATAGTAATATCCGACTGCTAATCATTGGATTTGACTTAATGAGGTGGACTCAATAGGATTGAGACCTAGAGGCATAGAGTTGGGTCTTGGCTTATTGGATAGGCTAGAACAAGAGTTGTTCATCCAACTATCCAAGAGTTGTATGGGATACATTTGACAAGTGTTGTCTACTTAAATAGCTGAGTTTTGGGTAATTAGCCAAAGCTAACTCAAAATTAGGTGAAATATGGATCTTGGCCCACTAGAATGATATTAGAATAATCTTTCCAAATTAATATCAAGGGTTATTAATTTGATCAAAGTAGTGGGAGTAACATTTAATAAAAGTCCATATTAAATGTTTGCATTCATGATACTTATTTTTGCATATTTCTGTTGTAGATAACCATGGCTACAAACACTAACACTAGTACACTATCACTACGACATGTCCTTGAGAAGGACTAGTTAAATGGGACAAACTTCCTGGATTCATACATGAATTTGAGGATAGTTCTCAAGAAAGAAAAAAAGATGTATGTCCTAGAGAAACCCTCACTTGAGGAACCTAAAGGAAAGGTAACTAAGGAAGGGAAATGCTTCCATTGCGGTGAGACCGGACATTGGAAGAGAAACTGTAAAGTTTACCTGGACTATCTTAAGAAGAAGAGGAAGAAAAATGAAACTTCCACTTTAGGTATTCATGTTATAAAAGTTAATTTATCTACTTCTTTATCATGAGTATTAGATATCAGATGCGGTTCATCATACGAGTGGGAAATGGAGCCAGAGTTGCTGCATTAGCTGTAGGGACTTATGTCTTGAACTTGCCCTCTGGGCTTGTTTTAGAACTAGATAATCGTTATTACGTGCCTTTCATTACTAAGAATATTATTTCTATTTCTTGTTTAGATAAGATTGGATTTTCATTTATTATAAAGAACAATTGTTGCTCTTTTTATTTAAATAAAATCTTTTATGGTAATGAACAACTAGTTCAAGGACTTTATGTTCTAAATCTTGACATGCCTATCTATAACGTAAATACCAAAAGGATTAAATTAGATAATTTTAATTCAACTTATCTCTGGAATTGTGGTTTGGGCCACATAAACGAGAATCATATTTCCAAACTCCATAAAGATGGACTTTTGGACTCATTCAATTTTGAATTGTATGAGACATGTGAATCATGTTTATTGGGCAAGATGACTAAAACCCCTTTCACAAAACATAATGAAAGGGCAAGTAATTTGTTGGAGCTAATACATACTTATGTATGTGAACCATTAAATACACATTTACTGATGATTATAGTAGATATGACTATGTGTATCTTATGAAACACAAGTCTGAATCATTTGAAAAGTTAAAAGAGTTCAAGAATGAAGTACAAAACCAACTTGGCAAGAGAGTACTTTGATTTGATTGAGAAGGTGAATACTTAAGCCAAGAGTTCAATAACTATATGAAGGAGTGTGGGATAGTCTCACAACTCACTCCTCCTGGAACACTACAATGGAATGGTGTATCTGAGAGGAGAAATCAACTTTGTTGGACATGGTTCAATCCATGATGAGTTATGTAGATCTTCCAAATTCCTTCCGGAGACATGCTTTACTTAAAGCCGCTTTCACACTAACCCGCATTTCATCTAAATCAGTTCAAATGACACTATATGAGATATGGATTGGGAAACGTCCTAGTATGTCTTTTATGAAGATTTGGGGATGTGAGGCTTACGTTAAATGTCAAGTCTACAACAAACTTGGACCCAAATATGATAAGTGTAATTTTGTGAGGTATCCTAAAGAAACAAAAGGATACTATTTCTATAATCTCAATGAGAACAAAGTGCTTTTTTGCTTGGATTGGTGTTTTTTCTAGAAAAGGAGTTTATTTCTAGAAAGTCCATTGGGAGACAAATAGAACTTGGAGAAGTTTGAGAACCACAAAATAGCACTGAACTTGATAAGATGGAAATTGAGCAAACACCACAAGCAGCTGTGGAACAAGTACCTACTCAAGAGACACAAGCCTCGAGTAGGTCCACTGGGGTTCATCGTGAGCCACAAAGATATGGATTTCTGGTGACTCAAAATAGTGACATCTTGCTAATGGATCAAGATGAGCCTACGACTTATCAAGAAGCAATATTGGGGCCAGACTTTGAGAAATGGCTTGAGGCTATGAGATCTAAGATGGAATCCATGTATACAAATCAAGTATGGACTTTGGTTGATCCAACTGAAGGGGTAAAACCCATAGGGTGCAAACGGGTCTTCAAAAAGAAGTCTGACATGAATGGTGAAGTACATAGTTTTAAGGGGTGATTGGTCTCTAAAGTTTTCAAGAAAGTTCTTGGTATAGACTATGACGAAACCTTTTTGCCAGTTACTATGCTTAAATCCATCAGGATCTTGTTTGCAATAACTGCATTCCACGATTATGAAATCTAGCAAATGGATGTCAAAACTGCTTCCTTAATGGAAATCTTCTCGAGGATGTGTACATGACACAACCTAAGGGTTTTGCTAATCTAGAAAATGCTAAAAAGGTTTGTAAGTTATAACGATCCATTTATGGGTTGAAGCAAGTTTCTCAAAGTTGGAATCTTTGATTTGATGATGCAATCAAAGAATTTGGTTTCATTAAGAACAAAGATGAACTTTGTGTCTACAAGAAGGTTAGTGGGAGCATTATTCCCTTCCTGGTATTGTATGTGGATGACATATTAATTGGGAACGACATTCCTTCTTTATAATTTGTAAAGACCTGGTTAGGAAGTTGCTTTTCAATGAAACACTTAGGTGCAGCAACCTATATATTAGGTTTCAAGATCTATAGAGATAGATCAAAGAAATTGATTAGCTTAAGTCAAAGTACATACATAGATAAAGTGCTAAAGCGGTTTAGCATGCAAGAATCTAAGAAAGGGTTCTTGCCCATGGGGCATGGAATTACTCTCTCAAAAGAACATTGTCCTTCGACACAAGAAGAGTGACAATGCATGAGTAAAATTCCATATGCATCAGCTATTGGATCTATCTTGTATCTCATGTTATGTACTCGTCCCGATGTTTCGTACCTTTAAGCATAACGAGCAGATATCAAGTAGATCCCGATGAACGTCACTGGATCATTGTTAAAAATATCCTTAAGTATTTGAGAAAGACTAAGGATACATTCTTGATATATGGAGGTGAGGAAGAGCCCAATGTAGCTGGTTACACTAACGCAAGCTTCCAAAATGACAAGGATGATTATTGATCGCAATCAAGTTATGTGTTTTGCTTAAATGGTGGTGCTGTGACCTGGAAAAGTTCAAAGCAGGCAACAGTAGCCAACTCTATGACAGAGGTTGAGTATATTGATATTTTCGGTGCAGCAAAAAATGTTATTTGGATAAAAAAGTTCATAACCGAACTTGGGGTTGTACCTAGCATTGCCAATCCAATTGAGCTTTATTGTGACAACAATTGAGCCATTGCGTAAGCCAAGGAACCCATGTCTCACCAACAATCCAAACATATATACTTTGGCACTTCCATCTCATCTGAGAGATCATTGAGAAAGGGGATGTGAAGGTATGCAAAGTACCAACTGGTAATAACATCGCTGACCAACTGACAAAACCTCTGACGCAGCATAGTCATGATCGTCACACTAGATCATTAGGCATTAGGAGATGACTGATTGGTCTTAGTTCAAATGGGAGTTTGTTGGATTATGCCCTAAGGACCAATCATATGATGACGGTTTCAGCATATATCGTATTAGAACGCTTTTTATTAATGGCAATTATTATTATGTGCTATTCTATATCTGTGTTTTATGAAAAAATATAATAATTTCCCAAGAGTTTAATTATTCTAAAATTATTCCTAGTCAAGTATTATCATTAAAGGGGCAATAATAATGCATTAAAACTACTATGTGTAGTGACTAATGAAATGCGTCATGATATGAGATATCAAGTCAACACATAGGTACATGTTAGAGAACTATATACTGGATCAACCCGCCATGAGAAATGCTACATGGATTATTATATAAGTGTCATAAGCATATCCCATAATGATGATGGTGTAAGTGATTCTTAGACTTGAGATCATCAGAGATCTCAACATGAGGAGTTGTATGTTTTAATGCTACTAAACATTACCTGTAATAGGGTGAACCATAAAAGTAGCAATTGGATATGCGATAAATCATGTAGTGAGATGTTGAGTGATAAAGATAGGATTTGCCCCTCCTATATAATGGGAGTGATATCTTTGAGCCTCTTGATTGAATGAGACCATAAAATGCATGACTGTGCTCAAATGAGTCGATATGTGATATCGAGTTCATTTGCTTAGATGTGTCTACTCAAGAATAAAGAAACACAAAGATTGAATATGCAGGTGTGACACACTCCATGGCTCATGTTCAATCAAGACATCTAGGGCAAAGGGATTGAATTACATGGTAACATCTATCACAAGAAAAGTAATGTCGAATTACTAACATTCTTATAACGTGGGTAGTTTTGATGTGTTGCTAGACACCGCTCATTTTTTTGGTATAATATAGATTTTATGTCATGGCCAACATTATGAGAACCTATTGGGTTGCACACTTAGATCATATCCAAAATAAGTGTAAAATTGATGTGATGAATTTTTGTGAATTTAAGAATCTTATTGTGAATAAGACTTTATAAGGTTTTCTGGTTTAAGGCGGTATTCAGATTTAAGGCTAAATAATTTTGGTTTTAGTATTAATAAATCTGAAACAATTTTGGTTTTATTAATCCAGCTATAACCAAGATTTAGGAAGTAAAATTTGAATGGGGTATTGTTTTGGCGGCTACCGAAATTTGGAAAATTCCAAAATAGATTAGAACTTATAGTTTAAGTAAAATTCTTTAAGAGAAATTTTACCCTAATAGTACAATCTATATCTATATATATATGAGATTATAATTTCAGCAGCCACATCCTAATGTGAACAACTGAAATCACATTTTTCTTGCTACAAAAAGAAGGCCAAAATCAGCTTTCTTGGAGAGAAAAATTATGTAGCAAATGACAACCCCAAAAAGCCAAACCTTGTTCTTCCTCGCTCAGCAAAAGTTCTCTTCAGCTTTTTCTTTTGAAGAATTAGCCACCATTCTTTTCATCTTATTTAAAAGCTCTTCAACTATTATTAAGAGAAAAAATGCTGCTACTTCCTTGTTAAAGAAACAAGGAAAAGTCTGAAGCTTAGAGAAGCTTAGAACCTGAAAACCAAAGGCAAAAATCTAGGCTAGAACCATCGGGTTCTTGCTGCTTCTTTCTTTGGTTAATTGTGTGATAATTAATTTGAGGCTTGGAGATAATCATGTGGCCATCATAGAGGCAAGGCTGTGCTGGTTTTGCTGGTAATTCGATGAGCAACAATCTTCACAAGAAAGTTCTACCGCTACTAATAAGGTAAAATCCTTCACTACTGGTTTGATCTCACTTCGTAAGGATCTGATGAGCTCCAAAGATCTCACCATGATAACAACAAAGACAAGAACAATGAAGATCAAGTTGTGAATAATGCTTCTCAAAATGAGACTCCTTCTCCACCTCATGCACTTGATGGCATGGCTGGTCCTATGACTCGTTTAAGGAAGAAAAGGATGGAAGAATCTTTGTCTAATTTGATCATTCAAGTCCATGACAAAGAAAGGACCAATGCTTACAACATTTTGCAAGTCTTGGACCTAGATTCAAAAGGGGCTAATTAAGTGAGTTGTTGCTGATTCTTAACCACTTTATTTGGTCCAAAATAATGCAATTTTCGTTCAGCCCAAGTCCCAAAAGTCAGTCAACAAATCTGCCCAAAGCAGTCCACAATTTAAGTCCAAATTCAACCCAGCAAGTGATGAATTTTTCAAGACAATTCAAGAAGCTTCTAAGGATCAAAAGAATGGTGAAATGGACTAAATTATGGAGTATTTTGAAGGTCTCATCTGATTTCCTTGGTCAAAATTCAACTAGCAAGTGAAAGGGTGAAGACTAGTCAAAGAATTAAAGTTAGAAGTTTGAAGGTCATTTTGGGGCTGAATTTTTGGACGAATTTCCAGCCTTTTTTTGAAGACTTTTCAAGTTGTTTTCTGCATTTTTAATGTTCAGATTAAGTGTTTTAAGTCCAAGAGTCTTTTTGGGTCATAGAGCTTTTCTTGGTCAAAGAGAAGATTTAATGCTAGTCTTGACCAAAAAGTTCAGATTTACTACTTTAATCCTTTTGTAATTTTCAACCTTGGTCCCTCTTGAAACACTATAAATAGGGGCCTTGGTTAAGCATTTTCAATTATATTTTGAGTAATAAACTTTTAAGGATTTTTCCTTTCTTTACTAGTTTCTTAGTGAGCTAGTTTGAGTCTTGCAAAATTGCTTGCAAAACTTACAAGGCTTATCAACTAAAACTCTTCCTTTTAGTTGCGGCGCCTCTACTCACCTTTTTCTTTTCCTTTCATAATCCAAAGGTGTTAGGTTCATCCTAGTGCTGTTGGATTTGAAGATTAGAGGGGTTGGGAATAGTGAATTCAATTTAGCCTTATTATGATTCAAAGGTGATAGGTTTCATCCTATTGTTGTTGGGTCTAGTTTGGTTTGGTTGTTTTTGCTTGGAAGATTTCAAGACTTCTTTCTCCAAGTATGATTCAAAGGTGATAGGTTCATCCTATTGTTGTTGGGTTCATTTGAGATTGATGTTTTGCACTAGATCATTCAGGGACGATTCTACAATTAAATTGAGTCCTCCCCGGATTCACATCAGGATCCTTGGAGGAAACCAAACATTTTAAATTTTCACTGCGTGCTGTATTTGGTTTACCACATTAGATTAAAGGTTGAGTTTTTATAGAGTATCTAATCTAACCAATTATCGGATGTCTTTAACTACAATTTAGGACCCTATTTTTATAAGAATTAGACCAAATATTGCCGTATAAAAGGACAAGAGGTGTGGCCCTATTCATCAAGTTGTTAGAGAATAAAATTTTTATTTTTATGAGAATTCACAATTCAAGTTCTTTTGAAAATCTTTTGAGTGCATTAACGTTGTCCTTGTACTACTCTTGCTACTTATAAAATTAAGACTTATTCCTTTAACTTGTAGTATTGTGTTTATCCATATTGATACTAAGGTTTCAATCCACGTTGTTGGATTAGGATTAAGGTTTTCCTACCTTGGAACAGTAGTAATTCTTCAGTGGGTTATTGTTAGGGCCATCCATTCAAGTTGTTGGTATTTAGGATGCACCATGCTACTTCTAGCATTCCCTACACAACAAAGGCTACTACTACTACCTAAAAGTCAAAGGTGTCCATTGCCAATCCTATACCCTCTCGTGAGATAACTTGATTTAAATACTTGGGTAACGAACATGTTGCTTCTCAAATTCCAAATAAACATATAATGACACTTTGAAAGGATGGTACATTTGAAAGTGAAACTGATAGGGAATCCAACTATGAGCGAATACTGCCTTGGAAAGAGAAAGTGATGAAAAAGTCAAGCTATCAGTTAAAGGTGAAGCATTGGTGACAATGAGAGTACCTAGTGTGCAAATAAAGTAGGACAATGATGAGCAAAGAATCAATAGTTTCCACACTTGCTACTATATCCAAAATAAGGTGTGCATGGTTATTATTGATGGTGGTAGTTGTACAATGTGGCTAGCACTACTCTTATAGAAAAGTTGAAGTTGTCGTGACTGCTTATCCACATCCTTATTGTCTGCAAGGTTGAATGAATGTGAGGAGGTCCATATAACAAAGCAAGTGCTGGTTCTGTTCTCAATTGGCAAGTACAAAGATGAGGTTTCTCGTGATATAGTACCAATTTACGTTGGTCATTTACTTCTTGGCCATCCCTAGGAGTATGATAAAAGAAGCAGTCATGATGGTTATGCGAATAAATACTCTTTTGTAATGAATGACAAGAAAATAACTCTTGTACCTTTGTCACCTTAGTAAGTATATAGTGAGCAAATGGGAATGAGAAATGAAAGCGAGAAAATGCGAAGAGAGATGGAAATCTCAAGAAAAACGAAAAAGAGTGAAAATAAAAAGGAGATAGTTAAGATAACAACTGAGGGCAAGCATGAAGTAAAATTGATGGGGAAAGAAACAATGATAGTACAAAGAGTTAGAGAAAATTTGACAGAAAATCCATTATTAAAAGAAAGCGAAAAAGGTAATGAGTTGATAGGGAAAGTTTTATCTACTATTTGCTAGATTTAAATTTTTTTGCAAGTTTATTGGTTGGAATTTACCATAATCATTTGAATTCCTAAAGTTCCTAAAGTTTCACACCTTGATTTTGTGTTTGGAGAAAGAAAATTTTACCATACTCCTGCACAAACTTGGAGCCTACAAAGTTTTGTGGTAAAAGGCTATTAAAAAATAGATCAAAAAGAGCTAGATTGACAAGATGGCCAAACTATTCCATCCATGCCCAAAAGAGGTTAAAGAATATTGATTACCCAAGGGTTTTGTTCAAGATTTGAGGACAAATCCTTTCAAGAAAAGAGGGATTGATGCAAACCCTCATCCACCGTGGTCATCATTTTTTGTACATCATTACGAGTTTGGATTTGGGTTCAAAAGGTATTGAAGATTCACTCAAAGGTTCTCATAGGTCAATGAGGATAGAGCTAAAAGACTAAAAAAGGCTCTTAATGGGTCATTCAAGGAGCTTAAGTTGAATAAGAGTCCAACATTGGTGTTTTTGAACCCAAGTTGATTAATATTTTAAATGTAATTACAAATAGGCCTTGTACTTAAGTCCTCAAATGATTGCAAACCCAAATTAAGGACATGGCCGAAATTAGGTTTTTCCTTAGTTGTGGCTGAAAATAGGGTTCTTGGATAACTCTAATCCTAATTTCATTGTTTTGCTTTATGTTATCCCAATAAAGAAAAACAACTAGCTATAGCCGAATTTTTTAGAAGCCTTTCTAGAAGATTTCTAAATTGTATTGAGGCCAACCTTTTTAATTTAGTATTAGATTAGGATTAAGTTTAAAGGTTGGTTTCTTATAGAACATCTAGTCCAACCAATTATAGGATATATTTAATTACAAATTATAAGTTCATTCTTGTAAAGATTAGACCAACCCTCACCCTATAAATCAAATATTGGAGTCGGCTGCCATATGCCGATTTTTTATTTTATTTTATAGAACATACATTATCAGCTAGTGGGAATAGTTACCCTTTTATTAAGATATTATTGAAAAAAATACAATTACCAATGAGAGTTAAAGTAAAAATAATAGAACAAATAGCATCATAGAAAATTAGATAAAACAAAAGGAAGGAACTTGATCCCAATCAAGTGATAAGAATGACCAAACATGGTTGGATAAATCCCATGCATGAGGATAGAAGCTGAAGTGCTTTTTTTTTATAGGCTATGTAAGTCAAACTATCTACAAACGAGTTAACTTCCTAGTAACAATGAGATAAAGAGGAGATCAAATTCTTCTATCTATAGATCTTCCCAATGTCAATTCTCAATCGCAATGGAATCGATGATTGGCTATTTATCATATCAAACATTATTTTGGACTCATTTTCCACATCCACCCCATGCAGGCCAAGCAAGCTACAGAGTGCCAATCCTAGTCGGAGAGATCGACATTCTGCCCTCGTAACTGTTCTTGGTCAGAAAAAGTCGGAATAGTCAAATATTAGATGACTCAAGAAGATTCACTCCCATGGTCAATTGAATTGCTATCACTATTCAATTTATAGTTGTTGATATCTGGGAAGCATCACCAAACATGTATTATGTGTCCTCTTGGTCGTTTCATGGGGCAACATCCAAAAAATTGCCCCATGTCCACCCCCGAATCTTCAATTAAGAGAACTAAAAGCTGGCTTTCTCCATCAACAAAAACTCTATCTCCTTAATCACACTCCAATGGGGAACTCTCTTGTGCTAGTATCGGTATGAATTCCTTGCCTTCCAAATCACTTAGCACACCAACTATGAAAGAAGGCCCAAAGCTGCCTTCAAAACCCTACATGAACAAGAAGTTTTTCATAGCTCAATGCATCTATAATAAATAGGCTCAACCTCCCTGGAAACACCAATTTTCTACTCAAGGTATGCCTAAACTTCCAAAATCAACTCATCCATCGAGAAAACATGATCAATATCCTCAACTTGAGGATGAATAGAACAAGAACATCTCGACAGTCTCATAACCTCAAATATATAAAGGGAGACATCCATAGGTATTCGAGAATGAAGTAGTAGAGACATAAACAAAGCTATAGTCACACACATGTTCAGACCATAAGAACTAATCAAACGAAAAGCCTGAGCCGACGTTACATGCCAACTCATATGCCAACCTCATCGTAAACACTCCCAATGACTCAGGTTGCTAATCACTATCTCCACCACCCATCTTAATTGGCATTGCCATGATTTTGACCACTACGTCATTTGACAAAATCCCTTGTAGCATAGTCCTATTCCATCTGCTCGAGTCAATAAAGTCCCAGACTCTCCAATTCCCCTGAATATCAACCATGTTCCTCAATGGCCCATCTCTTAATCAATTATCATTAATCAATGAAATCTTTCCCATCTTTATTTCCCACATGATTCATTCCTCCATCATATCCCTCACCTTTAACATGTATTTCCAAATTGATGAGTTTGTGAACAGAGATACTAAAACTGGATGACCTTCTTTGACAAACTTCCTATACATATATTGAATCCAAAGATAATTTTGCTATCAAAAATACCACCATAGCTTACAATCAAAAGCTATAGTAAAAGACTCTAAGGAGTGAAACCCAAACACTCATTCCTCATTTGGAACACAAAGGTCCAGCCATCGTCTCTAAGGATATTTATGACGACAATCAGAATCACCCAAAAAAATCATAAAAACAGCCTCTCCAAGTCATTGATCACCCTTTCTAGTAGGTGTAGAACTGATAACAAATGAATGGGCATTGAAGTCAGAACATGCCTCACCAAAATGGCTTTACTCCCATGGAAATGAACTTTTTCCACCACCCTAATAGCCTCTTTTGAACCTTGTCAATCATGTGTGCAAACAAGCTTTTTAATTTTCTGCCAGTGTATAGAGGGCACCCTGAATATTGTAAAAGAAATACCTTGGGCATAAAATCTGTGACCTCGGTGACCACCCTTGGCTGTCTACTTCTGCCACCTTAACCCACTCCGAAAGATGACTTTGCAATATTCACAATTGATTGGAAACTGACTCATAATTATGAATTACCTCCATCACCTTTCACAATGACCTCTAATACATCGATGAAAAAATGATGATATCATCAGCATACACCAAATAAGTTATTAAAGGACAATTCACTTGTACATTATAAAGTGTGAAAGATCCATTATCCAAAAGGGCATTTAAAGATCAAGAGAATGCCTTGCCCATTTCTTAAACTCTTGGATTCTACATTTAGAGTTAATGGGAGATCGAGAGAATACCTCGCCCATTTCTTAAACTCTTGGATGCTACATTCAAAGTGCAAATCTTGTGAATTCGTGTTTGGTGAATCCACAAAAGAACTTGAGGATTGATCATTTGGCGACGCCAAAACCTATTTATTCTTTCAAATCAATGCCTAAACACGACCCTCATGATTTGTATGCTCAATCCTCTATAAATTACCCAAATCCTACATTTTCTCTGATCCCCCAATCGACAACTTTTCAAGCACTAAAGATATAACTTGCTATTGATTCTGCACCCCTTCAGATGCCTTTCTATGTTGTGGCTCCAATGGACTAGCACTAGGACCATCCAATATGTGATTTTTTCAAACTATTGCACCCGACTTTGCACCCTTTTTCAACTGATAAACCAATTTATGTTTCGGCCCACCAATCACCTACTTTTGATTCTCATTCTTTTGTTGCTTCAGGGTTTGATTCTTAGCATGACATTCACCTTCAGAATGGCAAACATACCAATAGAACCCACAATATGATGGCATATGTTCAAGTTCCATAGGTTGCCAAAAGCCATCTTCATCACCCAAACCAGTCCAGATACAAGAAGGCAATGATTTAAGTAAATCTACTTCAATTTGAACCCAGGCAACACTTGTCCGCTTCAACGTAGCTATAGCTTGAGCCATTCTCAAAGGCATACCTACTAACAATGCAATCGCAAATAAGGCTTGCTTCTCAAACATAAAAATTGGGAGTCGTGGGAATCTAACCCAAACCAATACCAAAGAAGACTCACGATCCACATGAAATGATGTAGACCACTTAAAAACTGGCATCAACATACCAAATCATTCGAGAATACAATCAGTGATAATCTTTTTCATCATGCAAATGAATTATATATGGTGTACATCCAACAAACCAATGTGAAAATTAGCATTGAAGTCCAACGATTTAAAGAACTTACAGATTCTATCCATATTCGACGTCTTTGAGAAAATTTTCCAACCAATGCCCATTGGAATAGCTTCGCCAAAGCATCAATTATAGGCTTGTGAAAGACCACAGCCAATTCACCTTTGTGAGTTGCTAATTTAGGCCACAAATTCACATCATCATTGCTTTCATTGCTTTTTCTAGTTTGGCATCCAAGTGAAACATCCACGAAGGATTTGGAGCTATAATTAGCTGCCATTAGCACAACTATTGCATAAGACGCCGCACGTCAAAGAAATCTAATGTTGCACATCAATTAGATGAAAGGATTGGGCTTTTTGGGTGACTTCCAACAGCCACAACACCTTGAGCAGCCATTACCCAGCAAACAACACCTAAAAAAAAATAGAAACAAAAAATGTGATCATTATCTATGATGGCCACTCCCTAACCCCTGTCCAAAGAGGTTGTGAGCAATTGCTACCTAGCAAAATGTTGCAAAACACCAAAAAAAACTTGGTGAAAACCCTAGGATCATAACACCCTCACAATCCACCATGAACAAGATTAGGACTGCAGAGAAGCTTTGATTCAATGGAGAATTGATGCAGCAATCAATTTAGGCCGACTTGGTGCAGGTTGGCCCAAAAAGAAACTAGAAACCTAACTCGAACCAACCCAAAGCCAGACTTTAGAGAGAAAGCTCGAAATCCTCCTTTTTCTATTATTGGTCTTTTCCCATATGCAAATTTTAATAATAAAAATATGAGGTATTCACAATTCTAAGTTTTTCTTTTGAGAACTTTTGAGTGCATTAAAATTGTCCTTGTATTACTCTTGTGGCTTATCAAGTTCAGATTTGTTCCTTAACTTGCGGTGTTGCTTTGACATATTGATACCAAGGTTTTAATCTATGTTGTTGGCTTGGGGTCAAGGTTTTCCCCACCTCGAAACAAATTAGTTTAACTTTTCAATGGGTTGTCATTGGAGCCATCTATTCATATTATGGGTTTTTGGGATGAGTTCTCTTAGGATTCACATCAAAAACTTAGTTGTTGTATCAATTAGATATTTATATGAAACTATTCTTCAATGAATTATGACTAGTGATATGGGTGGATTGAAATATAAAAGCATAGTATAAACACCACAATTAATCAAGTAATAAAACCCAAATCCACTCAATTAAACATAAGTATATGCTTGTCGTTGTATTGTGCAAGTAGGGTCGATCCTTCAAAGATATTGCTACTTTGAGGGGGGTTTATTCTTTCCTAGAAGTTAGGAGCCAATTTATATGTTTAAAAATTACAAATTTGCTAAATTAATAGAAACTGGGTAAAATTAATGATAGAAAACAAGGGAAAACTTAAATCTTCAATTATACCTAAAATTTGGAACTTAAATCTTTATGAAGTGAATAAGGTTGTTTCTATTCCTTTCTAATTGTTTGATTCAACATATGGGATCATGCAATTAAAAAGGAAATTGTACATTTTCACTCTAGTTTCTATTTTTCATACTAAATTAGAATGATGTGGCTCTTATTTATAGTCTACCACTGATGAAAATATGAGTGCCAAGGTTGAAATAATCAACCATTCAACCAAGACAACTCAATCAAATCCGAAAGAGACAAATCTAAGAGCACAAGTTGGTCTTCTACTTAGTTTCATCAATGAAGGGTCAAGAATGAAGGATCGAGTGTGGTTGATTTTCACACATGCAATCAAGATCCTTAGACCATTTCTCATCACAATCCAAATTCAACTTTGGAAGGTTCTTCTAATTCAGCAAGAAGCAAAACAAGAATCCAGCTCGGGTAAAGAATCCAATTCGGCCTTGGAAGGTTCAGCTTTTGGCTGATTTTTAGAAGCTCAAATGGAAGCTCAAGCTGCAGCTAATATGGCCGAATTTCAGTCACAAGTTATCACTCTACTTAGTATTGAAAATGAGGGATCAAATGCCAAGTCCAATTTGGAAAGAAGCTAGTCGAATTCAAGGAGAAGAATAATTTCTGCTTAGCTGAAAAAAAAAATAGGCAACATAAGAAGTTCCAAATCCATTGCCAAGATAACTTGAGGAAGCTTCTAAAGTCTGCATGAAAAAGTTAAGGAAGCTACCAAATACAAGACAACAACTAGAAGCTGCCAAAACAAGCAACATTTGGTCAGCACAAATCCAAGTAGTCTTTGGATTAGTTTTAGGTAGTTTCAGAATTAGTTATTTCCTTTTCTTAGATTAGTTATTTCTTTTAAGTAATAGCTTCTTTAGTTAGTTTCCTAAAAGCTAATCCAACTAGGGAATGGCTTTCTTAATTCTTACAACTTGTAAACTATAAATAGAGGCATTCAGCCACAGTACAATACAGAATTTTGACAATACAAACTTGAGAGTTTTGTAGCTTTTTTTTGAGTTCTAGTTTAGAACTTGCTTTGAGTCTTTGAGGATAGCCTCTTGGGTTCATGTTTAAGCTATCTTGTTGAGTTTCTTTCCCTCAACAATTTGAGTGTGCTTCTTGGTTCCAAGGATAGTCAAAGTTCACATCTTGGGTCTTTGATAATTCCTTCGGTTGTCAAGTGGACAAAAGCAAAGTCCTTCTTCACAAGTTGGAGTTAGTGTCTTGCTAAAGGAAGACTTAGTTCAGCCTAGAGGATGATACTAGGACCAACACTCTGATATAGGTTCGGTTTCTTATCCTTTGGTATAAGAATTCGTATCAACCACACTATTTAATAAAGCACATTGATAATGTAGTCAAATCCCCATACTTATTCATATGTTAGGAGTACTATGGTTCCAATAACAAATATCTAAATTTAGTGAAGACCAAATGATCAAACACAAACATCAATGCATACAACTTATGAAGCCTACACAAATTGCATAATTATTAAATGAAAACTTACTATTGGACATTAACATGCATTACCCATAACCTAAATCAACACAATAAGGGAAAATATCAATAACCCATCATCAGTTCTTAGAGATTATAAGATTTTTGCCACACAGATGACGGAAAAGAAACACCATATTGAACAAATGAAATATAAGGTTAAATTTTAGAGTGAAAAAGATTATCCTTTATAAGAAAAAGCCTTGCTAAAAACTTAATCTTTAACCTAAGATCCAATTGTTGGATCATGCCCTAAGGACCAATTATGTGATGATGGTTTAGGCATATATTGTATCATAACACTTTCATTTTATGACAATTTTTATTATTATGTTTTATTCCATATCTGCGTATTATGGGTAAATATAATAATGTCCCTAGAATTTAATTATTCAAAAATTATCCCTAGTCAAGTATTATCATTAATGGGACAATGATAATGCATTAAGACTAGTTTGTGTAGTGACTGATGAAATGCATCATGATATAAGATATCAACTCAATACATAGGTATGTGTTAGAGAATTATGGACTGGATCGACCCGCCATGAGAAATGCTATATGGATTATTATATAAAATATCATAAGCATATCTCATAGTGATGATGATATAAATGATCCTTAGACTTGAGGTCATCAGAGATCCCAACAAGAGGAGTTGCATATTTTGATACTACAAAATGTTACACGTAATAGGATGAACTACAAAGGTAGCAATTGGATATCCAATGAATCATGTAGTGGGATGTTGAGTGATCAAGATAGGATTTGCCCCTCCTATACAATGGGAGTGATATCTTTGTGCCCTTTAATTGAGTGAAACCATAAAATGCATGGCAGGGCTCAAATAAGTCGATATGTGAGATTTGTTTAGATGAGTCTACTCGGGAATCAAGAAATGCAAAGATTGAACTATAAGAAGCGTGAGACATTCCATGGCTTGTGTTCAATCAAGATGTCTAGGGTAAAAGGATTGAATTACATGGTAACATCTATCACATGTAAGTAATGTCGAATTACTAACATTTACATAACTTGGGTAGCTTTGATGTGTTACTAGACACTGCTCACTTCTTTTAGCATAAAATAGATTTTGTGTCATGGCCAATGTTATAAGAACTTATTGAGTCGCACACTTAGATCGTATCCAAAAGAAGTGTAAAATTCATGTGATGAATTTTGGTTAAATTAAAGAATCCGAACATGAATGAGATTCTATAAGGTTTTCGGTTTAAAATGGTATTCGGATTTGTATTCTAAATGGTTTTGGTTTTGTGTTAATAAATCCAAAACTGTTTTGGATTTATTAATTCATGTGAAAACTGAATTTAGAAAGCCAAATTAGAATGTGATTCGTATTTTGGCAGCCAATCCCAAATAGATTAGAATTTGGCTGTTTAAGTAAAACTCTTTAGAAGAATTTTTGCCCTAATACTACTACTATATATATAGTTGGGATTTGGCCAGCAACCATAGATGAGTGAGACACAAGAAAAATCCAGAAAACACATTTTTTTCTTCTTCTTGAAGAAAATAAATTTTGGTCTTTTTCTTTTGTAGAAAAATTCTGTCCTGTTGAAGAAGAAAATTGATCCTTGTTCTTGTTCAGCAAAAAGAAATCCGTCAACTTTTTCTTGAGAAGAAAAACAACCGCCATCCAGTTTTCTTTTGAAGAAAAAAGCCACCATTCTTGTCAAGAAAACAAGAAGCTCTTCAACTGTTATTTAGAGAAAAACACTCACCAATTTCTTGTTGAAAACAAGAGAGAAACTGTAGCTTAGAGAAGCTGAATTCTTGAGAAAAGTTCTTGAGAAACTGAAGTAAAATTCATAAGCTAGCACTCACGAATTTTGCTGCTACTTTTCTAGATAATTGTGTGACAATATCTAGAGGCTTGGATTGATCTTGTGGATACCATAGAGGCAAGGCTGATTTGGTTTTATTGTTGATTCGACAAACAACGGTCTTCACAAAACAACTCTACCGGTTCTACCGATACTAACAAGGTACAAGCTTTAAACTTCTGTTTGATTTCACTTTGTATGGATCTTTGGAGGAAACAAAAAATTTTAAATTCTGTTGCGTGCTATACTTGGTTTCCTATAGTGGTATTGGAGCCACTTACGAAAACTCAAATCGGTTTTATGTGAAAGCATGTTTCTTTTCTTAAATTGTTTATGAATAACCATGCTGAAATTTGGATCACATATATATCTTATATTATTCGAATCCAGCAATAATACATTAAAGCAAACCCTAAATTGATTTAATAAACATAAACATATCATATATGTTTAATTCTAAATTCAGATTTAATGAACATATTCATGTGATCCAATCATATAAGACATATATGTTATTGCTTTAATATGTTCATTAAATCTGAATATGCATGAGAAGGCTGGATTCAGTTTTTCTGGTTTTTTTCTAGCTAGCTTCAATTACTTCAATTTTCATGGCCTTTCGGTTTGAATAATTTTTTCTGTTAAAGCCAAAAATAATATGTGTTGAATCATATTGAGGCCAAATTATATATATGATATATAATTGTTCCAAATCATGAAGTATTAAATCCTGAAAACACGAGATGTAGCTTCAGGTTTTAAATTTTGTTAGCTCGGGGTTTCAATTTTTCTGGCCAATTTGGTATTGTTTTTTTATTTTGAGGATGAACCCAAAACTTGTATATGTTAAATGACATTGACGGCCAAATTATATATGTGATATGTAATTTGTTTGGAACTTTGAAGTCATACCTGAAATATGGTTTGCAACATGTACTTGAGTTTTGAAATTTTGTGTTGGCCAGATTGATACATTTGATGTATCACGATGAAGCCTAAAATATATATGATATATTATTCACAAATTCCTCATGATCAAAAGGATAGGACAAAATATATTTGTGAAATATAATTTTTTGAATTTTTGATGTTACAATCGAAAATTTGTTTCGGATGTATACATGAGTTCGGCTTCAAGTTTCACCAAAAATGTGTATGATATATTTTTCACAAATTAATCATGATCAAGAGTTGACTGAATAGAATATGTGATATTTCATGTTGTGGCTAGAAAAATATATATGATATATTTTTCATAAATTTCTCATGATCAAGGTATGGCTGAAAATCGTAACTTGACCCAAACCTTTCGTGCGTAGCATATTATTTGAAACCCTAAAATTTGATTTAATATTAATTGTCATAAATTAATTAGATTAATAAATTTAAATGTTAAATATGAATGACAATTATTCTTAACATGAACATTATGAGATATTTGAGCATGGTGCATAGTTATAGCCCTTAGCCCAATATGATTGGATTTGTTTTTGTATTAGTTTTAACTAAATATGACCTACAAGTCATGCCTTGCTCTATTTTTTGGTTGTACATTCTTTTCTCATCTAACTCCCCTCAAATGTAACTCGAGGTTTCTCTAAAGATTTAATAGTTAGATTAAAGATAGGATTAGACTAGGAATCAAGGAGACAAGGAGTTCGTGACCATACAAGAACTACCAAATGAGGCACTTGGAGAAGATGCTATTACCCTTAGGCTGACCTTTCGGTTTTCTCATTGGCTTAAGAGAACCAACCTAGTTTGGTCCATAACTATGTCATGATTTATTTTCTTGTTCATGTATGAGATGCATGCTGTGAATGGTTATTGGTTAGTTACATGATGTGATCATGAAAGTAATATCTAGTTAATAAATCACGTAATTAATTGAACTAATAATTACTTTAACCAATGCAAATAAAATGGTGAGATTCAATTCTAACAAATCCCTTAAACACAAATATTAAGTCTAAGATGCTTTCTAATACCTAACACTCGTCAAGGCTTCGATTGATCAAGTGTAGGTTTGCCAAAGCAAGGTGCCATGATCCATCTTAGTGAGACGTGACAGGGTAATAGTAATATCCGACTGCTAATCATTGGGTCTGATTTAACTAGGTAGACTCAATATGATTGAGACCTAAAGGCATAGAGTTGGGCCTTGGCCTATTAGATAAGTTAAAACATGATTTATTCACCCAACTATCCAAGAGTTGTATGGGATACAATTGACAAGTGTTGTCTACCTAAATAGCTGAGTTTTGGGTGATTAGCCAATTCTAACTCAAAATTAGGTCAAATATGGATCTTGGTCCTCTAGAAAGTTAATTAGATTAATATTTCCAAATTAATATTGAGGGTTATTAATTTGATCAAAATAGTGGGAATAACCTTTAATAAAGCCCACGCTTTTTGGACATAAGCGTGCTAACTTTATAGGGCTCAGGAGTACTATGAGGGCTATTTGGCCGATTAGCAATCCGTTCATTGTGCGCAAGCTAGAGATTAACTTTTTCCAGTTTGTGTTCAAGTCTGTGGAGGATAGAAGGATGGTTTTGGCGGGGCAGGGATGGATGTATGACCGTCAATATTTGGTGTTGACAGAGTAGGCACCGTCTGTGTCCAGTATGGATTTGGAGTTTTAGAAGGTGGTGATTTGGGTGCAGGTTTCGAACTTGCCCCATCACTGGATGTCAAGAGAAACGAGGGTACGAATTGGGAGTCTATTTCCGCAACTGCATGAAGTCGCCATCCCTAAAGGTGGTAGTGTGCATAGTAGGCATATGAAATTACTGGACTCAATTGATCTGGTGCAGTCTTTACTTCATGGAACCAAGGTAGGTTTTTAGGAGGTCATTGGGTGGGTTTTGTTTCAATATGAGTTTCTTGCTGCGTTTTGTGCTTATTGTGGCTGTGTGGGGTATGTGAAGAACCTATGTGCCAGGCGTAGCAAGGATTTGAGAGCTCATCGTCTTGTTGGAGGTCAGTTTGGGGAGTGGATTCATGCTGGGTTTGGCCTTTCTAGAGAAAGGGATAAGGGAGTTCTATCTATGGGGAGAAATCAGAGAGGGATGTCTCTTGATAATCGGGTGGTTTTGGATAGATCCTAGCTGCGTGGGAAGCCATTGTTGTCAGATTCTATGCTTTCACATTTGTAGCATAGGTTGGCAGTGAGGAAGGTAGCTGGAAATGGGCTACAGGGTCCTGGTGATGGTGGAGGTGAGGGGGAGAGGGGTTCTATAGAGGAGGCGAAGTTGGTGACTATTCCAGTGGCTGAGCTTAGGACTTCGGAGGTTGATTCACTTCGGCCAATGAAGGTTCAGGGGCAGCAGGGGATGAAAGTGTGCGTGCTGATGAAGCAGATTTCTCCTTCAGCTTTGGATCATTCTAGGTGTGCTAAGGATAATCACGTGGATGATCCAGTTGGCTTGCTATCAGTGGACCACAAACTTCAACAGCCTTCTTTATCCTTTGTGGATTGGTTTTGTGATGGCAATACATGCCAAGTTGCTACTCAAGCTGTCCTTCCTTCATTGGATCACAAGTCACCTAGATGAAGGCGGCTAGATGGCCGTTTGTTGTCCATTTTGGGTAAGGAAATGCGGATGCAACCTTGTTTGGGAGAGAAACGTGAGTGGCATTTGGCGACTAAAGGTGCTTGTTCTTCGGACGGCAAAGAGCTTCAAAGACAGAAATGTGGGGGCACGAAGAGCAGCCTTTTGTGGTCTCCAGGAACCTCATGAAGCTATGTGTGTGGAATTGTAGAGGGTTGGTTTCATCCTTTACAATTTCCCAGTTGAGGTAGACGATATGCTCCCGGTGCCCGGAATTAGTTTTCATTTCTGAAACTAAGCATCAAAGCTGTTTTGTGAAGTTAGTGTGTACGAAGTTGAAGTACTATGATAGGTGGTGTTAGGTTGAACCGAATGGTTCTAGGGGTGGTCTGTTAGTGTGTTAGGCTGACAATGTTTCTGTGTTGAATATTGTGAGGAATGAGTTTTGTGTGTAGGTGTAGTGTAGAGTAAAAGGGGATGGATTTGGTTTAGTGGGCTATTTTTGTCTATGTTAGTACAAATAGTAAGATTGGGGAACGACAATGGAGTTTTTTAGTTGATGAACATCTGAAGTGGGGTGACTAGTGGGTTATGGGTGGGGATTTTAATGCCATTGTGTATCTTTATGAAAATAGGGGAGAGGGGGTCGGATAAGAACTGATATGAGTTGTTTAGCTTTTCGTAATTTCGTAGCCCGGATGAGAATGGTTGATTTTGGGTTTGTGGGAAAGAAATTCACTTGGAGTAATCTTAGAGAGGGCAAAGGGTTTGTAGAGAAACGCTTAGATCGTTTCTTTGGGTCTCCATGATAGAGGCTGAAATTCCAACATACTAAGGTGCTACATTTTGATAAACAAGCTTTGGACTATGCCTTAATTATGTTGGACACGAAATCCGATGGTTTAGAGGACAAAGAGTGGGTTTATTTTTTATAAGCGCTGGTCGTAGAGGGAGGGTATGTTGGATAGGGTGACAAGGGCATGGAGTAGGGGGCTATGGGGTACAAATCAGTATATTTTGGCTTCTAAGTTAACTTAGTGTTAGGGGGATCTGAGTCGGTGGAGTAGGCAGGTTGCCACTAATTCGACAAAGCAGATGCAGATTCTCAATGGTCAAATGGGGGCTTTGAATTGTGGGGGTGGGGTAAGAGATTGGAGTAGATGGTATGGATTAAGAAGTCAGTTGCAGCGGGCTTATAAGGAGGAAGAAGTGTATTGGCAACAAAAGTCAAGGAGTCGATGGCTTAATGAGGGTGATCGGAATTCCAAGTTCTTCCATGCATCCATTATTCAGCAGAGGAAGCGGAATTGTATTGAGTCTCTACTATCTGCGTCAGGAGAGGTTTGTAGGATGCAAACTGAGGTGCAAAAAGAGGTGGTGGAGTATTTTGAGCCGGTGTATGCATCTATACAGTCGCGAATCTATCATTCGTTGGTAGAATGTATGCCTAGGTCTATCACTCTAATTATGAATAGAAGGTTGATGCAACTAGTGGAGGATGCTAAAGTCAAATAGGTTCTCTTCCAGATGAATTCGGCTAAAGCTCCTGGTCCTGATGGTATGAATTCTTTCTTTTTCCAAACCTTTTGGGAGATGGTGAGTAGTGATGTTTGTAAGGCAGTTAGGGAAATTTTTGATAATGGGAGGTTGCTTAGAGCGTTGAATCATACTTTGATTACTTTGATCCCTAAGGTGCATTAGCCTAGTTTTATTTCTCAGTATAGACCTATTAGTTTTTGTAATGTGGTCTATAAATTTATTTCTAAGATCTTGGTGGATCAAATTAAACCTTGTTTGGAGAGGTGTATTAGTCCACATCAGTCAGCCTTCATTTAAGGTCGCCAAATTCTTGATAAGGTGGTTATAGGTCATGAGTGCTTTCATACCTTGAATTCTATGAGGAAAGGCAGGAAAGGGTATATGGCTTTGAAAATTGATATGGCTAAGGCTTATGATAGGGTGGAGTGAAAATTTTTAGATCAAGTAATGGAGAAAATGGGGTTTGTGAGGGGTTTTGTTGGCTGGATTTTGCAATGTGTTAGTACGGCAACGCTAGCTATTAACATTAATGGTGAGCGGTATGGGTTTATTCAATCTTATAGAGGTATTCGTCAGGGTGATCCTATTTTCCCAACTTGTTTCTCATTATCTCAGAAGTGTTATCTAATGCCATTAAACAAGCATGTGTTAGCGGGGATTATAAGGGTGTGAGAGCTAGTCAAAATGAGCTGGTCATTACACATTTGCTTTTTGCTGATGACTCGTTATTGTTTTGTGAGGTTGACTTATGCCAGGTTCAATAGTTGCAAGCTATCCTCTAAGTCTATTATCATAGTTCTGGCTCGCTTATTAATGTGAATAATTCTTACTTGTTTTTTGACAGGAATGTGGAAAGTGCTCGGCAAGGCCAGATTTGTCAGCTGTTGGAGGGGGTACGAGGCAACAAAATGCTAGATATTTGGGCTCGCCTATGCGAATTGGGAGATCTAAAAGGGAGGCCTTTCATTTTGTGATTGAAAAAGTTAGGCATAGGATTCAGAATTGAAAGAATGGGTTTCTTAGTCTAGCGAGCAAAGAAGTTCTTCTCAAAGCGGTTGTGAATGCTCTTCCGATGTATGTCATGGGATGTTTTAAGCTGCCAGTAGGGATTTGTAAAGAGATTTGCCGACTTTCGGCGAATTTTTTGTGGGAAGCGAAAGAGGGTGGTGGACAAAAGATACATTGGAAATCTTGGTGTGAGTTGATGAAAGTCAAAGGAGTGGGTGGAATGGGGTTTCATGATATTCAGCAATTCAATGATGCTATGCTAGCTAAGCAACTTTGGCGTGTTATTAACAAACTGCAATTGCTTGTGAGCCAACTATTGAAAGCTAAATATTTCCCTAATGATGGTGTGTTGTTGTCGGATCATAAAAGCAATGCTTCTTGGTTGTAGAAGGGTTGGATGGGGGCAAAGAGTGTTCTTAGGCTTGGGTTGCATGCTACCGGAGATAGGCTGAGTTGGCAATTCAGTCCTTATGAGGATGATACTGTCAAGTCAGGGTATAAGCAATTGTAGAAGAGCCGCCAAGTTAAGAATCAAGGAGCTGCTTCTGCTAGTTTTACGACTAGGTTGCGATGAATGTGGCAAGCAACTTGGTAGTTGCAAGTTAAAAGCCAATTGCGTCACTTTGTCTGGCACTGCTGGCATGATATTTTGCCTCTTCAAAGGCGATTGCTACAAAGGAAAATGGATGTGGATCCAATTTGTTCATTGTGTGGAGTTATGGAAGAAGATCTCGGGCATCTTCTGTTCCATTGTTCCAGGGTTCAACTAGTTTAGAAGTTGGCTCCAGTTCAATGGGATCATTTAGGACAATAGAGTAATGATTTTAAGGACTAGTGGTATTTTATTTGTGATCATCAAAGTGCTGAGTGTTGGTTGGAGAGGACTCAGGCTACAGTCTATCTTATGTGGATAATACGAAAATGAAGGAATGCGTAGTTGTTTAAAGGGGAGTGATGGGACGTGATAGTGGTGGTACAGAGGGCAATCCAGGAATGGATGGAAGCGCGACAAGTATATGGTGGACTTAGCGTCTAGGTATTGCTTTTTGGGTCAGTATTTTGGGTGTGGACTGTTGGGAATCTTCGGGTAGGTTGCTCGGTGTCCTTGTGTGATATGGTTTTCTAGCTTTTAGATTCTTAGTTTGCTTTTTATGGGAAAGGCTAGGTTGTGAGAGATTCCGTTTGTCTTAGCCTTTATGTTGGTTGAGAAGAGTTTGATGTTCGGATTGCACAGTTAATGGAATTATTGACATTTTGACCCCAAAAAAAAAACATTTAATAAAAGTCCATATTAAATGTTTGCATTCATGATACTTATTTTGCATATTTCTATTGTAGATAACCATGCCATCAAACACTAACACTAATACACTATCATTGCGAACTGTCCTTAAGAAGGACAAGTTGAATAGAACAAACTTCTTGGATTAGTACAAGAATTTGAGGATAGTCCTCAAGCAAGAGAAAAAATTGTATATCCTAGAAGAATTCTTACTTAAGGAACCTGAAGGAAAGATAACTAAGAAGTGAACTGCTTCCATTGCGGTGAGACCGGACATTGGAAGAAAAACTATAAAGTTTACTTGGAGGATCTTAAGAAGAAGATGAAGGAACATGAAACTTTCACTTCAGGTATTCATGTTATAGAAGTTAATTTATCTACTTATTCATCATGAGTATTAGATACCAGATGCGGTTCACATATTTGTGTAAATGTGTACGAACTGAAAAGAAGTAGGATTTTAGCTAAAGGCGAAATTGACTTACGAGTGGGAAATGAAGTAAGGGTTGCTGCATTAGCTGTAGGGACTTATGTCTTGAACTTGCCCTCAAGGTTTGTTTTAGAACTAGATAATTGTTATTACGTGCCTTCCATTACTAAGAATATTATTTCTATTTCTTTTTTAGACAAGATTGGATATTCATTTATAATAGAGGACAAGGGTTGCTCCTTTTATTTAAATGAAATCTTTTATAGTAGTACACAACTAGTTCAAAGACTTTATGTTCTAAATCTTGACATGCCTATCTATAACGTAAATACCAAAAGCATTAAATTAGACAATTTTAATCCAACTTATCTCTAGCATTGTCGTCTAGGCCATATAAACGAGAATCGCATTTCCAAACTCAATAAAGATGGACTTTTGGACTCATTTGATTTTAAATCATATGAGACATGTGAATCCAATGTTGTTAAACTCTCGATTTTACTAGTACGTTTTTATGATTTTACGATCCAAAACCAAGTGTCCGATTCAGTTTCTAGGTAAAAACTAAAATAGGTAAAATCGGGTAAACTATCGATTTTACTAGTACGTTTTTACGATTTTACGATCCAAAACCAAGGGTCCGATTCAGTTTATAGGTAAAATCGGGTAAACTCGCGAGTTTGACACTTACAATCATAATATCGGCCAGCGATCCGTTTCTACAAAAAAGCAAAACAAACAGCGTTTTGACTGAACTTCTAAATTCTATTTTACTTCGGATTTTTTCCCGTCTTCTTCAATTTCTCTCCGCCGTAGCTCTACCTCCCGGTCACCGCGCGCAACTCTCCATCTACGCGACTTATCAAATCTCTTCTCATTCTCGTTCTTTCACCTTTCCTTCCTTCCATCCATCATTGGCCTTGTTTTCTCCGAATATTTTCTGTTCTCATCCCCGCCAAAAGCATCATCAACTTCCTCCTCACTCCGCCTTTCACCGATCCTCTTCATTGCCATTAGCTTAAACTTCGATGATTAAGGACTTATGCTTTGTTATGTATGGTTGTTAATGAATTATGATTATTATTACTTTTTATGTGTGATTGATATTTTTTTTTTTGAAATTTGTGTATTTTTTATAAGTTTGAACAAGTTTGTAATTTATAAATTTAACATATATTATATATATTATATATAATATATTTATTATATTTATTATATTATTTTTCATAATTTGTAAACTCTTACGATTTTACGATCCGATTTTACGATCCGATTTTGTGGACCCTCTACCGATTTTACGTAAAAACTCGAGTTTAACAACCTTGTGTGAATCATGTTTATTAAGTAAGATGACGAAAGCCCATTTCACAAAACATAATGAAAGGGCAAGTGATTTATTGGAACTAATACATACCGATGTATGTGGACCATTAAATACATAGGCTAGAGCTAGTTTTCAATACTTCATCACATTTATTGATGTTTACAGTAGATACGGCTATGTGTATCTTATGAGACACAAGTCTAAATCATTTGAAAAGTTCAAAGAGGTTAAGAATCAAGTACAAAACCAACTTGGCAAGAGTATCAAAACACTTTGATCTAATCGAGAAGGTGAATACTCAAGCCAGGAATTTGATGATTGTCTAAAGAAGTGTGGGATAGTCTCACAACTCACTCCTCCCGGAACACTACAACGAAATGGTGTATCCAAGAGGAGAAATCGAACTTTGTTAGACATGATTCGATCTATGATAAGTCATGCAGATCTTCCAAATTCCTTCTAGGAACATGCTTTACTTACAGCCACTTTCACACTAAACCACGTTACATCTAAATCAGTTCAAAAGACACCATATGAGATATGGATTAGGAAACATCCTAGTGTGTCTTTTATGAATATATGGGGTGTGAGGCTTACGTTAAACGTCAAGTTTCTGACAAACTTGGACCCAAATATGATAAGTGCAATTTTGTGGGGTATCCTAAAGAAACAAAAGGATACTATTTTTATAATCCCAACGAGAACAAAGAACTGCCATCTTTCTAGAGAAGGAGTTTATTTCTAGAAAATCTAATGGGAGACAAATAGAACTTGCAGAAGTTTGAGAAGAAAATAGCGCTGAACTTGATAAGATGTAAACTGAGCGAGCACCACAAACAGTTGTGGATCAAGTACCTGCTCAAGAGACACAAGCCCCACATAGGTCGACTAGGATTCATTATGAGCTACAGAGATATGGATTTCTGATGACTCAAAACGGTGATGTCTTGCTAATGGATCAAGATGATCCTACTGTTGGATTATGCCCTAAGGACCAATCAGATGATGATGGTTTAGGCATAAATTGTATAATAATGTTCATAATTAATGGCAATGATTATTATGTTTATTTCTATATCTTTGTTTTATGAATAAATATAATAATGTCCCAAGAATTTAATTATTCTAAATTATCTCTAGTCTAGTATTATCATTAAATGGGACAACGATAATGCATTAAGACTAGTATGTGTAGTGAATGATGAAATGTGTCATGATATGAGATATTAAGTCAACACATAGGTACATGTTAGAGAACTATGTACTGGATCGACCCGCCATGAGAAATGCTACATGGGTATTATATGAAGTGTCATAAGCATTTCTCATAGTGATAATGATGTAAGCGATTCTTCTTATAAAAGTTGCAATTGGATATATAATGAATCATGTAGAGGGATGTTGAGTGATCAAGATAGGATTTGCCCATCCTATATAATAGGAGTGATATCTTTGGGGCTCTTCATCAAGTCAGACCATAAAATGCATATCTTTGCTCAAATGAGTCGGTATGTGATATTGAGCTCATTTGCTTAGATGTGTCTACTTGGGAATCAAGAAACACAAAGATTGAATTATGCGAGTGTGACATGTTCCATGGCTCATGTTCAATCAAGATATCTAGGGTAAAGGGATTGAATTACATGATAACATTTATCACAAAAAAAGTAATGTCAAATTACTAACATTCTTATAACTTGGGTAGCATTGATCTGTTGCTAGACACTGCTCAATAATTATGGCATAAAAGAGATTGTATGTCATTGCCAACATTATAAGAACCTATTGGATCACACACTTAGATCATATCCAAAATAAGTGTAAAATTCATTTCAAAAATTTTAGTTAATTTAAGAATCCTATTGCGAATAGGACTCTCTAAAGTTTTCAGTTTAAATCTGTATGTGGTTTTGGATTCTACATAGTTTTGTTTTGTGTTAATAAATCCAAAATATTTTTGGATTTATTAATTCATGAGAGGGCCAAAATTGGAAAGAAAAATAAGAATGGGATTCTTGTTTTGGAAGCTAATGAAATTTGGAAAGCTGAAATTTAGAAAGTTCCAAAAATAGATTATAACTTGTAGTTCAAGTAAAACTCTTTAGAAGAAGTTTTACCCTAATCTATTTGCTAGAAATTTGAACTTATGATTTCAACAGGCTCTCAACCCAACGTGAGTAGAATGAAACACGATATTCTTGCTGCTTTTGACCGAAACAAAATTCTTCTTGAAGAAGAAAAATTTTCCAGCAAATCAAAACCTCAAGAACCCGAACCTTTGTTTCTTGTTTTTAGTAAAACACTTTTGACTTTTCTTGTGAAGAAATAGTAGCCAAATTTTCCAAAATACAAGGAGCCTTTTAACTAGTTTTAGAGGAAAATTAGTATCCTCTCCTTCTGTTAAAGAAACAATATAAACCGAAGTTTGGAGAAGCTTCAAAACCAGAAAAACTGAAAGAAGAATTCTTGGCTGGCACCTTCAAATTTTTCTGCTTTTCCCGGGTTAATTGTGTGACAATTAACCTGAACTTGGAGATGATCATGTGGATATCATAGAGGTAAATTTCCACTAGGTTTTGCTATGATTCGATGAGCAAAAATCTTCAAAAGAAAGTTCAACCACTACTGATAAAGGTAAGGCTCTTCACAACTGGTTTGAAATCACTTCGTAAGGATCCTTGGAGGAAATCAAAATTTTAAATTTCTACTACATGCCATATTTGTTTTCCTACAGTGGTATCAGAGTCACTTGCGAAGGATCAAATTGGTTTTATGTGAAAACATGTTTATTTTCTTAAATTGTTTATGAATAAGCATACTGAAAATTTGGATTATGTGAAGTTGTTCATTAAATCTGAATTTGTGAAGTTATTTATTAAACATATATGATATGTTTATGTTTGTTAAATCAATTCAGGGTATGCTTTAATGTTTTATTGCTGGATTTGAATAATATATGATATATATATATACATATATATGTGTGTGTGTGTGTGTGTGTGTGATATATAATAATATGTGATATAAATGTGAATATGTGATATATATGTGAATATGCATGGAAGAACCAAAGTTCAGCTTTTTTGGAGTTTTTGGCTAGCCTTCGGGTTTTTCAAGTTTTCTTGAATTTTCAGTTTTGATAAATTTATTAAAAATGAAAATAATATGTGTTGAATCATATTGAGTCCAAATATATATATATGATGTATAAGATTGGTTTCGGATTTTTTTTATAGAAAATTTGATCAAGTTTGGTTTTTGTATTTGTGCTAGTTTCAATTTTTCAGAAAACATGAGCTTCAGCTTTTGTAATTTCTTTTGACCCCAGTTTGGTTTTAATTTTAATTTTGGGGCCAAAATTAATATGTGGTATATATAGAATATTAAGGCCAAATTATATATGTGATATATAATAGTTCCAAGTTCCAACTTGACAGTTTCGGGTTTACTAAAATTTTGGAAGGCTTGGATTCCTGAATTTTGAATGATTCAATTTTCTAAATTCCTTTTGGCCGAATTGCACATTATTTGAATTAGTTTGTGACTAGCCAAAATTTAATATATATGATATATTAAGTTGTGGCCTAAATTATTTGATATATTATTTACAAATTTTTCAATGATCATGTTTGGCCGAAAAAGGAATACATATGATGCATTTCATCTTTGGCCAAATTAAACATAGCTTTGGAATTTTATTATGGCTGAAATTTGATATATGTATCATGTTAAGGCCAAAAATATATGAGATATATTTTTCATAAATTTTTAATGAGCTAGAATAGCCAAAATTTTCATTTGAAACCTGAACATTCCATGAATGATGTATTATTCAAAACCCTAATATTTGATTTAATGTTAATTGTCATAAATTAATTATATTAATGTATTTATGTGTTGAATATGAATGAAAATTGTATATGACATGCACATTATGTGATATTTGAGCATGGTGCATAGTTATAGCCCTAAGCCCAATAGGATTGGATAAATTTTGTATTGGTTTTTAAATATGACCTGTGTGTCATGCCTTGCTCTATTTTCTGGTTGTAAATTCTTTTCTCACCTATCTCCCCTTGAACGTAACTCAAGGTTTCTTTAAAGATGTAATAGTTAGATTAGAGATAGAACTAGACTAGGAATCAAGGAGGCAAGGAGTTAGTGACCATGTAAGAAAAACTAAGGAGGCACTTGGAGAATATGCCGATGCCCTTAAGTTGATAGTTTGGTTCTCTCATGGGCTTGAGAGAATCAACTTAGTTTGAGCTATAACTATGTCACGTTTACTTTATTGTTAATGTATGAGATGCATGCTATTTATGTTTATTAGTTAAATGCATAATGTGATTTTGATTGTAATGATTAGTTAAGCAAATTATGTGATTAATTGAACTAATAGTTACAAGAACCAATTTAAATAAAACGGTGAGAATTTAACAAGTCCCTCAAATGAATATTAAGTCTTAGATGCCTTCCAAAGCATAGCACTCATCAAGACTTTGATTGACTGTGTGTTGGTTTGCCAAAGCAAGGTGCCATGGTCAATCTTAGCGAGACGCAACAAGATAATAGTAATATCTGACAGCTAATCATTGGGTCTAACTTAACTTGGTGCACTCAATAGGATTGAGACCTAGAGGCATAGAGTTAGGCCTTGACTTATTAGATAAGTTAGAACAAGAGTTGTTTACCTAACTATCCAAAAGTTGTATGGGATACAATTGACAAAGTGTTGTCTACCTAAATAGCCAAGTTTTGGGTGATTAGCCAAAGCTAACTCAAAATTAGGTCAAATATGGATATTGGCCCACTAGAAAGGTAATTAGATTAAATTTTCCAAATTAATATCGAGGGTTATTAAATTGAGCAAAATAGTGGGAGTAACATTTAATAAAAGATCATATTAAATGTTTGCATTCATGATACTTATTGCCCATATTTCTATCATAGATAACCATGGCATCAAACACTAACACTACCACACTATCACTGCGATTTGTCCTTGAGAAGGACAAGTTAAATGGGACAAACTTCTTGGATTGGTATAGGAACTTGAGGATAGTCCTCAAGTAAGAGAAAAAGCAATATGTCCTACAGGAACCCTTACCTGAGGAACCTAAAGAAAAGTTAACTAAGGAAGGGAATTGCTTCCATTCCGGCAAAACCGAACATTGGAAGAGATACTGCAAACTTTGCCTGGAGGATCTTAAGAAAAAGAGGAAGGAAACTTTCACTTCAGGTATTCATGTTATACAAGTTATTGTATCAACTTCTTCATCATGGGTATTAGATGCTGGATGTGGTTCACACATTTGTGTAAATGTGCACGAACTAAAAGAAGTAGGACTTTAGCTAGGCCAAGTTGACCTACGAATGGGAAATGGAGCAAGGGTTGCTGCATTAGCTATAGGGACTTATGTCTTGAACTTGCCCTCAGGGCTTGTTTTAGAATTAGATAAATGTTGTTACATGCCTTCCATTACTATGAATATTATTTCAATTTCTTGTTCAGACAAGGTTGAATATCTATTTATAATAAAGGACAATCGTTGATCTTTTATTTAAATAAAATCTTTTATGGTAGTGCACAACTAGTTCAAGGACTTTATGTCCTAATTCTTGACATGCCTTTCTATAACATAAATATCAAATAGATTAAATGAGATGAATTTAATCCAACTTATCTTTGGCATTGTCTTCTGGGCCACATAAACGTAATTTAAAATCCATAAGGATGAACTTTTGGACTCATTTGATTTTGAATTGTATGAGACGAGCGATTTATGTTTATAGGGCAAGATGACTAAAGCCCTTTTCACAAAACATAGTGAAAGGGAAAGTGATTTATTGGAACTAATGCATAGTGATGTATGTGAACCATTAAATACACGGGTTAGAGGCGGTTTTCAATACTTCATTATATTTACTTATGACTTCAGTAGATATGGCTGCGTGTATCTTGTGAGACACAAGTCGGAATCATTTGAAAAGTTCAACGAATTTAAAAATGAAGTACAAAACCAGCTTGGCAAGAGAGTACTTCAATTTGATTGACGAGGTGAATACCTAAGCCAAGAGTTCAATGACTATCTGAAGGAGCGTGGGATAGTTTCATAACTCACTCCTCCTGGGACACCATAAGGGAATGGTGTATCAAAGAGGAGAAATCGAACTTTGTTAGGCATGATTCAGTCCATGATGAGTCATGCGAATCTTCCAAATTCCTTCTGGGGACATGCTTTACTTACAGCCGCTTTCACATTAAACTGCGTTTTGTCTAAATTAGTTCAAAAGACACCATATGAGATATGGACTAGGAAGCCTCCTAGTGTGTCTTTTATGAATGTTTGGGGATGTGAGGCTTATGTTAAACGTCCAGTCTCCAATAAACTTGGACCCAAATCTGATAAGTGTAATTTTGTGGGATATCCTAAAGAAACAAAAGGATATTATTTCTATAATCCCAATAAGAACAAAGTGTTTGTTGCTCGGACTGGTGTTTTTCTAGAGAAAGAGTTCATTTCTAGAAAATCTAGTGGGAGACAAATAGAACTTGAAGAAGTTCAAGAATCACAAAATAGCGTTGAACATAACAAGATGGAAATTGAGCGAATACCACAAGCCATTATGGAACAAGCACCTGCTCAATAGACACAAACCACACGTAGGTCCACTAGGATTCATCGTAAGCTGCAAAATATGGATTTCTGGTGACTCAGAACAGTGACATCTTGCTAATAGATCAAGATGAGCCTACGACCTATCAAAAAGCTATGTCGGGGTCAGACTCTAAGAAATGGCTTGAAGCCATGAGATTTGAGATGGATTCCATGTATACAAACAAAAAATGGACTTTTGTTGATCCATCTAAATGGGTAAAACCCATATGGTGCAAATGGGTCTTCGACAAGAAAACCGACATGGATGGTGAAGTACACACTTTTAAGAGGCGATTGGTTGTTAGAGCTTTCAAACAAGTTCATGGTACAGACTATGACAAAACCTTTTTGCCAATTGCTATGCTTAAATCCATCAAGATATTACTTACAATAGCTACATTCCATGATTACGAAATCTGGCAAATGGATGTCAAAACTGCTTTTCTTAAATGGAAATCTTCTCAAGCATGTGTACTTGACACAACCTGAGGGTTTTGTCGATCCAGAGAATGCTGGAAAGGTGTGTAAGCTACAACAATTCATTTATGGATTGAAGCAAGCTTCTCGAAGTTGGAATCTTCCATTTGATAATGCAATCAAAGAGTTTAGTTTCATCAAGAACGTAGATGAGCCTTGTATCTACAAGAAAGTTAGTGGGAGAACTATAGTTTTTTGGTATTGTATGTGGATGACATACTGCGTATTAGGAATGACATCCCTTCTTTACAATCTATAAAGACTTGGTTGGGAAGTTTTTTTTCAATGAAAAACTTAAGTGAGGCAACCTATATATTAGGTATCAAGATTTATAGAGATAGATCAAAGAGATTGATTGGTCTAAGTTAAAGTACATATATAGATAAAGTGCTAAAGAAGTTTAACATGCAAGATCTAAGAAATGATTCTTGCCTATAGGGCATGGAATTACTCTCTCGAAGAAACAGTGTCCTTCTACACAAGAAGAGAGACAATGCAAGAGTGAAGTATCATATGCGTTAGCTATTGGATCTATCATATATACCATGCTATGTACTTGTTCTGATGTCTCGTATGATTTAAGCATAATGAGCAGATATCAAGTAGATCCCGGTGACGTCACTGGATCGCTGTAAAAAATATCCTTAAGTACTTGAGAAGGACTAAGGATACATTGCTGATATATGGAGGTGAGGAAGAGCTCAATGTAATTTGATACACTGATGCAAACTTCCAAACCGACAAGGATGATTATCGATCATAGTCAAGTTATGTGTTTTGCCTAAATGGTAATTATGTGAGTTGAAAAGTTCAAAGTAGGCTACAGTAGCTAATTCTACAATCGAGGCCGAGTATATCGCTGCATTAGATGTAGCAAAAGAGGCCGTTTGGATCAAAAGTTCATAATCGAACTTGAGGTTGTACCTAGCATTACCGATCCAATTGAGCTTTATTGTGGCGACAATGGAGCCATTGCGTAGGCTAGGAAACCCAGATATCACCAATGATCTAAACATATACTACGGTGCTTCCATCTAATCTAAGAGATTATTGAGAAAGGAGATGTGAAGATACGCAAAGCACCAATTGATGATAACATCGCTGACCCACTGACAAAGCCTCTGACGCAGCAGAGACATGATTGTCATACTAGATCATTAGGCATTAGAGAGATGACTAATTGGTCTTAGTTCTAGTAGGAGTTTGCTGGATTATGCCCTAAGCACCAATCATGTGGTGATTGTATTGGCATATATTGTATTATTATGCTTTTAATTTATGAAAATTTGTTATTATTATGTTTTATTCTATATCTGCACTTTATGAATAAATATAATAATGTCCCAAAAATTTAATTATTCTAAATTTATCCTTAGTCAATTATTATCATTAAATAGGACAATGATAATGCATTAAGACTAGTAGGTGTAGTGACTGATGAAATGTGTCATGATATGAGATATCAAGTCAACACGTAGGTACATGCTAGAGAACTATGTACTAGATCGACCCACCATGAGAAATGCTACATGGGTTATCATATGAAGTGTCATAAGCATTTCTCATAGTGATTATGGTGTAAGTGATCCTTAGACTTGAGGTCACCAGAGATCCCAACATGAGGAGTTGCATGTTTGGATGCTACTAAACATTACCTATAACAGGGTGAACTATAAAAGTGGCAATTAGATATGTAATGAATCATGTAGTGGGATGTTGAGTGATCAAGATAGAATTTGCCCTCCTATATAATGGGAGTGATATCTTTGGGTCCCTTGATCAAGTGAGACCATAAAATCCATGGCCGTACTCAAATGAGTAGATATGTGATATCAGCTCATTTGCTTAGATGTGTCTAACTTGGGAATCAAGAAATGCAAAAATTGAACTATACGAGTGCGACACACTCCATGGCTCGTGTTCAATCAAGATATCTAGGATAAAAGGATTGAATTACATGGTAACATCTATCACAAGAAAAGAAATGTCAAATTACTAACATTCTTATAACTTAGGTAGCATTGATGTGTCGCTAGACAATGCTCAATGTTTATGGATTCCAGTATAAATCGGTATTTAGTTTTGGTTTCTAAACGGTTTTGCTTTGTGTTAATAAATACAAAACAGTTTTGGATTTATTAATTCATGTAATGGCCAAAAATTAAAGCAAAATAAGAATGGGATTCTTGTTTTAGCAACTAATTAAATTTGGAAAGCTGAAATTCAAAAAGTTCCAAAATAAATTAGAACTTGGGGTTCAAGTAAAACTATTTAGAAGAAGTTTTGCCCTAATCTTTTTCTATATATTTGGACATAAAATTCAGCAGCCTCTAACCAAGACATAAGCAACATAGCTGCACGTTCTCCTTGCTGCATCAAAAGCCAAAAATAGACTTTCTTAGAGAAGAAAAATTCTGCAGCGAAGGAAACCCAAAAACCGAACTCCCTTTTCTTGTTCAACAAAAGCATTTTGTGGTCTTTCTTTTGAAGAAATAATCACAAATTTCATCAAGAAAACTAGAGGCTCTTCATATTTTCTTTATCAGAAAAATCAACTGCTACATATGTGTTAAAAAAACAAGAAAAATCTGAAACTTAGAGAAGTTTGGAAGCTGAAAACCGAAGGCAAAAATTCATGCTAGCACTTACGAGTTTTTGCTGCTCCTTCCTTAGTTAATTGTGTGAAATTAACTTAGGACTTGGAGAAAATCATGTGGATACCATAAAGGCAAGGCTCTTTTGGGTTTTGCTGTGATTCAACAAGCAAACAACTCCACACAAGAAAGATCATCCACTACCGGTAAAAGGTAAAACTTTTCACAACCAGTTGGAAATCACTTTGTAAGGATCCTTGGAGGAAATAAAAAAAAAAATAAATTTCGTTGTGTGCCATACGTGATTTCCTACATCTCTTTCAAGCACCAATTGTCAAGAACTTTTTTTTTCTCTTAATTCTTCCATTTAAACTATCTTGCTTGATTTGATTTCTATTGATATTACATATCATGGTATGTTAGAGATCAGATGAAAGGCCAACTCACCAATAGTTATTTCTTACATTTGCTTCACATTACATTTGGTATAATATCTTCTTCTTCAAAAAAAAAAGGAACTAATACAATGAAATACCAATGGGTTGCATTAGTCAAAGGAGGGACGCATTAGCATAGTTATTTCTCACTTAATGATAGCTCCCAGCCAGTAGCAAAAATGTAAAAGTGATGGAGACATTAGGAGAAATTTGCAAAAATAGCACCTTTTCAATCGACTTAATGAAATATAGCAGCTGCTAAAACTTTCTTACCAAAATAACAAGTTAAGTAGTTTGATCATGTGAAAAGACCTAAATGCCTCTCTATTTACAAACTATGAAAAACAGCGCACCTAAAGTAGCGGTTCAAGTTTCTTCGCTTCACACTTTCTCTTCATCATGCTGATTAGAATCCCTCTATCTCCCTTCTGCATTGATTCAACATCCTCATTCACGAAATCCATTCTCGTTTGCATCAATGGCACGCACGTGAAGAGCTCAGGCATTTTCAAGCAAAAGTTCACCTCTATAGAGAAGAAAATGCAAAAGCCAATGAATGGGAACAAGTTCAATGGATATTTAATCTTCATATTTGCTATAGTGGTTGGAATAAACCTGACATACATAAGAGATGCTTTGCTGATTAACCTGCATATTGATTATGGATTTTAGAGAAAATACAACAAGTTAAGGTTTTTTGTTTGAGTTTTTTATGCAATCCCAATTGCAATAGGTTTGAACCAGGAAAGACGAGGATGAGCAATATATGGAAAAGGAAAATGACCCGGTTGATGTAATGGCTATTGTTCAGTAAATCACTGATGAACACATTACTCCATCCATTCCTATCATACCATTTGAGAGTGTTCCGCCACCACCTATCAAAGAAAATGAGAAGAGCATTATTGAAGATGACATAGCTGGGGGTCCCAACTTGGGATTTACTTTTGACCTTGAAGAGATCAATCAGGCCCAAAATCAGATTACTAGCTATGGATGGAGTATCCAGGATTTCTAGTCAGGGCCTAAAGATGTCAAAGAAATGAATAAGTGGCTGAGAAAGAAAACACGCCAATATTTGCAAACATCACTTTTTTCACTTGATTTCGATCTAGTCAAGACAATGTCAAGAAAAAATTACTAGCTCACAAGTGAGGTAATACTTTCATGCTTTTTTTCTTTATGTGAATTATTACATATGATTATCTCATAACCAAACATGCTTTAATTTTTGCAGCATCTTGATTTGTATATGCCCATGCTACAAAGGAGGATCGTTCTAATGAGACGCAAAGATATATCTATTCTAGAGACATATTTTGATGTAAGTTATATTGAATTTTTCATTTCATATGATAAGGCTGTTTGTCTAGCATCTATTGGAGCATGATCTCGATTTCCTTGTTTTGTTTCATGCAATTCAGTCGATCATGTGTTGAGCATGTTGTGTTCATGTGTTGAGTATTTGTCGAGCATATATTCTTGCACTACTCTAACCTATATTGGAGCATGATCTCGAGCACTTAGTGTGTAATGTAATTCAATCAAGCATTTAACCAAGTGTGTGTCGAGCATGTGTAATTCCATTATCGAGCATGTGTCGAGCATGTGTTGAACATTTTATTCAAGCATGATTCGAGCATGTGTCAAGCATTTAGCAAAAATATATTCTTGCATTACTCTAAACTATATTGTTACCTATTTTGTTGACAGACTAGTATGAAGAAGCTAGATGCAGTCAATCGAGATCCAACCTATGATGATCTGGCCATGAAATAGTTTGTTGGTTCCTGCCCATATGAAGTTGACTGCCGTGGAATAGACTTTGTTTTATTCCCCTATCATATAGATGACAACCATTGGATATTGGTCAAGATAGATATTTATAAACAAACATTTCATGTATATAACCCAATGGATCAAGGGGAGATAGGGCCAAAATTAGACTACCTTGTTAGAACAATGCCCAAGATACTCCAGGCATATGAATTTTACAGTTTGTTTGCCAAAGAAAATCCACGCAGGGACAAATGGCAAGTGGCCATCAAGGAAAATTTGGTGCATCAAGGAAAAGGGTTAGTATCGAAGTTACTCTAACTTTGTATAATCACATACTTGTTGCACCGACTAACTATGTAATAATTTGTTTTTTACAGAACTAGAGATTGTGGTGTTTTCATATTAAAGTTGGCTGAATTGATTATCCATGGGTTGCCACTTGATACGATTACACCCAAAAATGAAATGGAGTCCCGTAAACAGATGGCAGCTACACTATTCATGCATACAAGTGAGAAGAATGCTAGATTAAGAGAAAATAGTGTCAAAAACAGACATAAACCCCAATAAAAAAAGGGTTATTTATGAGTTATTCATTGTGTAAATATACATACTTTTGATATGTACATTTTGTTGTGTAAACATACATTCTTTTGATAAATACATTTAGTTGTGTAAATATACATTGTTTTGATATATACATTTAGTTGTGTAATTTATGTATTATTTCGACCTATACATTTAGTTGAGCATATTATAAAATTTCTGTAAGTTAATAGTGTGTTTGACTATACATTTAGTTGTGCAGTTAACAGTGTATATGATGTTAACAGAGTGGTTGACCACGAACTATTGTACTTGTAATGCTTGACGTATTCTCGACTTATGCTTGATGTATGCTCAACATAAGTGCTCGACTAAATATTGACTAAGGCTCGAGTAGGCCTGAGTCTATGCTTGACCCATATGCTCAACATTTGCTCGAATTAACCATGATTAGTTTTTTATATTAAAATATCATTTTCTAAAAATAGTAATATCTATATACTGTGGTAAAGAGCGCAAAATTAGACTTCACTTTTGTGCCAATTTTCTTATATGCTTGCACAAAAAAAAAAAAAAAAACTCAACCAGGTGTTTGTAAGTTGCGATCGACCATTGTGTATACTACGTGGTAACCACCATAAATGTCAATTTCATTGCTTGTATATACTGCATTGTTCTCCAGGTATGAGTATTTCTATTTAAGTTTATATTTAGGTTTCTTTTTGGATTTATGTACCCGCGTTCAACATTCTCATGGATGAGATTGACTAATGGGAAATTAATGGGTTATTTATGAGTTAGTTTTATTGCTTGTTTATGGGCTAATTTCATTATTTATTTATGGGCAACTTATATTGGATTGCTGATTGATTATTGTGCATAAAAAATGGGTTTTTTATGGGTTAATATCATTGTTCATTTAATGGTTTTGAATTCATTGCTTATTTTTCTAGCATTTAGTCGCGAATCCTCTTGAGCACACATGCAATTCCTATATTCATTTATTCATTCTCATTATCGAGTTGAGCACCTATCTAGTAGAGTCTGAGTCAAGTATTTGGTCAAGCATGAAGTCGAGCATTAAGATCTCATTCTCGAGCGTCTCAAATTTACGTCGAGCATTGTCTCAAGTTCTTTCCATTATTCTAATGTTTTTTTCCCAAGGATGGCACATGCTAATATTTGGTCCATACATGTTCTTTATGGGGGAAAATAAATCGTTGATCCTATAGCAAATGATCGAAGATTCATAAATTATAAGAGAATTGAACCTCTTTTGTTAAGAGAAAACGCAAGCTTCACAGAATTAGTGAATTTCATCAGCTCTATCATGGACTTAGATAAGGAAATCAAAAACAGACTGATTATCGAATATCTACACAAGTACTTATGAAAAGTCTTCACTCTTCCCATCAAGAATGATTACCATATTCAGTGCTTTTTGAATGAGATTATAAACTGGTCTAAAGATGCCAGGATCCCAATATGTGTTACCATTCGAGAGATTGAAATAATACATGCTGAAGAAAGTGCTAGCAATGAACCAATAAAGCGATTGAGTTCTAATAGTCTGATATAGACTAACGGTGATATTCATTCAAATAATTTAGATGAGAATATATTTAGCGATAAGGATGACGAGCATTGAGCAAGTGATGAGGATGGTGATCCGGTTGAAGAGACCATAATTGTGGAAGATATAAGTACAGCTACAAAGCACCCAGGAGATGGTGTGATTGTCAAGCAAGTCCAAGAAAACAGACAAATGCATGGAAAAAATGAACAAGCAGTTGTACAATGCCATACAACAACAAGGTCTTTGCATACGGACAGTGATACTTCTTCTGATAGATTATCCACCGTTGTAAATATTGCGATAAATGATGTATTTAAAACGAGAAAGCATTTCTTTATGCGGATGAGTATGCTGGCCATGAAACATTTCTTCAAGTGGAAAATTATTAGGGCAAACAGCAAATTATGGTACCTACAATGTAAGGATAAAAATTGCAAATAGAAACTGAATGCAGCTGCCATTAGGAATTCGACTACTTGGAAGATCACTAAATATGAAAACGCCTATATATGTCAGTTATCGTTGGTTTAGTGTGATAATCGGCAGGCGAGCAGCAAAGTAATTGGCGTGTGGATCAGGTATAAGTACCAGGATGTATGTCGTTCATATAAACTTGGCGAAATCATGTCAGATATTCATAGATAGTTGGGTGTGAATATATCATACAACAAGGTTTGGTGATCAAGGGAATCTACATTAGATGAAGTGAGAGGTAGATTTGAGGATTCATATAGGATACTTCCCTCTAATTTACACGTGCTAAAGGCATTAAACCCAGGAACATTTACTGAACTAAAAATGGAAGCAGATGGAAGTTTCAAGTATCTTTTTTTTCTCATTTGGAGCATCGCTACATGGATTTCACATTCGTATACAACCAATTATGATTGTTGATGCTTGCTTCTTGAAAGGGAAATATCCCAGGTCATTACTTGTTGCAACTTACTTGGACGGTAACAACCAGGTCTACCCTATCGGATGAGGAATGGTTGATTCAGAAAATGATGCATCGTGGGAGTGGTTTTTATAAAAGCTAAAGGATGCAATAGGTGATTACCTTGATGGCTTGGTGCTTGTTTTTGACAGACATAAAAGCATTGCAAAAGGTGTAGCAAATATTTTCCCAAATTTCTCCCATGAAGTATGTATTTATCATCTAAGCAACAACTTGAGAGCAAAATTCAAACACGAAAACGTGCTCTCATTATACTTTAAGGTTGCAAAGGCTTACACTCTTTCTAAATTCAATGAGATGTTTGGAATACTATCATTGCAAAATTCAAGGGTAAGCATGTATTTGAGAGAAGTTGGTATTGAACGTTGGTCAAAGGTACATTCTGATGGGAAACAGTATACTATAATTACCACTAACATTGTAGAATGTATTAATGCATTGTTAAAGAATACGAGGGAATTACCTATTCATTCTTTGGTCGAATACATTTGGAACATGCTCCAGAGATGGTTTTACAAAAAGCGTACAGTTGCTAGCGAAATGAAGACACTGACAACTATATGGATTGAAGAAATAATTTCATCCAAGATAGTAGAAGCACAATCCTATATTGTTGAGCCAGTCGATATACACAGATAGTTTGTACGAGACATTGCGAACCATATGGCTACAGTCGATTTGCTTCAAAAAAACGTGCACTTTTTGAATGTTTGATATGGATCAACTCCCTTGTGTTCATGCATTAGCTGCAACCCATCACCAACAAATTGACCATTACACCTTATACTCACTATTTTTATCACACTGATACACTTTTATGTGCTTATGCAGATCTTATTATGCCAGTTGGCGAACCTAAAGATTGGATTATGCCTGAAGAAGTTTTCCTATTTAACTACAACCACAGGAACCAAGGGCTAAGTGTGGTAGGCGCAAGAAAAAAAGATGTCAAACTTGCTCTAATCCTTTCGTTGCTAGGGAGAAAAAGTGATGTCAATTTGTATTTTTTTTTAATTTTATATTTTCATTTATTCAATTTCATAAGCACATTGTATTATCTAAGGTGCTCGTTGGTATATTAATACAATTTATTCAATTTGTTAACAAATTACGCAATCAATTTATTCGCTGATAGAAAGGAAAAGTGATGTCAATTTATTCAACTTCATAACAAATTACGCAGTCAATAACAACAATACATGATGTTTTATTAATACAATACAACACATTATAATACAATCAATAAATGCTCAAGTAGTACTTGACCTGTGCTTGACTATGTGCTCAAGAACTATATATGCTCGACAAATTTCATCATTCATCATGCTCGACAAATTTCATCATTCATCATGCTCGATACAAACACTGCTGTACCAAAATACTGGCAAAAAATTCAAACATTTTCAGCACCATTGATAATGAAATATCCACCATGATCAAACTCGCAATTATATACCCAAGAAAGTGAGCCTGCTACTTAAAGCCCTTTTAATTTGGAAATAGTAAGTTGTTGATACATTCTTCAACATATTCTATATGTGGGAACTTGCAGTTCTTCATGAGGTTGTCTACAAACTCAACAGCATTCTTCCCTGCTAATCACACGTATCTTCCTTGCTAATCACAGAAATTGCAATTCAACTAACAGGAGTGCCAATATTTTACTATGTTTTTCCAACAATTAACCTTTTTTTCTTTCTGTCGATCAAGAAATTGTTGTTGATACATTCTTATTTTTTTTGGAAGCCTTCACATTTCTTATCCTCTGCATATTTGCTTCATAGTAACAATACTGAGACTTAGGCGTTGAAAAAATCACACTAAACAACCATTTGATCCTTGAGAGGGTGCTGCGTGAAATAAAGCAAGTCAGTATAGTGATCAATGTAATAATGAAATGCTCGAGTGGTGCTTGAGATGTGCTCGACTAGATGCTTTGTATGTGCTTGAGTAAGTGCTTGATCACAACTAAGTGCTTGAGGCATGCTCGAGTAAATGCTTGACATGGATTCATCATCCATTGATTATGCTCGACCACAATTAAGTGCTTGAGAACTAATCGAGTAGATGCTCGACAAATGTTCATCATTCAATCGTGCTCGAATGTTTTGAGCACGTGCTCATCATGGTACTCGAGATAGGATGAAAATTTTTCAACTCTTTTTTAACATATACTCGACCAATTTCTCATGCAAACCCAATTCAAATTTAAACAAAAAAAACACTCTCAGCTGTAGGATATGAACATATAAACCTAGTTAGAACCTATCGCAATCACGATTACATCACAAACTCAAACAAAACCTTAACTTGTCGTACTTCCTGTAAAATCCATAATCAATATGCAAGTTAATCAACAAAGCATCTCTTATGTATATCAGGTATATAACCGTCGCTATAGCAAATACGAAAATTAAAAATTTTAGGCAAATTTCCACTGATCTTGTTCCTGTTTGTCGGCTTTTGCATTTTCTCATCTATAGTGGCGAACTTTTTGCTTGAAAACGCCAGTCCTCCTCGCATGCATGCCATTGATGCAGACGATAGACGATAATGAAATGTGTGAAATAGAATGTTGAAGCGATGAATAAGAAAGAAGAATTGGTAGGAATAAAATGAAGGCGAATGAAAAAAAAACAAGTGTGACGGTTATCATCTTTCGTAAATAAGGGGGCATTTACATCTTTTCACATTATCAAACTACGTTGACCTACTGTTTTAGCAAGAAAGTGTTAGCATCTACCATATTTCAACTACCCAATTGAAAATGTGCTATTTTTGCAAATTTCCCAAACATTGGCTAGACTTTAAATATGAGAAGTTGGGAAGAAATATTAGGAAAGAGCAAGGTGGATGACAAATTGAGCTAAAAATAACTATATAAAATTATTAATTTGACAAACTTTTGTTTTGCTGTAAACTAACCTCAGGGCGGGGCGTGTAATTATCATTGGAATTAATAATGTTTTAGAATTGGAAAAAAAATATATTCTTTAAATCTACTTAAAGTTTATAATTTTTTTTCCTATAATTCCAATTCATTTATATTGTTTATTTGGAAAGATCAAAAAGTTATTCAAACTAGAACCACACAAAACATATTCTGATTTTAAACCAATTCCACTTATAACCAAGAACCAAACAGGGTCTTGCATTTGTATTATCCCTGCAACAGCATAAATGACGTTGAAATAACTGCCCGAATTACTGAATCGAAAAAATTTAAAGACCCATCGCGATTTGCCCAAAAGAAATGAGAACACATGACCACATCCTTACTAATGTTTAAAGGAAAAATATTGTCAGTGTTAAAACAAAAACCAAAAAGAAAATGTAGCTGTTTATCAAAGGTCCTCGTTGAGGTAAACAACACTTTAAATGTCAGGAATTTACAAAACCTCTGTTCTACATTCTCTTCTCGTCTCCCATTTATTTTCAAATTGCCGTGGGACTTTTCAAACTGGTGACAAAAAAATTATCCAAAAAAATTATACGCTCAATCGCCTTCATCTATTTACTTGATGCCCTGTCAAGGACACTATCTACAGTAAACCAACAATGAAGAACTGCGTGATCAACGTAATAAGTATAAACCGAGAAAGAACAATAAAAAATTCTTAACCACTTAATCTAAGATCTGATCAGAAGGAATTTGACCAAAAATATCAGGGCATGAATCCCACTTCGCCTGTTCCCTTGCCTCCCAGTACCCACCAACATATCGATAGCTATCACTTCCCTTGTCATACGCAAACCACCGTGGTTTCCAACCCCTCTCTTGCATTTTCCGAGCCTGATTTGAATAAACAACACACCATAAGCAAATCTTACTACCAGTGGTACAAAATAGTTACTGGCCAATCTCAAAATGCAATAAAAGTTAACTGCAAAGGTTAGATTGTTCATGCATCCACGAACAGGCACTTAATCTAATAAGGGAAAAGAAAATTGCCCACAATATATCACATTTATAACTAGAAACTAGTTCCTTTATACACCATCCAGAATATAAATCAGAAGTATACTCAATTTAGATTCATCGGAGAAATGCATCAGTCTGATCTATTACATAACAAATAGTCCTCAGAATGCAACAAGACTTAAGGATTCAAAAAGATAGAAGACATTCTTTAAAAGGTGTTTATAGAATATGACTGGTTGAGTTTGAATGCCACTAGTAATTGGCAGCGTTATTAAACCGGACTGGACCGACGGGTTCGACCTGGAACTGACCGGCCAGTTCAACCTGGAATGAACTCGCGTCCGGTCGAGTTTCATAAAAAAGGCTAAAGTTAAAATCCGGTCAAAATTTTGGGTTCCACCAATAACCCGAAACCGATTGACCCCAGTTTTCCTTTTTCAGGCTGAAAGAAAAAAACCGAAGACTTTTTTTTTTTTGGTTGGCTTTTGACGTTCTTCCAAACCCTTCCAAAGTCTTAAGTTGGGTTTATTCCTCCATCTCTTCCCAATTCAATCCCTACCCGCCCCAGTGCATTGGATTTCTCCAAAATCTATGACTGCCACCCCTCATCACCCTCATTTCCCCCGCATCATTCTTCACCACATGCATTGAGTCCTGCAACAAGAACTTGCTATTTCCCCCTGTCAACTCTTCTCCTCCACTTCCGCCTTCCCCCTCTCCTTCCCGATGCTGCCCACCTTCATCTTGATAAACATAACCACCAACTGTGGCCGCTAGTGCACAATACAAGGCTAGCAACAAAAGGAAATCTTTTCCCATCTTTGGTTATTCTAAGAAAATAATCTTGCTTTTCTTGCTTTGTTTTCCTTTGGGCTTGGCAAATAACTGACAAGTCCGTGTGAAATGTGAGAATATGGGGCGGTTTAAATAGAGGGGTGAGCAGAACTGAAGGGATAAGGTGTCCAACATGCATGTTTGGAAGGCTTTGCAGACATGTTCAGGAGCAATATCCGTTCTATTTGGGAGGAGTCAAAATAACATAATTTCAAAATTATATATATTATTAAATATTTATAATATTATAATATCATTATCCGATTTTTAATACTAATTTGACCAGTTGATCTTAACCCTAGTACTATTAGGTTGTCTTCCAGTCTGATTTTCACAACATTGGTATTGGATCTTAGGTGCATTAACCAGATACTCCTGCTGGCACTCGTATTAGTAGAAACATACTGCCAGTTGGGAGTATATCCTAATAAACTAACACACCAACACCACCACCCCCTCCTCCCCCCACCACCCAAAAAAAAACAAAAAAATGTGTTGAAGCATTAAAAGTGCTTAAGGAGTTCAACCTATAACAGAATGGGTCTTGTACCATTGCCCTCGAGTGCACCCATAAGTGAAAAAATATATATTTTACCTTATAATTAAAAAATATATATTGAATGCATCCAAATATAAACTATTTTCGCGAGACAGAAAGAATATATCTTTTAACCCTAACCTTAAATCAACTAAAAAATGACTGTCAAGATTTGCTGAAAATAAGGTAAAGAAAATACAATTCTTATTTATTTGTTTTTTAAATCTTCATTTTCACAACTGATAACCAGTAGAGTACTAACATATCTTAAAAATTTAGAAAGGAAAGGTCAAAAGAATTTTTTTATTATTATTATTTATTTTGCAAATGCAATATCTAGAGAATAGGGCATGTAGCTTGTAAGACTTTTTTTGGTCCTCAATCAATGAGAAACATAATAAAACAATACTAACCAGACTGAACATGTATTAATTTCCAATTTTCAGTTGTTTAGTTTTCACTTTGACTTGAGTGAAACTGAATATTAAACGAGTTAAATGGTTTCAAAAATTATAAAATTTATTTCAATCAAACTGAAAACTGGAGAGTAAAATTTTTAGCTGCTGGTTAAATTGAAAATCAAATTCACCGAAAAAACCAATGAAAGAAACCAAATTGTAAATATTCAAGTTAGTGTGAGCCATCCTCTTTGAAGAGGGACCCTTAGGTAAGGAAACCAAGCCAACAACTCATCTCCATTATGCCTAATACCCCTACACTCAAATAGGGCAATAAGAACAAAGAAGAGCTAGTGCCCTCCTCTTGTTGATTTTAACTCATAACTCATTAGTGGCTTCATACATATCTTATTTAGTATGGAGTCACCCTTTCACCAGAAATGCCTACTTCCTTGAAGCATATTTTCTCACAAGGTATAACCTAGTGCCCCACCACTAAATGCTAACCTTTAGGAAAGAAAATCTATGCCTCTTACAAAAACCAAAGGGGTACAACCCCAAGACACACTCTTGCCAAAAAAGTCACCATGCTCATTTAAATTAGTACAAAATATGGAAGATTAGATTAGACTGCCTGCCTTCTTATCACCGGTATGCCTAATGAGAGATAAAGTATAACTAACACATTTATCTATACTTAGTACTAACACATTTGTCTATACTTAGTTCTAATATTTACCATTGATTGCCAACCTAAAAAAGTCCTACAAGCTATATACACTATTTTGTAGATATTGCATTTGTAAAATAAATAATAAAATTTTTGTTTTAGACTTTTTTCCCCAAATTTTTAAGATATTCTTTTTGTTTGTATGTTTTTCGCAAAATTATGAATAACAAAATGGAATACAAAAGAAAAAAAAGATATACTAGCACAAACTGATTTTTTTTCACAAAGAAGAAAAACTATAAGCCGCAAATATTAAGATATTTTATTTTTTTTCTTTTTAAATTTTTTTTGTGATATTATATACAGTCCAAATATTTGTTATTAAATTTGGAACAAAATATATTGTGAATAAACTATTATTCTAGAAATTACCTTTTTCCACCTAAACAATGACAAAATTTATAACTTAGGGAAACATATATTTATTTTTAAAAAACTTTTTGCTAGAACTTTATAGGGAGACATCTTCCAATTAATATAGAAACAAAAAATAATGAACAATTGGCATATTTCAAAATTTGAATTAGGCAAATATAAGGGAAAAAAACTATTTAACAGACAAAGTGTAACTAGCCAATATTGGCAGTATTAAATAAATAATTTCATTTTTTTTTAGTCATGATATAATATAAAACAAATGATGAGGGAATTGTATACAAATAAAGCAGCAAAGCAAAGGATGATAACTTCCACAAAGCTCATGGAGGAAAAGTATTACTGAACATATAGAGGTAGAAACTAGTATGCATATATTTTCACTAAAATTAATTTGATATTTTACTTCCTATCTCAGGGGCTTAAATAGGGGAATCCCTTATCCCCGCCTTATTTATCATTGCTACAAAGGTTTTGTCTAGATATTTACATATGTTGCCTTACAAAACTTCCTTTGTGCCATACTCCGTCTCACCTAGTTGCCCTTTGATTACACACTTGGGGTATGCGGATGATATTATTATTATTTCACCAACTAATAAGAGATCACTGAGAGTCGCGAAGAAGGTTATTGGCGATTATGAAAGGGTTTCTGGATAGTTGGTCAATGTCTCCAAATCATGTTTCATGGTAGAGAGAAAATGAGTTCCGAAAAAAGGCAGATTGTTGAGGATGTGATGTGTTTTGCATACAGGGGATTTCCAGTCCATTATTTGGGTTGCCCCTTGTATGTTGGGAGGAAGACAGAGTCTAGTAGTCTGGTGGATAACCTCAAGGGTCAATTGATGGGTTGGGGAAAGAAGTTTCTATTGGCTGGAAGGCAAATGGTGTTAATTCAATCGATTCTTTTTGCCTTCGCCAGTTTTTTTTATTTCTGCGTTGCATCCTCCAAAGGGAGTTATATACACATTGGAGAGGCTTCTAGCTAACTTCTTGTTTGGTTGGGGGTGGGGGGGAGGGGGGGGGGGAGGGGGAAGGTGGGAGAGAATACGGAATATGGGAGGAGGTTTCATTCAAGGAGATGGTCTAGTTTGTGTTTGCTGGAGGAAGAGGGGGGAGTAGGCTTTCATTCATTGCAAGTGTTGACACAGGCCCTTCATGGTAAGCTGTGTTATTTTTGACAATATGCTTTGTCATGTTCTCAATTTTTTGTGGCCAAATATTTGAAGGATGGTTCATCCTAATCAGGTGGGTTGGTCAAGAGGTGCATCATGTGTGGAGGTCTATGCTTTATGGTCGTGAAATTGGAGAGTCTAATTTGGTATGGCAGTTGAACTCGGGGGATGCATCATTTTCATGGGAAATGGCATGGGTTTGGCTATGCAGAATGGGGATATAAGTTTCTATCCTAATCCAGAGGTACATGATAGAATGATTTGGAGGTTGACCCCCTTAGGTAAATTTACTATTAAATCCTCGTATGATAAAATGAAGCCAATTGGAGATAAAAGCTTGATGAATTCTAAGGTATGGCATGCTAAGATACCATTGAAGATATCATTTTTTATGAAACTGTTTTGAAATGAAAGAGTTCCTCTAGATAATGTGCTTTATTGGTTTAATATTGCTAGTCCATCAAAGTGCTTTTGTTGTGCTAACCCTACAGAGGAGTTATTGGATTATGTATTCTCTAATGGAAAAGTAGCCAGGTTGGTGTGGGCATTTCATGGGCAGCCTTCAGGAGTGCATTTCTCAAAATGTACAACTGGTAGAAGATGCAGTACTCGGAGGGGAATGCCATTTAAAAATAAACCCTTGAAACTGGGTGCACAGGTTATTCTTGTTTTAATATGTTGGTTTATACGAAGGGCCAGGATTTGTGGTTATTCTTGTTTCAATATGTTGGTTTATACGGAGGGCCAGGAATTTGTGGCGGTTCCAAGCTGTGAGGTGGACTCCAATCAAGGTCATTCTGGAGATTTCTTATTATTTGTTTCTCATTTATAGCACAGGTGTTCCAAATGTTGCCTTATAAGGGATAATTTTGGCTGGAGTTTGTTGATTTCATTGAGAACTATTCCAGGCGGACGAGAGTGAAACAAGTTTGTTGGCAGTTTCCTATGAGTTACAAGTTGAACATCAATGGAAGTTGCACAGGGGTTCCTAGAGTGGGTGTTGGAGGGGTGGTATTAAGGGACTTGGGAGGAAGGTTTTTGTTTGCGTTTTGTTGTTGCTTTGGTCAGATGTATAGTCTGTTAGCTGAGGCAAGTGCTGTCCTGTATGTCCTTTTTTTCTACAATAGGTATGGCATTCCACATTGTGAGGTGGAGCATGACTCAAAGGTCTTGGTTCAAATGTTGAATAGGGAGGCATTGGTACCTCAGTAGCTACACCTGGTATTTAAGAAGATATCGAGATATGGGCATCAAGTGATAGGTTTCTCTCATTGCTATAGGGAAGTAAATTCAGCTGCAGATACTTTGGCTTCTTATGCTCGAAATACTTGAGTTCCGAGACTATTTCAGTGTGCTTATGAGATTCCAAGGGAAAAAAGGATTTTTGACCTTTTACAATGTTATAGTTTTTCATTTTATAACTATTTCTTCTCCTCACTCTTTCTTTGGGTTCATCGATCGTCGGCCCCAACTACTTTGGGATAAAAGTGATGATGATGTTGACAATGTTATAGTTTTCTTTACTATAGATCTTGGATAGGTGTTACGATTTTCCTTAAAGAATGGTAGGAGTTACTGTTCTTCATTTACCCTGTAAGAGGTCAAGTTCATGCCCCCCCCTCCCCTCTTGTATGTATGGTTTTTAATTTTTTACTAATAAAGGGGCAACCCCAAAAAAAAAATTATTTTACTTCCCAGTAATAGTTTAGAGTGAACGAGCAACTAATACTCTATCTTAAAAAAAGAATCTATTTTTAAAACTTATTTTTGTCCCAAAAAAAAAGAGTCCACATGTGAACCAAATTCCTAAATTATCCTTACTAACAATAATTATGTATCTCATAATTAAAAAATAAGGATAAAAATGTAAAATTATGCATTTAATGGTGATATTGCACCTAATAATTAAAAATAAAAAAAAAAGTTATACATATGCCAAAATAACTCTTTTTTTAGAACAGATGTAGTATTTGAAATCAATTGCCCAATGGCAAATTTCAATGAAATTGTAAAGTAACTAAGGGTTTGTTTGGAGTGTGATGTATTTGGAAAAAGTTGTATTAGAATATGTGAAATTTTGGTGGGTATTTTTTTGATAATAAAAGTATTCTAGAGGGGAAAAGGAGAAGGAAAATTTTTTAAAATTATGTGAGGGGAATTTGAGTGGGAAAATTTGATTTTTAAATTTTGAAATAAAAATGTTTTTGGACAGGTTGTTTTTGTTTGAGAATTTACTTATTTGCAAATGAGAAAGCCTAGTCCAAACATACCCTAAAATATGTTAAAAAAAAAATGAGTTAAGGATAATGAATATTTCATACATAAATGTGAATAAATGAAAATATTTATAAAACTAAATTTAAATAACTTCAAAAATATTTAGAAATTGTTTCAGAATTAAGAAGTACAAATTATCAACTTTTTTGACGTTTGGTTAAAATGACTAAATAATTAAATTAATTGAAATCAATTAGGTTTTTGACAAGCTTTTTAAATTAATTAAACTAATTAGATTTTTTTGGGTATTAACTATTCAAAACAGCAAAAGCAAGAATCACATTTTCCCAAAAAAAAATATTTTTTTGTAAAATAATATTATGATTCATAAATGTGAATAGATGAAAATATTTATAAAAGTAAATTTAAATAACTTCAAAAACATTTAGAAATTGTTTCAAAATTAAGTATTAATTGGGTATTAACATTTTTGGAGTTTGGTTAAAATGAATAAATAATTAAATTAATCGAAAAAATTTAGATTGTTTATAAGCCAATCAAAAATACCAAGGCACAAAGAATAAAAAACCAAACCAAAATCTTATCTGTTCCGATTTTGGTAATAAGTTTAAAAGTAAAAAACCAAATAAAATAAAAAGCAGATCTCTGGACACCCCTACAGTAATCATCCTATACAAATAATAGAAACACCAAGAACTTTCCTTTCTATTTTCAATTAGAAGAGTGCATGTAAGTTAAGCCAATAACAGCTACCTGTCTCTGCCGCTGTTCCAGCCGTAGTTTCTCAGCATTTGCCTGTTCATACTCCCCATTCTCCAAGCAACGTTGATCAGGTCTCAGCCTTGAATCAGTAGGTGGTAGCCTTTCCTGTCAATGAACGAAAGTTAGAATCAACAATATGATGATAACAAACCAAAAAATTGAAAAGGGAACTTTGACAGCCTGCCAAAGAGAAATCTGGCTTCAATAAACGGCTAGGCAGACAAAAGATGGAAATGTGATTCATCTAATATAAAGCTGTGACCAAAAAGAACAATTCAATGCAAAGTACTCCAAGGAAAGTACAATGGCACCTAGAACTCCAAATCATTTAATACAGCAGATAAAGATGTTGCAAATAGATTTCACCCAAAAATAGAAGACACAATGAGGCATCCAGTTTTAATTAAAGGCTATCAAACAACATTATTCTAGTATAAACAAACTGAAGAAAATGTTTTATCACAATCACCTTCAGTCCTGGAGTTAGCTCATTCAATGTGATGGCAAAGCGGGTGAAATTGTATCTAGTTGGGAACTTGGGAGGTTTGCTCCGCTTCCAGATCAAACGAGCTTCTGACAAAGATTCAGCTCCTTTTCCTCTGGAAGAACAGTCCCCATTTACAAAATGTATGCTCTCATCCCACTTGCCAAATAATGTTGCAACTGTTTTTCCACTCCTATCTTGCACTACTCCTTGTACCTGAAAAGATCAAGCTTCTATGAATTCCATTGCACAGAAATACTATTAGTAAAGAAACTTCTAGAAAGAAACTGGGCATAATGTATTGTGCATGGGTGTTTTCCACATCCTAAAACCTATCTTATATGACAAAGGGTAGGCAATTGCAACAAAATTAGTGAATTGTTAGAACTTGCAAACAAAGCAAAATAATGAGTGTGCATACATAATCCAGAAGCAACAGGTCAATGGTCATATATGCTGTAAAAACATGAACTGCAAACAAGTTGGTAATGAAGCCAAATTCAGCAAAAACACAAGAGAATTCTGTCAACAGAAGGTATAAGAATAGATCTGCACAAAGAATACCGAATACCACCATCTTTGTCAACTACCACAAAAAGATGCAACATAAACCCAGATGAGGAGATGAGGTAATTTATCTTTGCTAGTATCCACTGCATAAGACTTGGAAACTATGAATTTTTAAAATTTATAGACCACAAAAATTCAGATCTCTTAAAGATATCCTTTCATCTATTCAATTTTGATCTCTTGGAACAAAATATGCATAAAAAATTTAAACAATCACCCAATTACCTTCCTTCTGTGTTCTTGCATATCATCAAAGGGGGGTGTGTGTGTGTGTGTGTCAGAGAGAGAGAGAGAGAGAGAGAGAGAGAGATAGAGACCTGGTGAGGGTTTCGATCTATGATAGATTGCTCCTTGAACTTCAGCTTACATGAATAGTTATGGCTTCCTTGAATACGCATGGTACCATAGTGATCACAATATAATTTTCCCAGAATGAGATTGTAAATGGATGTTGTCACCTATCATAAACCAAATCACATATTTAATCACACAAAAACAGCAGTTAATATTTCTCGCATGACTTGCTATTTTAGAAACCTTACCTTACTCCATCGGAAAACTTCTCCATCATCAAATTCTAAAGTTAAAACACCAAGAGGATCGAGCTGGATTGAGCGACCCCAGAATTTGCTTTTCAAGTTGCTATCACCATAAAACTTCCAACCTGTACCCTCACAGTGGCAAGCTACAATCATGGGATGATGACTGACCTGATTGAAATGGAAGCCAACATAATGTGTTATTTAACAGGATTAAATGCTCCAAGATTTCAGATGAAATGAGATTTACCCATTTACTAAAAAACACTAGGAAAGGCCTATTAAAATATATACTTAAAGAGGAATGCACCAAGAAGGGAAGGAAACATTTCAGAACTATACATAGTTATATGCCAAAACCTGAAGGAATAGATATCCTTATTTTAGCAATCTTGACATGAATATATTTATATTTGCACCAGTTATATCATGGTATAACATAAAGAGATGCTTTAAAATATGTGGCATAAACCAACATTTGTGGCATAGAAAGGGGCCCAAAGAATCCATGATTCCCTTATACTATTGCCAACTTAAAGTTAGCACTCACTTTTAAGAGTTTCCATGGTCCATTAAACATCGAATCCCACAATTTAGGACAAATCCAACAAAGTCCAATTAAATGCTTCTATTTGGTCAGTTTAAGACCATTTATTTCCAAACACAAAAATTCCTAGAACCAAAATAGGGGGGGAAAGACATTTACACCATTTTCCCCTTTCAACCTGCCCAAATTTCCCCTTTTCTCTAGCTTTTTTAATTCTTCTAGGGCTCAGGATAGTTGTCACAGCCTCCAATGCAAGCAACAGGTACTAGTAAATGTATAAATGTTTGAATCAATTATATTCCAAAAATTGGATTATGACAGGACACTAACAACACAGAAACTTGAAAGGGAAAGGTATGAAAGTCTCACTAGCATGCCAAGTGAGCGCAGAAAGCTGATAGTGGTTTCATGTTTTCCAGGAAAAATAGTTGATAAGTAGCTTAAGTCCTATTTTATGCTTTATTCTACGTACCACATGGCATTCAATAACGAAAATTTTCTAGGCCAGCTTTTCCAATTAGTAAACCTGAAAAGATATACCCTTTGTCTTCTAAAGTACTCCCTCCATACCCAAAAAAGAGTCCACTTTTAAAAAATGTTTTTGACCCAGAAAAGGAGTTCACTTTTGAATCAAATTTCAAAAGTATCCTCATTACTAATAATATGTACGGCCCATCATTAAAAAGTAATGATAAAAACATAAAATTATACACTTAATGATTGCATTAAATATGTTATACCTTATAACTAATCAAAAGTTATATCTAATCAAAAGTGGACTCTTTTTGAAAGAGGGAGAAATAAAAATGGATGGACTTCAGTAAGTGTAATTGATTTTTGTATAATTATCAAATGAAAAAAGGCTTGACAAAACTCATCAAGTGTGAAACATTTTGTAATGCTTAAAAATCACCAAGATGGGACCAAATCATATAACACACACCTTGGAATTATGCTTCCATGCTTATGCAAATAAAAAAGTGATTTTGCATTTCACGGTCTTTTCATCCACGTGGTACATGTTATCTTCCTTGCCTCCAAATTCTCTCTTTACGTATTTCAAAATTCATGAAAGGAAAAACAGAAATGGCAGACAATTGAGAAAAGGCACACTGGTAGGACTCCCACATTTCATAAGCTGCAAATCAGTAGACACTAGACACACAGCAGACAAGCATAGAATCCTTTGCAGAGGTCTATTCTACCTTTAAAAAGAACTCAGAAATTAGAATAACTAGGTTCATTGGTTTCTCATTCATGAGCAAATTAGAGGTGTTTGGTTCACATGACAAATAACATGAAGTCAAAGCACTGCATAGGCAAGGAGACAGGCACTGGGTGATCAGACAGTACAGTGGGATAAGAGGTTCTTCCACATATATTATTAAAATTTAAAACAACAACATGAATCTCCTAAACTTATGGAATTAAAAAGGACATAGCAAAGAAAGCTATATGAGACTATCAACAACATTGTGATGAACACTTTAAGACAGAAATAGCTTAAAGCTATCCACACAATTAATCCCCTATAACAATATTCATTGCTATTATCACAGCAAGCTGGTGACAAAATTATCATTGTAAGACCTATACTAAACCTAAACAAACAAATTGCAACCTAAACAAATTTTTCAAATTAATTCAGAAGAATCACAGAACTTGAACTAAATAAAAGATACAAAGAATGTTAGTTATGAATTCTGGGGAATCACGGAATAAATTGAATCCATATAAACATTCCAGATCTCCAAAACAGAACAGACATATGAATATTTAATCAAGGTTAATGTTGTTAAGAGATATTCTAAAAGTTTGAGGAAATCAAGTTGAGGTTGACACTGATGGTCCACGCCATAGAAACATAAATGAATATGGAAGAAAGATTACTAATAATATGGACAATATGAAACCATATCTCAAGTATCTGCTTATATAATACACTGTAAAAGCCAGAACAGCTTTAGTAAACCCTTTCCAGAGTTAATGTATTCCTTTTCCCTAAAATTGTCAAAGAATCTTAAGAGAATATCCTTAATTTCAAATTATTAGGCATTAAGCATATCTTCCAAAGGAAAGGGGGAGGGGAGGGAGAATATTACATGGAATCGATTTCACCTTCTCCGAGAAAAAACGAAGTCCTTTATCTGGATAGTCAGCCTCATATGTCTCCCCCAATAATGGATTAAATGGTTTGCAACTTCTTCCTTCAGTACTAGCATATCCAGATACTGCAAATGCAGCTACATTCAAAATCCTCATAAGGCTATTACCCTATCACAGTGTACATTGATAACAAGTCAGGAAGTAGCTATATAACTCTGAATAGAAACAAAATATGTAAAATCACATTTTGAAAGACGCAAACATCAACCTGAATAAGCCTTGAAACAATTAAGAAAAACTGCATAAAGTGTTACACTCTATTTATTACACACATTACGCACTGCAAACAAACCAAGATCAACATCACAGAGGTATATGTTAACTATGATTGAATATCTAGCCATTTCACCAATTCAGATACTCACAAAGCAATACTAAGATAACAATATCCAAAATCAAGAGCTTTCATGTAACCATAACCGTGGTTACCTAAAACCTTCTCTAGCAAGTTGAATTTTTAATATACGTATCACAATGAACAAATTCTTGTCCTTTTTTTATGCACTTTCCTTGTTATTACCCTGTTAAAAATAATCATGTCTTCCAAGGCTACTATACTAGTGAACAGCACTTTGCGCCAAGGTTTTCCAAATTCTTTCAATTTTCAAGCATGCCTTTCCCCTTCAAATTTTGTTGTGCTTCGAGCACAACTCATTAAATCAATTAACGACTGCCTCTGAATTTCCCAACAAACAAGACATAAATCAGTTACTGAGAAGCAGCCCACAATTATTAACTGAAATGCCTGACAGCTATCAAGCAAGATTTATCCAACAAAAATTTGCAATTTAACCTATAAGAAGAGAATTCATTGGAAGAAAATAGTGAAGATAGCATACAATAATTTTCAGCTTAGATTAAAAAACAAAACAAAACAAAAACTAAACAGCAATAATCAAGTAATTCAAAGCCCAAATAAAATCAGCAAACAAGTATAGGACCAGTGTGGAAAATGAGAAAGGCAGAACAAATCCAGAAAAAAATATAACAGTTTTCCTTGATACCAACATACCCTTTTCCCCCATTCGTAAGCACGATCAATTAGGTATGAATACTCCAAATCTTCAAAACACTTCTGCAGAGAAGACAGAGGTTCATTGAAGTAAACAGGAAGACACACTCTTGTAAGGTCCTTCCCAATGTTATCTTTAATCATGGACCATAAACTAACTCCTTTCTCTTTTTCAACTGGTTCAGGCAACTTCTTCCGACGCTTTACGTAAGGAAAATTGGCACCAACTGATCTAATAGCAGGATTCACACCATCGTCAGATTCAAAAGCATAAAGTTCATCTTCATCAGATGAGAAAGATGAAACCCTAAAATCAGATCCACTGCTCTTGAAAGAACTTGAAGACAAGAAATCTCGGGTGTCAAAGAAGGTGTTTTCTTCTTCATCTGTATCCTCTGCAGCATCAACTCTTTCATTGTCATCTTCAGATTCACTGGCACTTGCTTCTGGAAAAAAGTATCATTCAACTAAATGAAATGATGTCATAAGAATGGACAAGTGCAAATGTTACCCCCATGAAAATATTTGTGCATTTCCAATTATCTATGCTCACTGTACCATTGAATGTAACTAGTACATAGAAAGCAATACAAGTAATAATTGCCTGGCCATTAACATTTTTTTTCACATGCTTGTGAAAGAGAGAAGAGAAACAGACAAACACAGGACCTGGAGAACAGGGACGAGGGATGGAGAATGGGGAGAATTCTACAGAAGGAAGATGCAATTGTTGGGAACTGACAAACCAATTAAACAAATCTAGAATGATACGATCTTTCCAAAACAATACTGCCCTAGTTGACATGTCAGCCAAAAATCATTCATAGCATATTATCATGTCAAAGAGTCAATCTTGTAAAACAGCAAACCACTGCTCCATATTGTTTTAAGTTAGAATTCTCAGAAATACAGAAAGCAAATGGACATACATGACTATTCCATTCGTTCCAAATAATCTCATAGGCCTGCTAGATAACAATAACTACATTCGATAAATTTTTTGGTACATTTCCAGAACTTAATAAGACAGTCACCAGCAACATAGTTTGGTTTGATCTAAATATGCTAGCCTATATGCTGTATATCAAATTCTGTAGGCTTCATTATAATCATAGGTAACATGGCCAAAGTTCATGACTCAATGATATACAATCCGTAACAACACCTGTGCTATATCTTAATGGGTTTTGATATCAGAATTAACCTTGCAAAATGATCCCTTTAGTGTATAGTCTTTTGGCCCTAAATAATCATCGAAGCAGTAGCCAATTCATGAAAATGCATTGTGATAGGTGGTTTAACTCGATGACAATATTAGTCATTAACCCTTTACATATAGAGAAGCTGAAAGTGCAGTTACATGACAATGTTTCCTTGATATTGTATCCAACAACCAAGACAACTGTGTTCTCCTAACAGTTGTAACTTGTTAATGTTACATGTAGCTACATGACAAAGTTACCTCGATACAGTATAGAGCACCCAAGACAACTGTGTTCCCACAGCGGTAACATGTTTATGTATCTATATATGGAGTCTATCAATCAACTAAATGCCGTATGCTTGATTTTTTTATGTAAAACCCAAACAGCATTTTCTTCATAAAATGAAAACTTGTATTAACTCTAACAAAACCACACAAAGTAACTATTCATAAAAATATAACCATGCTGCTAATAGCCATCCAATTCGCAGTTTACATGCGATTGGATTGATGACATTAACTTAACAAAATTTGTAAAAGAAATCTAACATACTCATTACCTATCCCAAGACACACAATGCAAGGGTTTTTAACTAAAATATAAAGACTTCTAGATCCATAGATTTCCTCGTGCATTGCCCAAATCTATTAGCATGTTGGAACCTGAATTCCATATCAAATACTCATAACAGTGGTTTAACTTGATGACAACTTATAAAAAACCCAAGAAACATCAACCCCTTCATTCATTTTAGCCATCATTTCTCAAAGAAAGAATCTGTCCCACTTCCTTGCAGATTTAAATATTGTAGATGATTACTGATTAAATACGGCTAAGACTAAAATGCTACTTCAATATATGCATCTCCACAGAATCTAAACCTAGCTGCTCATCAACATCTAAACAATGCAAGTTTAGAAGCAAGCCTGCCTAAAGTTGGTGTCATCTTCTGGAATTTAGCTATGCTCAACAGTTTTCTAAAACTTGCTAAAAAAAGTAATAATAATAACTAAGGATAATATAACATTATTCTATTGAGTTAGAATCTAATAAAAGTTAAACATTTATTCAATAATTTGAATTATTATAAATATTGATTAAAAATATTGATCCCTTTTCCCCTTGAATGACCAAAACATGCATTCCCATTTTTCATCCTTACCATCCAAATCCATTTCCTTGGAAGGATTACAAATCAACAAAAAAGTAAGTGGACCTGACCCATTAAATCATTACTATATGATAGTAAAATCATATAACAATGGAAATTGAAAGAGTTAATCCCTTTTCCTTTTATTTCTTTGTCTAAAGAATTTGTCGATATTTCTGGTTAAATCTTCTTATTCCTAGATTTTCTATATATGACAATAAATTCTTATTTTGTTCCTCCACAGGAAGGGGTTTCTTTCAAGTCACAAGATAAGAGTTATTTTCACCGTCTATCTTTGGTTATAAATAAAGAATAGTTACTACCTATATATGTATATTTGCTTGTAATATTATCAGATTGAGGCTTCATGTAACAAATTATGGAGATTCAAAAATAATGCCACAAGAAATCTAAATTTAACATTGCTTTCCTACTGAAGTATATATCATAGTGAGCCTCCTACTTGCACAATTATCAAACATAATTGCAAATTTAATCTTCATTGTAAAAGAGCTTGTTCCCTCTCCTACCAGGAAACTAAGAAAACTATAAATATTACAAAAATTAAGATGTAAAAATACCCAAACACCAAACAACTCCCTAAAATCATACCAGAGAAGTGAATTAAAGCCATGGAAGAGAACAATCAAGACTCTCTTACCACTGTACTTGTCCTGCCTCAATCTAGCATACACCCCTTTCAATTGTCTTTGGCTCTCATCGACAACAGTGTTCTCCAAATCAACCTTTTCTGTCTACAAATTTAGAACAGTAACATTTACTTGAAACGAAAGAAAAGAAGATCACATGAAAAGGACACAGAATGCACGATAACTTCACAATTTTCTGATTGTGAAAACATAGAGACCATCAGGCATGCAAATGGAAGAGGTATGTATTCAAAATTGTACCAAATCTCTAGGAGAACAGAAATTGTGAACTAATTGCTTCAGTAAACTAAAAGATTCAACAGGATACAACTTTCATAATTTAGCATGTCCTCCGTTCAAATGGTGAAGGAAAAGAAACAAAGAATAAAATACACCCAACAGAATAGGACTTGCAGCTCTCAGCATACAATAACATACAGAAAAATTAGGGAGTACCTGAAAAAATGGGACAGAAGTCAAAAATGCAAAACTGTGATAAATCAGGAGAAGAGAACTTCAAATCAATTGCTGATTCTAAAAGGGTTTTGATGCTTACATTTTTGCAAACACAGTGCCACATATACTGTTGACTTTTGAGATCAAAACCTCATGGAAAACTTCAAGAAACAACATCATCCTTATAAAAGTAAAGACTACAGTATTTGTTTTATTTCCTTTCCTTCAAATTGTCAAAGCAGTAATCATCTTTGTCACATCACGAAGCCACTACAACCATGACACCGAATATAAGTTACAAGCACATGATATTCTCATTATGAAGAATAACAGCATGTCATTTCCATACACTATAATCATCCTGCATAAGAGTTCTTCTATGCTCAAATAGTACCATTTTCTTCAATATCAATAAAAGAAATGACTTGTCTTCCAAAAAAAAATAATAATAAAAGAAATGACTTTTCCCACTCTGACAGAAACATGAATCTTCTATCCTAAGTCTGATTTTAAAGAGACAAATAAATATGTCTATTTATTTAATCCTTCTTCCTGGTCACCTAATCACCAATACAGAAAACATGCCAACCCTCTTCAGCTTTAAAATTTCAAAGATAAGGATTTCATATGCTAAGCATTTTCACTACAAATATGGGCGAGTGCAAATTCCTTCATACTAAATTAGCTAAAAATGGATGCAAGATATTTTCAATTCAAAATGCAGATAAAAGTAATATAAAAAGGTGATTTAACATATAGACATACAAAATACTCATGCTAGCTGGAGATGTTCACATGACTAAAGAGAAAAAATAGTACTACATTACCAGAACAATAACTAAGCCTTTATCCCACTATACACACTTACTAGAACAACTTCAAAAAAATAATTGCACTGGTCACTAATACGATACCTTTTTGGTTTACCTTTTATATATTAAATTGCATGCAGAAAACTAGTTACTGATAAAGTTAAAGCGCAGTGATAAAAATGTTATTTGAGTAGATATTCCTACACTACAGTAATTTCAAGGTTAGGCTGCCTGACAGACAGTTCTCAAATGGTAGCCTTGTACTCTAACTCTACCACAAGATAATGAAATATGACACCTTGTGATGGACACAAATGGCAAAAGGTTACTAAGGCTTACAAGAGGCAGGGTAAAGAGAATTCCAAAACCCAAACCTTGATTTGGCATGCTTTGGAAGAAAAGGACCCAATCTGGGGTCTTTGCTAACTTGAAAGAGTTACCTTAATTGAGTTTTAGATTTATTTGGCTTTTTTTAATAATTTTAGTAGTCAAGGGTGTTTCAGTAATTGGCCTCCTTGCAGGAATTTCCTCAATTCAGTCTTCTAGTATCAGAGTCTTTCTTTTTGAAGTTTCAATTTTGAAAAGTTGAGTCTATTTAGGTAAAGAATTTCTTAAAGTCTAGTTAAGAAGCTGAATCCTATTATGAATTGAATTTTAGTTGAGAAATCTTAATCTAAGTTATTTTCAATTTTGTAGTGTATAAATAATGTACCTCGTCAAAAGGAGATAGAGTTGAGTTTAATAATTCCAACAGATGGTTTGTCTTCTTCAAGGGTTGTATGATACAACTTTGCCTTAGGTGTGATGCCCAAAGGTCCCTAAGTGACACCGAAAGGGTTTAGGAGTGATTCCTAAACATTATTCCTGTTTTCCTACAATTTATTTACTGATTTCAGTTTTCTTGTTAAAAAATAAATAAAAAGTTTTCTGCCTTTCTAAAGCTTTTTAATAAGGTCCATTCAATTTGAAGCCACACTTGTCTTGCATCAACTTATGCTGAAGAAAGTTCTCTGGCAACTCAAAGAAACAGAAGCCCATGAGTACTAACACGCCAACTCAGGTTTAATAAATGGAGATATTCCAAAAAAAATTTAAAATTAATAGAGTCCAAATGAATAAACGTACTTAATGCGTGTCATATCCTGATCTTATCCAAGAGAAGAAATTATTTCCAATTAGAAACTAAGAAAACTTTTGAACTAAATGAATCATTCACTTGTAAGAAAGTGACAGGTGCATTAAAAAAAGAAAAACCAAAATGCGCATGTATAACTTAAAAGATATTCGTATGACAATGTAGGTAATGTGCTACATCAGAATATCAGATGCATCATCATTTATCAGACATACAAACATAGCACGCGTTCAGAGTATACTAAGAGAGTGCTCAAGTCACTTAACCATGCCAAGAATAAAACATCAATTAATAGGTTGCACTATCCAATTGTATCAACCCTGCAGAACACAAGCAACAAATCTCCAATTCGAAAAAAATTAAAACTAATAGCAAGAAGCAATAACCCTTAAAATCTCAAGAACAAAATTGGAGGGTACAAAAATTAGTTCCAAGATGATTGTCAAAGAACAACAAAATCATGGATGATATTAATACTTAAAAGTTCTACAAGAATCTAACTTGTAATAAAATCTAAACCAGTGCAGCGAAGGTTATGCTCTTAGTAAAACAAATGAAAGTGACAACTAAACGGGTAATACAAATTTCATGGATAGCTGTATGACCACATAAAAGATACAAAAACCAAAATATGAAGTTGGAATGACCTAATATTATCCACAAACCAATGGCACTCATACGGAAATATTAGAAAAGGAGATAATAGCCACTTAGGATAATTAGTGCAAGAAAGAGATAAATCCCAAGTCTGTTTTAATTCATTCAATTGCTTAGACAATTTCAGTCCATAGACACAGAAAAGTTCTAAGACCCAATTCTGGGTATAACAATCTATACAAAAGAACTGGAAAACTTCTTCTACAAACCTTAAGATACAGAACAACATCTAGAAACAAAAAGAAAAAAAAGATAACACATCATGAAAATTAGTAAGACACGAAACCACTTTCGCCCATAGAATTCTGTGAAGCAGAAACTGAAGGAGAATTCTGAATTTCATGAGGAAGACATTTTCTAGAAAAATAACATTTACCTCTAACTGCCGCAATGTATCAATTAGGAGCCGATGCTTCTGCTTTAGTAGCATCAATTGATTCTGCAGAGAGGTAAACTCATTTCTCATTATTTGTTCACTGTCTTGAATTACAGCTTCACTCACGCCCTCATCCAACAATCTCTGCCTCAATTTCTCAGTTGAGATGGTGACCTTGTCCAAGGGAGCCATTAACTCACTGTTGGATATTCGAGGGAACATGTCCTTCACAGCTTGCAATGCTTCCATCCATGCTATTCGATCTTCTCTAGTCTCTGCTCTCAAATGCAGCCTCTTTGTTCCCGTGAAAATAGAAAATCTTTTATCATCTGATCTGCTCTCCCTTATTGATGAAACCTACAGAGGAATTATCAAACTAAGGGGATTACAAAATGCTTCATCTAGATTGGATTCTTACGCAATAAATTACTTAGAAATAAAATAAATATCCCAAATACCCCAAAAATTAAATTTATCATAAACAAAAAAAAGAGAGGTGGATGAGAACAACCCAAACATGTCATACCTCACAATCAATATCAAAAAACATGAAAAACAGAAATAAAAAATAACCCAATTATGACCAACCAAAAGAAAATCAGATTGTTTATCATAGCATTCCGCTACAAAGTTCAGTATGTAATTCTCATTTCTAAACAAATATATATAACTCCAACTTGCTTCTGCATATCATACATGACGAAAACCAATATGTCAAACAAAGTTCCGACGGAGAAGAGAACTCTAAACAATGAGAGTAGAAGTTAGACGACATCCCAACTTGAAAATGAAGAATAAACACTAATTATCACAAACAAAGTGATTTCAACTAGACAATTCCACTATCGATTTTGGCATTAACTACAATAGTCGTGAACAATAAACTTCAACAATCAAGGTGATTTTCTTTTAGTTATCCCAAAACTTACATATCAATTTGTGCAACTTTCTTCCATGCAAAATAATTACTAAAAGAAAAAAAAACTAATTATATAATTTCATCTTATACCTTGAGATGGACTTCACCCACAGGTTTTCGAATCTTTTGAGAAGATGACGGCAAGAAAGCATTTTTTTGATGATTAAGCCTAGAGATCCTCTTAAAAGACTCTTCACCAATCACTTTTGCCCCCTTCTCAGTTTCTTGATTCAAAACAATCTTATCAGGCCCATGGATCTTATAATACGACAGGACTCCATCTTGCAACACAAACCACCGTGGCCGCCATCCTTTCCCGTAATTCACCCACTTGTACAGAATTCCCGAAATGCCATTCCCGACTATATCATTGATCTTCGCCGCCCCACTAGCGGTGCCAGCCGCTGCAGTCAATTGCGCAATATCCCGTCGAGACGGCGGCTGCGACGACCGTAATAGTGGAGGCGTTGGCGCAGGAGGGTGGGGCAGGTGGTTCCCATTGTCGCCAGTAGAATTGTTTATTCTAATCGGTTTAATCGAATTATGATAATTGTTGGAATGATTGCCGGTGGTGGTGACAGTAGAAGAGGAAGACGACGACGCCGGCGGCGGAGATGGCGGTGGCGGAGTCATCGGGTCAGGGATAGTGGAGGATACGCAACAAAATGGATGCATAGGAAAATTGGGGGAAGTTTTCTATTAATTGAAAATCAAATTCGGGAAAATTCGGAGATAATATTGGCAATGATATTTATCGTTGCCATTTATTCACAAAATTATAAAAAATAAAAAAATAAAAAATAGAGAGAGAGAGATAGAGTTTTTTTATTGAATTGATATTTTAGAAAAAAAAAAACATGGAATGATGAAGTTACAGAGATACTGGCCGGGGATTAAGGCGGCGAAATGAGAAACGGAAGCTTGTGGTCACTTTGGCGTGGGAATTTGGAGTTTGATCTGGAGACGATTGAGTTGAAAAGGGAAAAGGCAATAAATGGGAAGGTTTTAAATATTAGGCGGTTACGGTTGAGGATGGGAGATGGGAGGGAGGGAGGCGCCGGCGTTGTGCGCGTCAAAATGACGTGTGGAAAAAGTGGGGGAAACTACGTGGCATTGTAGTAACTAGTAAGCAAAGTGGAAGCAGAATATTTTTTCTCACAAAAAATTATATCTTTCTTACAAAAAATTATTTTTGCACACAAAAGAAATAAAATATTTAAACAAATTTTTATTTTAAAATTTAAATTCAAAATTTTTCTCTAAATTCTCATTCTCTCCAATACAAATTTTATTCTCCCTTCAAAATACATTTTCTTATAGAAAAAATCTTACCAAAATTTTCACACATTCCATTGAAATTTTCAAATAAACTACAATCCAAACATAGAGACTCTTTAGATTTGAAAATTTTATACAATGAATTACAGCATGTTGTATAAAAAAATATGTATATTTTCTTGACTCAAAGTTAAATATTGAAAAATATTAAAATATTAAAATGTCTTTAATTTGCTAAACTAAAAATACAAATGAGAAAGAAAATAACTTAAAAATGAAAAAAATATATATAATATTTTATCATAATACATGATGTTAAGCTTTTGAAATTTAATTGAAATTTTGTACTATTTTCTTATATTGAGATTTTTATTGGTATGAGTATTTACCAATTTCCTTAAGTCTCAAATTTATATTTAAATACACAAAAAAAAATATGCCTATTTACTTAATTATATATAAGGAATATTTTGTACATTTTTTTAAAAAAAAATTACGAATGTAACTTTACATATATACTTAATAAAAAAATATGAGGGTAAATATATTTACAAATATAACTTCTTTGACTAGTGAAATTAGTTATGTGGATTCCAAACTATAGAGGGATTAAATGTCATGAATTTGGCCAAGTAAAAAAGATATATGTAGTTTATCAATCATTTTATAAGTTTGCTAAAACTCAAGAGAGGTTAATATAATTAACTCTTTTTGATAAAACCTGGGAAGTCATTTGGTGTATTTTTATGCCCATCGAAATTTAATAAATCATAACATATTTCAACTAAAGAAAGTACATACAAAAGAAAACATGAATGCTAATATATTGTTATTTCCAAAAATACTGCAATTTGATTAATTTATTAAATGAATATTAAATTAAGAACTTAAAACATAGTTGAATGTTGGAAAGAAATACCTTTTTTCCCGAAAAGATAGATATATTAACTTGTTAAAGTTAATGAATACAATAATATTTACCGAAATGAACTCTTCTTAGCACTCATGTTAGTTAAGACTACTTGACTACACATCAACTCTTTAAAACTACTCTTCAACTAACTAATTCCTACAAAAGTAACATAGCCTACACCAAGTGGTAATTCTAACCATATTAGACTAAACAAAAGAGGGTTAGACAAACCACTTGATTCCTTGCTATGCTCCATCCCGTATTTACCCAAAATAACTATCACTCTCCCTATGTTGGAAAGAAATACAATAGATGGTAATTCAACAAAATCAACAAACTAAAAATTCACCTTCCCGGAAGTACTAAGAAGGCAAGGCTTCTTTATAACTTAAAAGGGGGTGTTTGGCTAAAGGGAATCAAACTTTTTAATGGGATTCATTCCTTGATTTGATCCTTGATTAGAGATAATGGGGATAGAATTCGTAATGATTGAGAAAAATTAGATAATTGTTGATTATCTACGTCCCCTTCAATTATTGATTAGCTCAAAGTCAAGAATTATTTTTATACTATTATTTCAATTTTACCCTCAATACTAAACCACTCTTGTACCTTTCTCATTTCTCTTTCTTCTTTCTTTCTCATCATTTTTTCACTCTACTTTCTCTCCCATCATTTTTCTCACTCAACTTTCTTTCTCTTCCCACTTTTCTTTCTCTCCCATCCCTCGTCACTATTACTTTCTTGCTCATTATTTTTCTGACTCTACTTTCTTTTTTATTATTTTTTTCGCTCTAATTTCTCTCATCACTTTATAATTTTTTTTCTCTATTCCCTCTCCACTCTACTTTCTCTCCCATAATTTTTCGCGCTCTACTTTCTCTCTCATTAATTTTCTCACTCTATTCCTCTCTCATTATTTTATAATATTTCTTTCTCTCTTTTCCCTCTCACTTATCCTCTCTCTCCTCATTTTTCTCATTCCATTTTCTCTTTCATCTCTCTAGCTACTCATTATCTTTCATCTCTCTAGCTGCTTTTTATCTTTCATCTCTCTAGCTACTCTTTATCTTTTATCTCTCGCTACTGTTACTTTTTCTTTCATCACTTTTCTCACTGCACTTTCTCTTTCTTCCTTTTTACTCCTTTTTCTCTGTTATGCCTCTCTATTGTTACTTTTTTTCTCATTATTTTTTTCACTATACTTTCTCTTATATCATTTTATAATATTTCCATCTCTTGTCCCTCTCACTCTTCTCTCTCTTATCATTTTCTCACTCCACTTTCTCTCTCTTCTCTCTCATACCTCTTTTATCTGTCATCCTTCTCTATTGTTCTTTCTCTTCCGTTATTTTTCCCACTCTACTTTCTTTCTCATTATTTTAAAATATTTTTTCCTCTTTCCTCTCACTAATTTTTTCCTCCCTCTTTCTACTCACTTTGCTTTCTCTCTCATCCCTCTTTACTATTACTTTCTCTCTCATCATTTTTCTCACTCAATTTTCTCTCTCGTCATTTTATGATATTTCTTTTTCTCTCTTCTTTCTTATTTCTTTTTTCTTCTTCCTTTTCACTTATCTTTCTCTCTCATCCCTCTTCACTTTTACTTTCTCTCTCCTTTCTTTTATCATTTTATAATATATTTTTTAATTAGGGTAATCTTGAAATTTTAATTGATTTCTATTCTTATAGTTAAATTTAACCAAATATCATCATTCACATTAATACCCATTGTAGGGTTTAAATCGAACGCAAGCAATTCAATGAGCATTCACATTATTATTGAACCCTTAATGAATTCCATTGTGATTTTCATTGAAAAATTTGAACCAAGCGCCATCTAAGATTTAACTTTGTTCTGATTCCTCCATAGGTTGTGGTGATTCCTCTATAGATTGCAACAAGTTTTGGATAATATTTATTGACTTCTTTGATGCTACCACGTACATGATTAGATAATAATATAATATTTATTCAACAATCTTATTTCAGTTCAAATTCAATTAAATGCAAAACATGAAAAATCTCACTTAATTACTAAAATTTGAAAGCTTTACTCCAAATACTACATTAATCCAACTGGACAAATCCCAAAAGAATATAAAAAATTTAGAATATTCAAGCGTTTCATTTGCTTAAAGGCAATTTTTTCTTTCTTGAAACTAATGCAATTGGTACAAAGTCGAAAAACAAATAATCATCAAAGCACAAAAAGATTAGTGTCTTGGCATGACTTCTTAGTCAAGTATTCAAGCCTTCTATTTGTTCAAGGCAAACACAAATTAAATCAAAAGAATTAGAAAAGTTCTTAACCCGTAATCATTAAAATAGGCTCAAGTTGCTAAGTATAAATATTCACAATGTAAAAGTGATTAAAAAATCTAACCCAAAAAAAAAAGTACATAAACATGCACAGACTGAGAATAAGTTTGATTCATAAATGAGACTGGGACAAATCCAAAAAACTCATTAAAACTCTATACACATATTGAAGTGATAACCGCCCATATTGGGCAAGCCACTCATCCCATGTAGTAGAAAATAAGGAAAATAACTGCAAATGAGTTCCATGTTTTCTGGAAATAAAAACTGCTGTAAAAGACTTGAACAAAAGAGTGAGAAAAAACTGAAAAAATCCAATCAGTAGAAAAACCAGAAAAAAATAGAAAAGAAAAAGAAAAAGTCTTTTTCACTCTCTCAAATCGCAAAGAAAGCACTTAATCCATGGATAGTAGATGCAATCCCTCGTGTGATTATATTTCGGCTGGTGATACAAGTAAGTTGCTCTTGGGTTAGTTTTTCCACACGTATTTTGTATACGAATTTTGGAATTCGTTTCCAACATTGGTATCAGAGCCTAAATTACTTATTTCCTAGTCATTTAGCATGTTTAATTAATGCTTAAACATGAAATTTAAGAATTGATTAAAGGTTTATATTTTTCTTGTATGAATTTGTTTCTATCAAGAATGTTGGTCGGCCTCTTTTGTGCATTATTTATTTAGAAATATGAAATTTTATAGGCTTTAATGTTTGTATATTTTGAAACTACACATTAAAAGCTTTCAATTGGTATATAATATGTGTAATTTGGATTAAAAACGAGAGAGATATGATCAACAAAGATTCGGGTTTGCAAATTCTAAATCTGGAAATTTGTTTTTCAGAATCAGTATGATCAAGTGACCATGTTTGACTACATGTATCTCTCTGAATTTTTGGTGTTGATTTACAGCTCTTACATGCTTGAAAACTAGACATTACAAGATTTAAAATGATATATTATATGACCGATTTGGACTTAAGATGAAGGAGATTCGAGTCTCCAAAGTTTCAGATTCATCATGACTATTTCAACATAATCAAGTAACCATGTTTGACCGCCTGTATCTCTCTAAATTTTTTGTTGTGATTTACACATCTATACACTTAAAAACTAGGAACTTTAGGCTTTAAATTGATCAATTGTATGATCAATTTAGACTTAAGATGAAGGAGATACAAGTCTCCAAAGTTGCATACTTAACACAGAAAAAACATGGACTTTCATGGCCAAGGAGGACGGCACATGGGCTTCATGAGCCATGTGACCTAAGTAGGCTTGTGGACCCCACGCGTCGAATGTTGATGTGGCATGCACGGGAACCACGCATCGACGACTAAAAAAATAATAATAAAATAAAATAAAATATTTTTTTTCTAACATTGATTTCCTATTTATAATTACTTTGTTATATCTAAGGATAATGAGTATCCTTTACTCTGTATTTGTTATAGAAATTATGGTTTTGTTTATGAGATCTTCACAAATAGTGAGGACACCGGCATAAAGGGCAAAACTTGTAAATTACAGAGAAGCATTAGCAATTTGTCGGTGGGATCGAAATCTCAACATTTTGGATCATGTTATCATGGTCAACGTGTAGGAAATCAAATATAGCACACAGTGGAAATCAAAATTTCTGATTTCCTCCAAGGATCCTTACGAAGTGAAATCAAACTGGTTGTGAGAAGTTTTACCTTTATTGGTAACGGTAGAACTTTCTTGCGAAGATTTTTAATGGTCGAACTACCAGCAAAACCAGCACAGCCTTGCCTCTATGGTATCCACATGATCTTCTCCAAATCTCAAGTTACTTGTCACACAATTAACCAAAGGAAGAAATAGCAAAAACCCAATGGTGCTAGCCTAGATTTTTGCCTTCAGTTTTCAGCTTCTAAGCTTCTCTAAGCTTTGGATTTTCTTGCTCCTTTAACGCAGATGTAGCAGCTAATTTCTGAAACTTGTTCATTATTTATTTGAATAGAACTTAAGTCTTGAATATCAGTTGCAATTTCTTTTCCTTTTGAATTACTATATAAGTCTAAAGATATCCCATTTTTAATTAGACTTATCTTTGTATCTAATTCTAAATCTTTTGTTTTTAATTCTATTAAATCCTTTTGTAATTTTCTAACTTGTTCTTTTAATATTTTAATATCCTCTTTGACTTCATCTGGCTTTCTAATTCCTAATAATCCTTCATTTGGATATTTTTCTAATAACTTTGAAATACTGAATGGCTCTTCAAACTTTTTAGGGCTTTCTTCTTCTAATATTAAATCTCTTAATTTTTTTAAATATTCTTTTCTACATTCTTTATCATCTATTTTTTCTATCATCTCAAATAATGTTTCTTTATTGCTTTTTGAAATTACATTAATACACTTACATTTTTCTATGCTTTCTAGACTTGAATATGAATTTATGTCATCTTGAATATTATCTTCATCTATATCTGTTTCTTCTATTAATAAAGCTATCATTTTCTTTTTGAAATCTTCTTCTTGAAATATTTCATTTATCTTTTTCTTCATTTTACATTGATTTGCTTTGTGACCGAAGCGACCACATTTCCAGCAAGTTATTGAATTATTTTCATTAGTATCTTTATTTTTATATCCTTTGTATTTCTTCTTTTTATATTTTTTATAATATTGACTATTATCATAATTCTTATGTTTCTTGAATTTTGAATGTCTTTTATATTTTTCTAATTTTCTATTTTGAGTTGAAGGGGCTTTAATTCCTTTAATACCAAAAACTTCACAAAAGTTTCCTACTTCTTGTTTTTCTCTACCGTATTTATTTTGAATCTTTAATTCTGTACATAATTCTAATCCTTCTTTTTTAATAAAAGCAAATAACTGACCGAAAGATATTGTGTTGAAATTTATGTAATCATTTCCTACCTCTTTTTGTAATTTAGATATTATTCTTTGCGAAAATAAAGTTGGTAATCTTGTAATGAATTTTTCTTTCCAAAAAAGGAGAATTAGCATCATTTCTTTTTAATACTTGAGTGAGAAATACATCTTTATAATTCGACAAAGTTGGACATCTTAAATTACTTAACATAATCTTTGAACTAGCTAAAGTTTCTTTTGGGTTACCTATGAAATGAACTGAAATTGTAACTATCAATTGATCTAGTGCATCTGATTGTTTTTCTGTAACAAATGTTTTAGTTCCATCTGCATTTGTTTTCTCTACTTCTACTTCTGTTGAATGATTTAATATTTGTTGTTTTTCTTCTAAAGTTAACAAATTATCCCACCAATTTTTTAATTGTCCTGAAAATCCTACAATTAATCTTTGTTGCGGTATTAACACATTAATCCTAATGTTTTGTAGGCTGTCTTAGCCATTCCCATTTCTTGCAATGTATTTAATATTTCATACTCTGATTTTCCATCTATGTTCCATTCATATACAGAGTTTCCATCATATGAACTTGTTTTAAATTGTTTTCTTTCTTCGTATTGAATATCTGGGGGAGTAGGTCTAGGATAATAATTTCTTGTATTCATTGAATTCCAATTTCTATAATTTTTTTGTCTTTTTATTCTATTAATTTCTACTTCTGAATTATCTCTAAATTCTTGTTCTACATTATTAATCTTTTGTATCTCTGGATTATCTGAATCTTCACTTGAATTATCATCTAATTCTGATTCTGTCATTTTTCTTTCTGTTTCTAAACAATTAATTCTATTTTCTGAAGTACTAGCTTTATCAGCTTGAATACTTTGAGTTATTCTATTTATCAAACTATTTTGCGTTTTATTTTTAATTAAATCTTCCTCTAATTCATGAGAAACACTTCTTGTTTTGAAATGAGGACTAGCTATTTCATTTGGAAATCTAGGGGTTTCCTTAGGAATTGAATCTATCTTAGTAGACAAGTGTTCTACTTGATTAGCTATAGTATATAATATCTGATTTGAATAATTATTTTGTTGATAAACTTTTTTAATATCATCTAATACAACATTTGAATTTCCGTCTTCTCTACCTATCTTAAAAGGACTAGCTTCTATTTCCTGTTAATCAACTTGAATTTTTATTGGTTGTAAAGGTGGATGGATTGAAGTAATAACTTGATAATCATTAATCTTCCATTTTCTATATAAATTACTTTGAACATTAATATAACTTTCTTTGAAAACATTGGAAATACCTTCATTTTTTGAAAACCAGTATTCTAACCATGAAAGTAAAAGAATATTACATTTCATCTTTTTCATATATGAAATCCATTCTTCTTTTAATTTTTCTTGAATAACTTCATTTAATGCTATAAACCAAAATTTCTTTTTACTATTTTCATTTTTAAAGACATCATTTAAATATTCAAAATCTATTTGAAATTCTTTCTTTTCAAAAGTAATAACATTAATTCCCATTTGTGACCTTGTAGGAGACATAGGGGGTGAATTGACTATTTCTGGAATAGGAGATTTGAAAACATATTTTGAAGGGTTTTCTGATACTATCGATGGTGATGGTTCAGAAAATGATCTTTTAGGTAAATTGAAATTATTTGAAGAACTTGTTCCTTCTCTAAATGAATTAAATCTTAATAAAATTGTTCCATCTTCTTTTTCTATAATATTATTAATTTCTCTTCTAATTATGTTTCTAGAAGGTTGAGCATTTTGAATTTCAAATTGTTCAGGAATTGTAATTTCATTCCACTTTAATCTTTTAGAAATAAAAACTGTTGGATTGTCAGCTTCTACATGTAATAAAACTGTTTCTTCTTTTGAAGTTTGTAACATGTTAAAATAAACTCTGTAAATAATTGCAAAATTTTTACAAAATTGTTCAAATTCATCTCCTTGTAAATGAATATCTAATACCAATGAATCTAATATTAATGGATCTGTTAAGTCAACAGAAAAGTTTGGACAACAATTGAAATATATTGGACCATTACAAACATTAGTTTGAATCATACTTAATAAAGAAGTTTTGTATCTTTTTAATCTTTTATCTCTTAATGCTAAGTAAATTGGAGCGTCTACACCTATGTGTACTAAAGGTTTAATTGCTACTTGAATCATACCATAATGAATATATCTATAACCTTTGTCTATATATTTTTTAATTGAAACTTTATTTAATAAAGGAATTGTTTGAAATTCTTCTTGTAAAGAAATTGTTTCTTCATGAGTTTTAATTGAAAAAGCAGTTTTGAAATCTAACGAACCTATCTTATATATCGACTCTATACTTTGCTCTGGAATAGACCAATTTGAGTAATCTAAAGGCATATGCACCTCCTGACTCTGCACGACGTCAGAGTTACCGTTTCTATCTTGAGTATTCAAAAACATTTTTCTAAATCTCGCTGCCACGTTTAATATAACATAATCTAATCGTTTACTCTTGACTTCAGACTAAGATCGGGGAACACGGGGAGCACCCTGCCTGGAACACCTCACACTCGGGCTTACCAACGGTCTTACTAGGCTCACCAAACCGCTTGCCAAACCTACCTTAATCTTAATCAAAGGTAAAGTCTTAAATTAAGGTTATGCTAAACATTTAAGCTTAATTTAAACTAATGCTTTATGAACACCTAAAATAGTGAACAGATGGCTCTGATACCATTTGGGGGCAGGACCGGTGTCATATACTAATTAAGCTACAGTGATTTTAAATTTTGAAAATTAATGAACAGTAATCGTGAATAGTAATGACGTGAATAGTAACGTGAATAGTAATCATGAATAGTAAACGTGAATAGTAATGATGAATAGTAAAACGTGAATAGTGAAAAATAATGAATATGGTACTAAAAATGATCAGCAAATTGAGATGAATAAAACACTTACTTTATTGAACTTGGATATTGAAATTTGATTACAGAAAAGATCCTTGAAATGAAAGTGGAAAATATAAATAGTACAAGAGTTTGTATTCTGAAGTTGGAAATTCTAAGGGAATTGGTTACTAATTTGGACGATGGAATTTTTCTTTCTAGATTGGAAGGTTTTTGTAAGACTTGCTGTATTCTGGGATTTGCTGTCTGATTTGCTGTGTGTTTCTCCGAGGATTACCTCTGAATTTATAGGAAATTTTCTGTCTATCTTTATCCTAGGCTTTTGGACTTTTTACACATCTAAAGCGTAGGTTGGATAGTCTTTTTGACATTTTTTCTTTTTGAAGACTTTTGCTTTCTAAGTCTTGCCCGAAGCTTCCAATTTTGCAATTTTTCTTCATCACCTGATTTTGACTGAGTCTTGCATTATTTGTTCCTGCAGACTTTGTCTTTTCTGAGTGAGAAAAAGCTTAAGTGTTTAGGATAACCTTAATTTAAGACTTTATTTGCTGATTGATTCGCCGGTGCTTGAGTTGGTATTTATAGAGCTTTTGCTGAACGGATAACTCCATAGGCCTGATAGCCTTTTTGACTTATGAATTGTTAGGCCATATAGCCTTTTTGACTTTGAGGCTTTTTTGAAGACGTTTTTGATCTGGATTGAATTTGTTGCATATGCTTCTAATTTGTCCTTGTGTTTGTCCTGAATCAATTTTGACTTGGTCTTTGAACCTTTTGAACCTTTTTAAGGATTCAAAAAGCTCAAAGACAAAGCCTGCAGGAACAATAATGCAAGACTCAGTCAAAATCAAATGATGAAGACAAATTGAAGTTACGGGCAAGACTTAGTCATTCAAAAGCAAAAGTCTTCAAAAGGAAAAAATGTCAAAAAGGCTATCCAACCTACGTTTTAGATGTGTAAAAAGTCCAAAAGCCTAGGACAAAGATAGACAGAAAATTTCCTATAAATTCATATGCAAGCTTCGGAAGAAGACACAGCAAATCCCAAAAGACAGCAAATCATATACAAACGTAGCAAAGCTTAGACAATTCCATCCTCAATTCCTTTCAAGCCTTTGTAATTTCCTTAGAATTCCAACGTCCCAACTTCCTCATAATACAAAATTTTGTACTATTCATATTTTCCACTTTCATTTCAAGGATCTTTTCTGTAATCAGATTTCAATATCAAAGTTCAATAAAGTAAGTGTTTTATTCATCTCGATTTGCTGATCATTTTGAGTACCATATTCATTATTTTTCACTATTCACGTTTTTACTATTCATCGTTACTATTCACGTTTTACTATTTATGATTACTATTCAAATTTACTATTCACGTCATTACTATTCATTTTTACTGTTCATTAATTCTCAAAATTAAATAATCACTGTAGATTAATTAGTATATGACACCGGTCCTGCCTTAAATTAAGGTTATGCTAAACACTTAAGTTTAATTTAAACTAATGCTTATGAACACTTAAAATAGTGAACAGATGTCTCTGATACCACTTGGGGGCAGGACCGGTGTCATATACTAATTAAGTTACAGTGTATTTTAACTTTTGAAAATTATGAACAGTAAACATGAATAGTAATGATGTGAATAGTAAATGTGAATAGTAACTATAAATAGTAATTATGAATAGTAAACGTGAATAATAACGATGAATAGTAAAACGTGAATAGTGAAAAATAATGAATATGGTACTTAAAATGATCAGCAAATCGAGATGAATAAAACACTTACTTTATTGAACTTTGAAATTGTAATCTGAATACAGAAAAGATCCTTGAAGGAAACTTGGAAAATATGAATAGTACAAGAGTTTGAAGTTTTAAGGAAATTTGGACGTTGGAATTCTAAGGGAATTGGAAATTGGATACAAAGGTTTGAAAGATTTGAAGTATTTTGGGATTTGTTCTAAGCTTTGCTGTGTATGATTTGCTGTAATTTGCTGATTGATTCGCCGATGCTTGAGTTGGTATTTATAGAGCTTTTGCTGAACGGATAACTCCATAGGCCTGATAGCCTTTTTGACTTATGAATTGTTAGGCCATATAGCCTTTTTGACTTTGAGGCTTTTTTGAAGACGTTTTTGATCTGGATTGAATTTGTTGCAGATGCTTCTAATTTGTCCTTGTGTTTGTAATGAATCAATTTTGACTTGGTCCTTGAATTGATTTTGACTGGATGAATAATGATCTTGACTTTGCTTTGTTTGTGCAGGCTTTGTCTTTGAACCCTTTGAATCCTTATCTACTTCCGGCTTTTTGAATGAAGACACCTGTCTGAGTACTTTGGAAACCTTATCCGCTTGGAATCTTTTGAGCTGAGCTGATCTGCTTTTTGAAAAGTTGTTTGTAGTTACGTGCCGACATGGGACCTACTCTACGTTTTGGAAAGCAGAGTTTTCTGACTGCCCCTACTTCACGTGCTTGAATGGCTTTAATCATCTTGCCATTGCCGACTTTTTGAATGAAGACTGTCCTTGATTGCTGCATGGCGAAGGAAATTAATCTTCTAAATCTGTGGACCAGGGTTGAATTGGTGTACTTGCCGAAGCTTGTAATCTAGCTTGTTCGCGAAGTCTTTTGAGATTGTCTTCCAAAGTATTGGAAACCAACAATTTTGGATCTTTAGGCACTGGTTTGAGTGGAGAATAAAAAGGCAAAGCTGGTAGCCTTCCTTTTCGCTTACCAAAATCTTCAAAAAACTCTTGCATTTGATGTTGGTGCTTTACCCACCAATTGAGTGTAGTGGCATGATAGCGGTTTTTCTGCTTTTGTTCTTTTTGGTGCAGGGATTAATACACTTTGGTAATTTCTTTGACTGAAATGAACCAGTTTCTCGATTTTGAATGATATGAGTGATATTATAAATGCTTGAAAGTCTAGGAACTCTTTCAAGTAGTCCTGTGTTTGAATTATCAGATTCACCTCGGACTAACCAATATGGCTCTATCTGAGGAACTTTCTTCATTGAATCCTGCAAAACAGAAAATCGTTAGTGTATAAAGCAAAGGGTTTTTGGGCTGGTGGTCCGCCAAATGGTTCTGAAGATGATCCTTTGGACGAATGGCTGGTATTTATAGATGTTGCTTGTGCTTGAGGGGTCGTCTGTGTTTATTGAGTTGTCTGTCAATTGTGACGAGGAATTGATGGATGATACTTTGAATCTTGTAGGTCAAGGGAATTTTGAGTAGGATAAGGAATGGGGTTTGTACTGGATTTATTTTGAAATTCCTGTTAGAAATTCACGAGTTAAAAAATCAGGCAAACAATTCTCCTCACCTTTAATGTATTCAATATCGAAATCGAATACAGATAGGATAGCCTGCCATCGTGCAAAAATCTGTTTTGAAACTATGTTTTGAACATCTTTTGTTAAGACATCTTTTGCAGACTTGCAATCAATACGTAATAGAAATTTTTGATAATATAAATCATCTTGAAATTTTGAAATACATAAAACAATAGATAAAATTTCTTTTTTAATAGTTGAATAATTTTTTCTGGCTCCACTCCAGACACCACTATGAAATCTCACTAGTTGTTCTGGGGAGTCTATGTCTAACTTTTGCTTGAGAATGCCTCCATATCCTGCATCTGAAGCATCAGTTTCTACAATCATCTTAATTGCTTTTGGATTTGGAATAACTAGACACGGAAGACTTTTTATTTGTCTTTTAATGTCTTGAACTACCTTAGTATGGACTTCTGTCCACGCCGGAGGGGTTTTCTGTAGTCTTTGAAATAGAGGATTACATTTCTGTCTAAGTTTTGGAAAGAAATCAGAAATGTAATTTAAACATCCTAAAAATCTTTGCAATTGATTTTTATCTTTAATCTCATCTGGAAATTTTTCTGTAAATTCTAGACTTCTATTAATTGGAATAATTGTTCCTAAATGAATATTATGACCTAAAAACCTAACATTTGTTTGGAATAATTTCATTTTAGTAGCTGAAACTACTAAACCATTTCTTTTTACTACTTTGAAAAAAATTTCTAAGTGTTTAAAGTGTTTATCTATATTTTCTGAAAATACTAATACATCATCAATATAGGCAATCATAAAAGTTGAATAAGGATTGAATATATCAATCATAATATTTTGAAATTCTGAAGGAGAATTTTTTAATCCGAAAGGCATAACATTCCATTCATAGTGTCCAAAAGGAACTGTGAATGCAGTCTTATACCTGTCTTTTTCTGCTATTTGAATTTGCCAGTATCCTGACTTCATATCAAATTTTGAAAATACTTTAGCATTGAATAATCGGTTTAATAAATCTCTTTTATTTGGAATAGGGTATCTAATCCATTTTAATACTTTATTCAATGGCTTGTAATTAATAACTAATCTAGGTACTCCTTTTTCCTTTTCAGCTTGATTCATGACATAGAAAGTTGGACAAGACCACGGAGATTTTGAGTGTCTTATTAATTTTTTATCTAATAATGTCTTAATTTCTTGCTTACAAGTTTCTAATAATTCTTGATTCATTTGAATAGGCCTAGCTTTTGTCTTAATATCTTTTTCTAGGAATCCTTCTTCATATGGTAATTCTACCTCATGTTTCTTTCTATCCTAAAAAGCATTTGGTAGATCTGCACAAATTTCCTTTTTAAATTTATCTTCTACTTCAATAATTTTTCTTTTGATACTATTATCTTTTAATTGAACTTCTATTCTAGCATATGAATGTTCTTCTTGTAAAAATCCTATTTGACTCTTAATATGACTAATATTATTTATTTGTTTAAATATTGAGCACTTTTGAATTAAATCTATTTCTTTCTGTCTTTTTGGAGAAATAAAATTGAATGAAATCTTCCTACCCATGATTTTTGTATGAATACCTTCAGTATCTACTTTGATAGGGTTAATTTGATGTAAAAATGGTAATCCTAAAATTAAATATTGAGTTATATCGTCTACTACATAATATAAATTTTTAATACAATACTCATCATTGCATACATTTAATATGACTCTATGATTGACATGTAATCTGCTTGAATTTGCTGCTAATAAACTCTCATTAGTTTTTTGACAATATTTTGTAGGAATTATTCCTGTTTTAATACAGTTTGAATCAGCACCACTATCTATCATAGCGTGTACTGTGAGTTTGAAATCATTTATTCCTATGGTAACAAAACAATACCATTTTTGATACTCTATATTATTTATCATTTGAATATACATTTTATCTTAAACTTGTTCATTATTTATTTGAATAGAACTTAAGTCTTGAATATCAGTTGCAACTTCTTTTCCTTTTGAAGAATTTTCTGGAGTATTCCCATTTTTTATTAAACTTATCTTTGTATCTAATTCTAGATCTTTTGTTTTTAATTCTATTAAATCCTTTTGTAATTTTCTAACTCGTTCTTTTAATATTTTAATATCTTCTTTGACTTCGTCTGGCTTTCTAATTCCTAATAATCCTTCATTTGGATATTTTTCTAATAATTTTGAAATACTAAATGGTTCTTCAAACTTTTTAGGGCTTTTTTCTTCTAATATTAAATCTCTTAATTTTTTCAAATATTCTTTTCTACATTCTTTATCATCTATTTTTTCTATCATCTCAAATAATGTTTCTTTATTGCTTTTTGAACTCACATTAATACACTTACATTTTTCTATGCTTTCTAAACTTGAATCTGAGTCTATGTCATCTTGAATATTATCTTCGTCTATGTCTATTTCTTCTATTAATAAAGCTATCATTTTCTTTTTGAAATCTTCTTCTTGAAATATTTCATTTATCTTTTTCTTCATTTTACATTGATTTGCCTTGTGACCAAAGCGACCACATTTCCAGCAAGTTATTGAATTATTTTCGTTAGTATCTTTATTTTTATATCCTTTATATTTCTTCTTTTTATATTTGTTATAATATTGACTATTATCATAATTCTTTTGTTTCTTAAATTTTGAATGTCTTTTATATTTTTCTAACTTTCTATTTTGAGTTGAAGGAGCTTTAATTCCTTTAATACCAAAAACTTCACAAAAGTTTCCTACTTCTTGTTTTTCTCTTCCATATTTATGTTGAATTTTTAATTTTGTACATAATTCTAATCCTTCTTTTTTAATAAAAGCAAATAACTGACCAAAAGATATTGTATTGAAATCTATGTAATCATTTCCTACCTCTTTTTGTAATTTAGATATTATTCTTTGCGAAAATAAAGTTGGTAATCCTGTAATGAATTTTTCTTTCCAAAAAGGAGAATTAGCATCATTTCTTTTTAATACTTGAGTGAGAAATACATCTTTATACCATCTAAAATCTGACAAAGTTGGACATCTTAAATTACTTAACATAATCTTTGAACTAGCTAAAGTTTCTTTTGGGTTACCTATGAAATGAACTGAAATTGTAACTATCAATTGATCTACTGCATCTGATTGTTTTTCTGTAACAAATGTTTTAGTTCCATCTGCATTTGTTTTCTCTACTTCTACTTCTGTTGAATGATTTAATATTACTCTGTGTTTTGGAAAACAGAGTTTTCTGACTGTCCCCACGTCACGTGCTTGAATAGCTTTAATCATCTTGCCGTTGCCGACTTTTTGAATGAAGACAGTCTTCTTTAGGGAGAAGGCCATTGGTCTTCAACATCAATGAGATTTAGGATAATTGGGGTATCAGGTGAGTATGAATGCTCGTCTGGTGGATTATCTGTGGAGTCGGATGAATCTGGTTCCACTGTGGAGTCGGATGAGTCTGGGTCCTCATCCGTTTGGCCAAAAGTTTCTATTATTATTGGAATTTCTGGAAATTCTCTGGGATCTTTGAGAGCCCAATACTGTTGCAGTGTTTCTTGTTGTTGCGGCAGAGAAAGCTCTGCATTGTTGATTGAATCTATGAGTTTTTCTTGTTGAATCTTCCAATCTAGTATTTCTTGATAATCATCATCAATAATGAGTTGAATTACTGGTGGAGTAGGGAATAATTCCCTCTTGATGCTTGAATTCCGAACTGTTGAAATTTCTCTTTGATGAATGACTTTAGCTGCATTTCCTAGACCATGAAAGAAAATTCTAGGAGCAGGAGGGAGTTTTGTCTTTGAAATAAGATATTCTGAAATATCCTCAAACAACCTTTGAGTCATAATTCCTGCAAAATAAAAAACAGTTAATTTTAAATTCAAAGGGTCTTTGAGCTGGTGGTCCGCCAAATGGTTCTGAAGATGATCCTTTGGATGAATAGCTGCTATTTATAGATATTGCTGCTTCTGAGGAGCCGTCAGGGTTTATTGAATTGTCTTTCAATTGTGACGAGGAATTGATGGATGATACTTTGAATCTTGTAGGTCAAGGGTATTTTGAGTAGAATGGGGTTTGCAATATTGTATTGAATTTATTTTGAAATCCCAGTTAAAAATTCACGAGTTAAAAAATCAGGCAAACAATTCTCCTCACCTTTAATGTATTCAATATCAAAATCGAATACAGATAGGATAGCCTGCCATTGTGCAAAAATCTGTTTTGAAACTATGTTTTGAACATCTTTTGTTAAAACATCTTTTGCAGATTTGCAATCAATACGTAATAGAAATTTTTGATAATATAAATCATCTTGATATTTTGAAATACATAAAACAATGGATAAAATTTCTTTTTTAATGGTTGAATAATTTTTTCTAGCTCCACTCCAGACACCACTATGAAATCTCACTAGTTGTTCTGGGGAGTCTATTTCTAACTTTTGCTTGAGAATGCCTCCATATCCTGCATCCGAAGCATCAGTCTCTACAATCATCTTAATTGCTTTTGGATTTGGAATAACTAGACACGGAAGACTTTTTATTTGTTTTTTAATGTCTTGAACTACCTTAGTATGGACTTCTGTCACGTAGGAGGGTTTTACGTAGTCTTTGAAATAGAGGATTACATTTCTGTCTAAGTTTTGGGAAGAAATCAGAAATGTAGTTTAAACACCCTAAAAATCTTTGCAATTGATTTTTATCTTTAATCTCATCTAGAAATTTTTCTGTAAATTCTAGACTTCTATTAATTGGAATAATTGTTCCTAAATCAATATTATGACCTAAAAACCTAACATTGGTTTGAAATAATTTCATTTTAGTAGCTGAAACTACTAAACTATTTCTTTTTACTACTTTGAAAAATATTTCTAAATGTTTAAAGTGTTTATCTATATTTTCTGAAAATACTAATACATCATCAATATAGACAATCATAAAAGTTGAATAAGGATTGAATATATCATTCATAATATTTTGGAATTCTGAAGGAGCATTTTTTAATCCGAAAGGCATAACATTCCATTCATAGTGTCCAAAAGGAACTGTGAATGCAGTCTTATACCTGTCTTTTCCTGCTATTTGAATTTGCCAGTATCCTGACTTCATATCAAATTTTGAAAATACTTTAGCATTGAATAATCGGTTTAATAAATCTCTTTTATTTGGAATAGGGTATCTAATCCATTTTAATACTTTATTCAATGGCTTGTAATTAATAACTAATCTAGGTACTCCTCTTTCCTTTTCAGCTTGATTCATAACATAGAAAGCAGGACAAGACCAAGGAGATTTTGAGTGTCTTATTAATTTTTTATCTAATAATGTCTTAATTTCTTGCTTACAAGTTTCTAATAATTCTTGATTCATTTGAATTGGCCTAGCTTTTATCTTAATATCTTTTTCTAGGAATCCTTCTTCATATGGTAATTCTACCTCATGTTTCTTTCTATCCCAAAAAGCATTAGGTAGATCTGCACAAATTTCCTTTTTGAATTTATCTTCTACTTCAATAATTCTTCTTTTAATACTATTATCTTTTAATTGTTCTTCTGTTCTAGCATATGAATGTTCTTCTTGTAAAAATCCTATTTGACTCTTAATATGACTAATATTATTTATTTGTTTAAATATTGAGCACTTTTGAATTAAATCTATTTCTTTCTGTCTTTTTGGAGAAATAAAATTGAATGAAATCTTCCTACCCATGATTTTTGTATGAATACCTTCAGTATCTACTTTGATAGGGTTAATTTGATGTAAAAATGGTAATCCTAAAATTAAATATTGAGTTATATCGTCTACTACATAATATAAATTTTTAATACAATACTCATCATTGCATACATTTAATATGACTCTATGATTGACATGTAATCTGCTTGAATTTGCTGCTAATAAACTCTCATTAGTTTTTTGACAATATTTTGTAGGAATTATTCCTGTTTTAATACAGTTTGAATCAGCACCACTATCTATCATAGCGTGTACTGTGAGTTTGAAATCATTTATTCCTATGGTAACAAAACAATACCATTTTTGATACTCTATATTATTTATCATTTGAATATACATTTTATCTTAAACTTGTTCATTATTTATTTGAATAGAACTTAAGTCTTGAATATCAGTTGCAACTTCTTTTCCTTTTGAAGAATTTTCTGGAGTATTCCCATTTTTTATTAAACTTATCTTTGTATCTAATTCTAGATCTTTTGTTTTTAATTCTATTAAATCCTTTTGTAATTTTCTAACTCGTTCTTTTAATATTTTAATATCTTCTTTGACTTCGTCTGGCTTTCTAATTCCTAATAATCCTTCATTTGGATATTTTTCTAATAATTTTGAAATACTAAATGGTTCTTCAAACTTTTTAGGGCTTTTTTCTTCTAATATTAAATCTCTTAATTTTTTCAAATATTCTTTTCTACATTCTTTATCATCTATTTTTTCTATCATCTCAAATAATGTTTCTTTATTGCTTTTTGAACTCACATTAATACACTTACATTTTTCTATGCTTTCTAAACTTGAATCTGAGTCTATGTCATCTTGAATATTATCTTCGTCTATGTCTATTTCTTCTATTAATAAAGCTATCATTTTCTTTTTGAAATCTTCTTCTTGAAATATTTCATTTATCTTTTTCTTCATTTTACATTGATTTGCCTTGTGACCAAAGCGACCACATTTCCAGCAAGTTATTGAATTATTTTCGTTAGTATCTTTATTTTTATATCCTTTATATTTCTTCTTTTTATATTTGTTATAATATTGACTATTATCATAATTCTTTTGTTTCTTAAATTTTGAATGTCTTTTATATTTTTCTAACTTTCTATTTTGAGTTGAAGGAGCTTTAATTCCTTTAATACCAAAAACTTCACAAAAGTTTCCTACTTCTTGTTTTTCTCTTCCATATTTATGTTGAATTTTTAATTTTGTACATAATTCTAATCCTTCTTTTTTAATAAAAGCAAATAACTGACCAAAAGATATTGTATTGAAATCTATGTAATCATTTCCTACCTCTTTTTGTAATTTAGATATTATTCTTTGCGAAAATAAAGTTGGTAATCCTGTAATGAATTTTTTTTTCCAAAAAGGAGAATTAGCATCATTTCTTTTTAATACTTGAGTGAGAAATACATCTTTATACCATCTAAAATCTGACAATGTTGGACATCTTAAATTACTTGACATAATCTTTGAACTAGCTAAAGTTTCTTTTGGGTTACCTATGAAATGAACTGAAATTGTAACTATCAATTGATCTACTGCATCTGATTGTTTTTCTGTAACAAATGTTTTAGTTCCATCTGCATTTGTTTTCTCTACTTCTACTTTTGTTGAATGATTTAATATTTGTTGTTTTTGTTCTAAAGTTAACAAATTATCCCACCAATTTTTTAATTGTCCTGAAAATCCTACAATTAATGCTATTGCAGTATTAATTTCTGTTAATCCTAATGTTTTGTAGGCTGTCTTAGCCATTCCCATTTCTTGCAATGTATTTAATATTTCATATTCTGATTTTCCATCTATGTTCCATTCATAGACAGAATTTTCATCATATGAACTTGTTTTAAATTGTTTTCTTTCTTCATATTGAATATCTGGAGGAGTAGGTCTAGGGTAATAATTTCTTGTATTCATTGAATTCCAAATTCTATAATTTGTCTGTCTTTTTATTCTATTAATTTCTACTTCTGAATTATCTCTAAATTCTTGTTCTACATTATTAATCTTTTGTATCTCTGAATTATCTGAATCTTCACTTAAATTTGAATTATCATCTAATTCTGATTCTGTCATTTTTCTTTCTATTTCTAAACAATTAATTCTATTTTCTGAAGTACTAGCTTTATCAGCTTGAATACTTTGAGTTATTCTATTTATTAAACTATTTTGCATTTTATTTCTAATTAAATCTTCTTCTAATTCATGAGAAACACTTCTTTTTTTTGAAATGAGGACTAGCTATTTCATTTGGAAATCTAGGGGTTTCCTTAGGAATTGAATCTATCTTAGTAGACAAATGTTTTACTTGATTAGCTATCGTATGTAATATCTGATTTGAATAATTATTTTGTTGATAAACTTTTTTAATATCATCTAAGACAACATTTGAATTTTCGTCTTCTCTACCTATCTTAAAAGGACTAGCTTCTATTTCCTGTTGGTCAACTTGAATTTTTATTGGTTGTAAGGGTGGATGGATTGAAGTAATAACTTGATAATCATTAATCTTCCATTTTCTATACAAATTGCTTTGAACATTAATATAACTTTCTATGAAAACATTGGAAATACCTTCATTTATTGAAAACCAGTATTCTAACCATGAAAGTAAAAGAATATTACATTTCATCTTTTTCATATATGAAATCCATTCTTCTTTTAATTTCTCTTGAATAACTTCATTTATTGCTATAAACCAAAATTTCCTTTTACTATTTTCATTTTCAAAAGCTTCATTTAAATATTCAAAATCTATTTGAAATTCTTTCTTTTCAAAAGTAATAACATTAATTCCCATTTGAGACCTTGTAGGTGACATAGGGGGTGAAATGACTATTTCTGGAATAGGAGATTTGAAAACATACTTTGAAGGGTTTTCTGATACTATCGAGGGTGATGGTTCAGAAAATGATCTTTTAGGTAAATTGAAATTATTTGAAGAGCTTGTTCTTTCTCTGAATGAATTAAATCTTAATAAAATTGTTCCATCTTCTTTTTCTATGATATTATTAATTTCTCTTCTAATTATGTTTCTAGAAGGTTGAGCATTTTGAATTTCAAATTGTTCAGGAATTGTAATTTCGTTCCATTTTAATCTTTTAGGAATAAAAACTGTTGGATTGTCAGCTTCTACATGTAATAAAACTGTTTCTTCTTGAGTTTTAATTGAAAAAGCAGTTTTGAAATCTAAAGAACCTATCTTATAGATGGATTCTATACTTTGTTCTGGAATAGACCAATTTGAGTAATCTAAAGGCACATGCACCTTCTGACTCTGCACGACGTCAGAGTTACCGTTTCTATCTTGAGTATTCAAAAATATTTTTCTAAATCTCGCTGCCATGTTTAATATAACATAACCTAATCGTTTACTCTTGACTTCAGACTAAGATCGGGGAACACGGGGAGCACCCTGCCTGGAACACCTCACACTCGGGCTTACCAACGGTCTTACTAGGCTCACCAAACCGCTTGCCAAACCTACCTTAATCTTAATCAAAGGTAAAGTCTTAAATTAAGGTTATGCTAAACACTTAAACTTAATTTAAACTAATGCTTTATGAACACCTAAAACAGATGAACAGATGGCTTTGATACCACTTGGGGGCAGGACCGGTGTCATATACTAATTTAGCTACAGTGATTTTTAAATTTTGAAAATTAGTGAACAGTAAAAATGAATACTAAACGTGAATAGTAATCATGAATAGTAATTATGAATAGTAATTGCGTGAATAGTAACTGTGAATAATAAAACGTGAATAGTGAAAAATAATAAATATGGTACTTAAAATGATCAGCAAATCGAGATGAATAAAACACTTACTTTATTGAACTTTGATATTGAAATTTGATTACAGAAAAGATCCTTGAAATAAACCTGGAAAATTGGAATAGTACAAAGTTTGAAACTTTCTTAAATTACTTAACATAATCTTTGAACTAGCTAAAGTTTCTCTTGGGTTACCTATGAAATGACCTGAAATTGAAACTATCAATTGATCTACTGCATCTGATTGTTTTTCTGTGACAAATGTTTTAGTTCCATCTGCATTTGCTTTCTCTACTTCTACTTCTGTTGAATGATTTAATATTTGTTGTTTTTCTTCTAAAGTTAACAAATTATCCCACCAATTTTTTAATTGTCCTGAAAATCCTACAATTAATGCTGTTGCAGTATTAACTTCTGTTAATCCTAATGTTTTGTAGGTTGTCTTAGCCATTCCCATTTCTTGCAATGTATTTAATATTTCATATTCTGATTTTCCATCTATGTTCCATTCATAGATAGAATGTCCATCATATGAACTTGTTTTAAATTGTTTTCTTTCTTCATATTGAATATCTGGAGGAGTAGGTCTAGGATAATAATTTCTTGTATTCATTGAATTCCAATTTCTATAATTTGTCTGTCTTTTTATTCTATTAATTTCTACTTCTGAATTATCTCTAAATTCTTGTTCTACATTATTAATCTTTTGTATCTCTGAATTATATGAATCTTCACTTGAATTTGAATTATCATCTAATTCTGATTCTGTCATTTTTCTTTCTGTTTCTAAACAATTAATTCTATTTTCTGAAGTACTAGCTTTATTAGTTTGAATACTTTGAGTTATTCTATTTATTAAACTATTTTGCATTTTATTATTACTGTTCATTAATTTTCAAAATTTAAAATCACTGTAGCTTAATTAGTATATGACACCGGTCCTGCCCCCAAATGGTATCAGAGCCATCTGTTCACTATTTTAGGTGTTCATAAAGCATTAGTTTAAATTAAGCTTAAGTGTTTAGCATAACCTTAATTTAAGACTTTACCTTTGATTAAGATTAAGGTAGGTTTGGCAAGAGGTTTGGTAAGCCTAGTAAGACCGTTGGTAAGCCCGAGTGTGAGGTGTTCCAGGCAGGGTGCTCCCCGTGTTCCCCGATCTTAGTCTGAAGTTAAGAGTAAACGATTAGATTATGTTATATTAAACATGGCAGCAAGGTTTAGAAAAATGTTTTTGAATACTCAACATAGAAACGGTAACTCTGACGTCGTGCAGAGTCAGGAGGTGCATATGCCTTTAGATTACTCAAATTGGTCTATTCCAGAGCAAAGTATAGAGTCGATATATAAGATAGGTTCGTTAGATTTCAAAACTGCTTTTTCAAAAACATAGGTGTAGACGCTCCAATTTACTTAGCATTAAGAGATAAAAGATTAAAAAGATACAAAACTTCTTTATTAAGTATGATTCAAACTAATGTTTGTAATGGTCCAAAATATTTCAATTGTTGTCCAAACTTTTCTGTTGACTTAACAGATCCATTAATATTAGATTCATTGGTATTAGATATTCATTTACAAGGAGATGAATTTGAACAATTTTGTAAAAATTTTGCAATTATTTACAGAGTTTATTTTAACATGTTACAAACTTCAAAAGAAGAAACAGTTTTATTACATGTAGAAGCTGACAATCCAACAGTTTTTATTTCTAAAAGATTAAAGTGGAATGAAATTACAATTCCTGAACAATTTGAAATTCAAAATGCTCAACCTTCTAGAAACATAATTAGAAGAGAAATTAATAATATTATAGAAAAAGAAGATGGAACAATTTTATTAAGATTTAATTCATTTAGAGAAGGAACAAGTTCTTCAAATAATTTCAATTTACCTAGAAGATCATTTTCTGAACCATCACCATCGATAGTATCAGAAAACCCTTCAAAATATGTTTTCAAATCTCCTATTCCAGAAATAGTCAATTCACCCCCTATGTCTCCTACAAGGTCACAAATGGGAATTAATGTTATTACTTTTGAAAAGAAAGAATTTCAAATAGATTTTGAATATTTAAATGATGTCTTTAAAAATGAAAATAGTAAAAAGAAATTTTGGTTTATAGCATTAAATGAAGTTATTCAAGAAAAATTAAAAGAAGAATGGATTTCATATATGAAAAAGATGAAATGTAATATTCTTTTACTTTCATGGTTAGAATACTGGTTTTCAAAAAATGAAGGTATTTCCAATGTTTTCAAAGAAAGTTATATTAATGTTCAAAGTAATTTATATAGAAAATGGAAGATTAATGATTATCAAGTTATTACTTCAATCCATCCACCTTTACAACCAATAAAAATTCAAGTTGATCAACAGGAAATAGAAGCTAGTCCTTTTAAGATAGGTAGAGAAGACGGAAATTCAAATGTTGTATTAGATGATATTAAAAAAGTTTATCAACAAAATAATTATTCAAATCAGATATTATATACTATAGCTAATCAAGTAGAACACTTGTCTACTAAGATAGATTCAATTCCTAAGGAAACCCCTAGATTTCCAAATGAAATAGCTAGTCCTCATTTCAAAACAAGAAGTGTTTCTCATGAATTAGAGGAAGATTTAATTAAAAATAAAACGCAAAATAGTTTGATAAATAGAATAACTCAAAGTATTCAAGCTGATAAAGCTAGTACTTCAGAAAATAGAATTAATTGTTTAGAAACAGAAAGAAAAATGACAGAATCAGAATTAGATGATAATTCAAGTGAAGATTCGGATAATCGGAAGATACAAAAGATTAATAATGTAGAACAAGAATTTAGAGATAATTCAGTAGAAATTAATAGAATAAAAAGACAAAAAAATTATAGAAATTGGAATTCAATGAATACAAGAAATTATTATCCTAGACCTACTCCCCCAGATATTCAATACGAAGAAAGAAAACAATTTAAAACAAGTTCATATAATGGAAACTCTGTATATGAATGGAACATAGATGGAAAATCAGAGTATGAAATATTAAATACATTGCAAGAAATGGGAATGGCTAAGACAAATTTACAAAACATTAGGATTAACAGTTAATCTTAATGGCATTAATTGTAGGATTTTGGACAATTAAAAATTGGTGGGATAATTTGTTAACTTTAGAACAAAAACAACAAATATTAAATCATTCAATGTATAGAAGTAGAGAAAACAAATGCGGATGGAACTAAAACATTTGTTCTGAAAAACAATCGATGCAGATCAATTGATAGTTACAATTTGATTCATTTCATAGGTAACCCAAAAGAAACTTTAGCTAGTTCAAAGATTATGTTAAGTAATTTAAGATGTCCAACTTTGTCAGATTTTAGATGGTATAAAGATGTATTTCTCACTCAAGTATTAAAAAGGAATGATGCTAATTCTCCTTTTTGGAAAGAAAAATTCATTACAGGATTACCAACTTTATTTTCGCAAAGAATAATATCTAAATTACAAAAAGAGGTAGGAAATGATTACATAAATTTCAACACAATATCTTTCGGTCAGTTATTTGCTTTTATTAAAAAAGAAGGATTAGAATTATGTATGAATTAAAGATTCAAAATAAATACAGTGAGAAAAACAAGAAGTAGGAAACTTTTGTGAAGTTTTTGGTATTAAAGGAATTAAAGCCCCTTCAACTCAAAATAGAAAATTAGAAAAATATAAAAGACATTCAAAATTCAAGAAACATAAGAATTATGATAATAGTCAATATTATAAAAAATATAAAAAGAAGAAATACAAAGGATATAAAAATAAAGATACTAATGAAAATAATTCAATAACTTGCTGGAAATGTGGTCGCTTTGGTCACAAGGCAAATGAATGTAAAATGAAGAAAAAGATAAATGAAATATTTCAAGAAGAAGATTTCAAAAAGAAAATGATAGCTTTATTAATAGAAGAAACAGATATAGATGAAGATAATATTCAAGATGACATAAATTCAGATTCAAGTCTAGAAAGCATAGAAAAATGTAAGTGTATTAATGTAATTTCAAAAAGCAATAAAGAAACATTATTTGAGATGATAGAAAAAATAGATGATAAAGAATGTAGAAAAGAATATTTGAAAAAATTAAGAGATTTAATATTAGAAGAAGAAAGCCCTAAAAAGTTTGAAGAGCCATTCAGTATTTCAAAGTTATTAGAAAAATATCCAAATGAAGGATTATTAGGAATTAGAAAGCCAGATGAAGTCAAAGAGGATATTAAAATATTAAAAGAACAAGTTAGAAAATTACAAAAGGATTTAATAGAATTAAAAACAAAAGATTTAGAATTAGATACAAAGATAAGTCTAATTAAAAATGGGATATCTTTAGACTTAGATAGTAATTCAAAAGGAAAAGAAATTGCAACTGATATTCAAGATTTAAGTTCTATTCAAATAAATAATGAACAAGTTTCAGATAAAATGTATATTCAAATGATTAATAAGATAGAGTATCAAAAATGGTATTGTTTTGTTACCATAGGAATAAATGATTTCAAACTCACAGTACACGCTATGATAGATAGTGGTGCTGATGCCAACTGTATTAAAACAGGAATAATTCCTACAAAGTATTGTCAAAAAACTAATGAAAGTTTATTAGCAGCAAATTCAAGTAGATTGCATGTCAATCATAGAGTCATTTTAAATGTATGCAATGATGAGTATTGCATTAAAAATTTATGTTATGTAGTAGACGATATAACTCAAGATTTAATTTTAGGATTACCATTTTTACATCAAATTAACCCTATCAAAGTAGATACTGAAGGTATTCATACAAAAATCATGGGTAGGAAGATTTCATTCAATTTTATTTCTCCAAAAAGACAGAAAGAAATAGATTTAATTCAAAAGTGCTCAATATTTAAACAAATAAATAATATTAGTCATGAATCAAGCTGAAAAGGAAAAAGGAGTACCTAGATTAGTTATTAATTACAAGCCATTGAATAAAGTATTAAAATGGATTAGATACCCTATTCCAAATAAAAGAGATTTATTGAATAGATTATTCAATGCTAAAGTATTTTCAAAATTTGATATGAAGTCAGGATATTGGCAAATTCAAATAGCAGAAAAAGACAGGTATAAGACTGCATTCACAGTCCCTTTTGGACACTATGAATGGAATGTTATGCCTTTCGGATTAAAAAATGCTCCTTCAGAATTTCAAAATATTATGAATGATATATTCAATCCTTATTCAACTTTTATGATTGTCTATATTGATGATGTATTAGTATTTTCAGAAAATATAGATAAACATTTTAAACACTTAGAAATATTTTCCAAAGTAGTAAAAAGAAATGGTTTAGTAGTTTCAGCCACTAAAATGACATTATTTCAAACCAATGTTAGGTTTTTAGGTCATAATATTCATTTAGGAACAATTATTCCAATTAATAGAAGTTTAGAATTTACAGAAAAATTTCCAGATGAGATTAAAGATAAAAATCAATTGCAAAGATTTTTAGGATGTTTAAATTACATTTCTGATTTCTTTCCAAAACTTAGACAGAAATGTAATCCTCTATTTCAAAGATTACAGAAAACCCCTCCAGCATGGACAGAAGTCCATACTAAGGTGGTTCAAGACATTAAAAGACAAATAAAAAGTCTTCCGTGTCTAGTTATTCCAAATCCAAATGCCATTAAGATGATAGTAGAGACTGATGCTTCAGAAGCAGGATATGGAGGCATTCTCAAGCAAAAGTTAGAAATAGACTCCCCAGAACAACTAGTAAGATTTCATAGTGGTGTCTGGAGTGGAGCCAGAAAAAATTATTCAACTATTAAAAAAGAAATTTTATCTATTGTTTTATGTATTTCAAAATTTCAAGATGATTTATATTATCAAAAATTTCTATTACGTATTGATTGCAAATCTGCAAAAGATGTCTTAACAAAAGATGTTCAAAATATAGTTTCAAAACAGATTTTTGCACGATGGCAGGCTATCCTATCTGTATTCGATTTTGATATTGAATACATCAAAGGTGAGGAGAATTGTTTGCCTGATTTCTTAACATGTGAATTTCTAACAGGAATTTCAAGATAAATATTGCAAACCCCATTCCTTATCCTACACAAAATACCCTTGACCTCCAAGATTCAAAGTATCATCCATCAATTCCTCGTCACAATTGACAGACAACTCAATAAATACGAACGGCCCCTCAAGCTCAAGTAGCAGCCATTCATCCAAAGGATCATCTTCAGAACTATTTGGCGGACCACCAGCTCAAAGAACCATTGTTTTATACACTAACAATTTTCTGTTTTGCAGGATTCAATGAAGAAAGTTCTTCAAATAGAACCATATTGGTTAGTCCGAGCCGAATCCGATAATTCAAACCCAGGCCTACTTGAAAGAGTTCCTAGACTTTCAAGCATTTATAATGTCACTCATATCATTCAAAATCGAGAGACTGGTTCATTTCAGCCGAAGAAATTACCAAAGTGTATTAATCCTTGCACCAAAATAGAGCAAAAGTAGAAAAACTGCTATCATGCCACTACACTCAATTGGTGGGTCAAACACCAACATCAAATGCAAGCGTTTTTTGAAGATTCTGATAAGCGAAAAGGAAAACTACCAGCTTTGCCTTTTTATTCTCCAATCAAGCCAATGCCTAAAGATCCAAAATTGATTGATAACAGCGTGAATAGTAACGATGAATAGTAAAATGCAATTATTAAAAAATAATGAATATGGTACTTAAAATGATCAGCAAATCAAGATGAATAAAACATTTACTTTATTGAACATTGATATTGAAATCTGATTACAGAAAAGATCAATTGTCCTAAAAATCCTACTATTAATGCTGTTGCAGTATTAATCTCTGTTAATCCTAATGTTTTGTAGGCTGTCTTAGCCATTCCCATTTCTTGCAATGTATTTAATATTTCATATTCTGATTTTCCATCTATGTTCCATTCATAGACAGAATGTCCATCATATGAACTTGTCTTAAATTGTTTTCTTTCTTCATATTGAATATCTGGAGGAGTAGGTCTAGGGTAATAATTTCTTCTATTCATTGAATTCCAATTTCTATAATTTTTCTGTCTTTTTATTCTATTAATTTCTGCTTTATAGATGTTGCTTGTGTTTGAGGGGCCGTCTGTGTTTATTGAGTTGTCTGTCGATTGTGACAAGGAATTGATGGATGATACTTTGAATCTTTGTAGGTTCAACAGAAAGTCAAGGGAATTTTGAGTAGGATAAGGAATGGGGTTTGTACTGGATTTATTTTGAAATTCCTGTTAGAAATTCACAAGTTAAAAAATCAGGCAAACAATTCTCCTCACCTTTAATGTATTCAATATCAAAATCGAATACAGATAGGATAGCCTGCCATCGTGCAAAAATCTGTTTTGAAATTATGTTTTGAACATCTTTTGTTAAGACATCCTTTGCAGATTTGCAATCAATACGTAATAGAAACTTTTGATAATATAAATCATCTTGAAATTTTGAAATACATAGAACAATAGATAAAATCTCTTTTTTAATAGTTGAATAATTCTTTCTAGCTCCACTCCAGACACCAATATGAAATCTCACTAGTTGTTCTGGGGAGTCTATGTCTAACTTTTGCTTGAGAATGCCTCCATATCCTGCATCTGAAGCATCAGTTTCTACAATCATCTTAATTGCTTTTGGATTTGGAATAACTAGACACGAAAGACTTTTTATTTGTCTTTTAATGTCTTGAACTACCTTAGTATGGACTTCTGTCCATGCTGGAGGGGTTTTCTGTAGTCTTTGAAATAGAGGATTGCATTTCTGTGTAAGTTTTGGAAAGAAATCAGAAATGTAATTTAAACATCCTAAAAATCTTTGCAATTGATTTTTATCTTTAATCTCATCTGGAAATTTTTCTGTAAATTCTAGACTTCTATTAATTCGAATAATTGTTCCTAAATGAATATTAGACCTAAAAACCTAACATTTGTTTGGAATAATTTCATTTTAGTAGCTGAAACTACTAAACCATTTCTTTTTACTACTTTGAAAAATATTTCTAAGTGTTTAAAGTGTTTATCTATATTTTCTGAAAATACTAATATATCATCAATATAGACAATCATAAAAGTTGAATAAGGATTGAATATATCATTCATAATATTTTGAAATTCTGAAGGAGCATTTTTTAATCTGAAAGGCATAACATTCCATTCATAGTGTCCAAAAGGAACTGTGAATGCAGTCTTATACCTGTCTTTTTTTGCTATTTGAATTTGCCAGTATCCTGACTTCATATCAAATTTTGAAAATACTTTAGCATTGAATAATTGGTTTAATAAATCTCTTTTATTTGGAATAGGGTATCTAATCCATTTTAATACTTTATTCAATGGCTTGTAATTAATAACTAATCTAGGTACTCCTCTTTCCTTTTCAGCTTGATTTATGATGGGGGTAGGACCGGTGTCATGTACTAATTAAGCTACAGTGATTTTTAATTTTTGAAGATTATGAACAGTAATCGTGAATAGTAAACATGAATAGTAAAACGTGAATGAATAGTAAAAACGTGAATAGTGAAAATAATGAATAGGGTACTCAAAATGATCAGCAAATCGAAATGAATAAAACACTTACTTTATTGAACTTGGAAATTGTAATCTGAATTATCTGAATCTTCACTTGAATTATCATCTAATTCTGATTCTGTCATTTTTCTTTCTGTTTCTAAACAATTAATTCTATTTTCTGAAGTACTAGCTTTATCAGCTTGAAGACGGAAATTCAAATGTTGTATTAGATGATATTAAAAAAGTTTATCAACAAAATAATTATTCAAATCAGATATTACATACTATAGCTAATCAAGTAGAACATTTGTCTACAAAGATAGATTCAATTCCTAAGGAAACCCCTAGATTTCCAAATGAAATAGCTAGTCCTCATTTCAAAACAAGAAGTGTTTCTCAGGAACTAGAAGAAGATTTAATTAAAAATAAAATGCAAAATAGTTTGATAAATAGAATAACTCAAAGTATTCAAAAGTCACCATCACAATCAATTCAAGAAGACAAATGCTATGAATTTATCTGCAACACAAAAGTCTTCAAAAACAAAATTGTCAAAAAGCCTATCCGTCCTAAGCCTTAGATGTGTAAAAAGTCCAAAAGCCTAGGACAAAGATAGACAGGAAAATGTCTATAAATTCAGATGTAATCCTCGCAGAGAAGGACACAGCAAATCTTACACAGCAAATCTTAGACAGAAAATCATACAACAAATCCTAGACGGCAAAATCTTACAAGAGCCAAAACTCCATCGTCCAAAATTGAAACCAATCCCTTAGAATTCCAACTCCAGAATACAAACTTTGTACTATTCATCTTTTCAAGTTTCCTTCAAGGATCTTTTCTGTATTCAGATTACAATTTCCAAGTTCAATAAAGTAAGTGTTTTATTCATTTCGATTTGCTGATCATTTTGAGTACCCTATTCATTATTTTCACTATTCACGTTTTTACTATTCATTCACGTTTTACTATTCATGTTTACTATTCATGATTACTATTCATAATCTTCAAAAATTAAAAATCACTGTAGCTTAATTAGTACATGACACCGGTCCTGCCCATAGATTTCAACAGAATATCTTTTGGTCAGTTATTTGCTTTTATTAAAAAAGAAGGATTAGAATTATGTACAGAATTAAAGATTCAAAATAAATATGGTAGAGAAAAACAAGAAGTAGGAAACTTTTGTGAAGTTTTTGGTATTAAAGGAATTAAAGCCCCTTCAACTCAAAATAGAAAGTTAGAAAAATATAAAAGACATTCAAAATTCAAGAAACATAAGAATTATGATAATAGCCAATATTACAAAAGATATAAAAAGAAGAAATATAAAGGATATAAAAATAAAGATATTAATGAGAATAATTCAATAACTTGCTGGAAATGTGGTCGCTTCGGTCACAAGGCAAATCAATGTAAAATGAAGAAAAAGATAAATGAAATATTTCAAGAAGAAGATTTCAAAAAGAAAATGATAGCTTTATTAATAGAAGAAACAGATATAGATGAAGATAATATTCAAGATGACATAGATTCAGATTCAAGCTTAGAAAGCATAGAAAAGTGTAAGTGTATTAATGTAATTTCAAAAAGCAATAAAGAAACATTATTTGAGATGATAGAAAAAATAGATGATAAAGAATGTAGAAAAGAATATTTGACAAAATTAAGAGATTTAATATTAGAAGAAGAAAAACCTAAAAAATTTGAAGAACCATTTAGTATTTCAAAATTACTAGATAAATATCCAAATGAAGGATTATTAGGAATTAGAAAGCAAGATGAAGTCAAAGAAGATATTAAAACATTAAAAGAACAAGTTAGAAAATTACAAAAGGATTTAATAGAATTAAAAACAAAAGATTTAGAATTAGATACAAAAATAAGTCTAATAAAAAATGGGAATACTTCAGAAGATTCTTCAAAAGGAAAAGAAGTTATAACCGATATTCAAGATTTAAGTTCTATTCAAATAAATAATGAACAAGTTTCAGATAAAATGTATATTCAAATGATAAATAAAATAGAGTATCAAAAATGGTATTGTTTTGTTACCATAGGAATAAATGATTTCAAACTCACAGTACACGCTATGATAGATAGTGGTGCTGATGCAAACTGTATTAAAACAGGAATAATCCCTACAAAGTATTGTCAAAAGACTAATGAAAGTTTATTAGCAGCCAATTCAAGTAGATTACATGTCAAGCATAGAGTCATATTAAATGTATGCAATGATGAGTATTGTATTAAAAATTTATGTTATGTAGTTGACGATATAACTCAAGATTTAATTTTAGGATTACCATTTTTACATCAAATTAACCCTATCAAAGTAGATAATGAAGGTATTCATACAAAAATCATGGGTAGGAAGATTTCATTCAATTTTATTTCTCCTAAAAGACAGAAAGAAATAGATTTAATTCAAAAGTGTTCAATATTTAAGCAAATAAATAATATTAGTCATATTAAGAGTCAAATAGAATTTCTACAAGAAGAACATTCATATGCTAGAACAGAAGATCAATTAAAAGATCATAGTATCAAAAGAAGAATTATTGAAGTAGAAGATAAATTCAAAAAGGAAATTTGTGCAGATCTACCTAATGCTTTCTGGGATAGAAAGAAACATGAGGTAGAATTACCATATGAAGAAGGATTCCTAGAAAAAGATATTAAAACAAAAGCTAGGCCTATTCAAATGAATCAAGAATTATTAGAAACCTGCAAGCAAGAAATTAAGACATTATTAGAGAAAAAATTAATAAGACATTCAAAGTCTCCTTGGTCTTGTCCAGCTTTCTTTGTCATGAATCAAGCTGAAAAAGAAAGAGGAGTACCTAGATTAGTTATTAATTATAAGCCCTTGAATAAAGTATTAAAATGGATTAGATACCCTATTCCAAATAAAAGGGATTTATTAAACCGATTATTCAATGCTAAAGTATTTTCAAAATTTGATATGAAGTCAGGATACTGGCAAATTCAAATAGCAGAAAAAGACAGGTATAAGACTGCATTCACAGTTCCTTTTGGACACTATGAATGGAATATTATGCCTTTCGGATTAAAAAATGCTCCTTCAGAATTTCAAAATATTATGAATGATATATTCAATCATTATTCAACTTTTATGATTGTTTATATTGATGATGTATTAGTATTTTCAGAAAATATAGATAAACATTTTAAACACTTAGAAATATTTTTCAAAGTAGTAAAAAGAAATGGTTTAGTAGTTTCAGCTACTAAAATGAAATTATTCCAAACAAATGTTAGGTTTTTAGGTCATAATATTCATTTAGGAACAATTATTCCAATTAATAGAAGTCTAGAATTTACAGAAAAATTTCCAGATGAAATTAAAGATAAAAATCAATTGCAAAGATTTTTAGGATGTTTAAATCACATTTCCGATTTCTTTCCAAAGCTTAGACAGAAATTTAATCCTCTATTTCAAAGACTACAGAAAACCCCTCCAGCATGGACAGAAGTCCATACTAAGGTAGTTCAAGACATTAAAAGACAAATAAAAAGTCTTCCGTGTCTAGTCATTCCAAATCCAAAAGCAATCAAGATGATTGTAGAGACTGATGCTTCAGAAGCAGGATATGGAGGCATTCTCAAGCAGAAGTTAGAAATAGACTCCCCAGAACAACTAGTGAGATTTCATAGCGGTGTCTGGAGTGGAGCTAGAAAGAATTATTCAACCATTAAAAAGGAGATTTTATCCATTGTTTTATGTATCTCAAAATTTCAAGATGATTTATATTATCAAAAATTTCTACTACGTATTGATTGCAAATCTGCAAAAGACGTCTTAACAAAAGATGTTCAAAACATAGTTTCAAAACAGATTTTTGCACGATGGCAGGCTATCCTATCTGTATTCGATTTTGATATTGAATACATTAAAGGTGAGGAGAATTGTTTGCCTGATTTTTTAACCCGTGAATTTCTAACAGGAATTTCAAAATAAATATTGCAAACCCCATTCCTTATCCTACTCAAAATACCCTTGACCTACAAGATTCAAAGTCTCATCCATCCATTCCTCGTCACAACTGACAGACAACTCAAGCTCAAGAAATATCTATAAATAGCCACCATTCATCCAAAGAATCATCTTCAAAACCAATTGGCGGATCACCAGCTCAAAAATTGTTTGCTTTATAAACTCACGATTTTCTGTTTTGCAGGTATTATGAATCAAAGGTTGTTTGAGGATATTTCAGAATATCTTATTTCAAAAACAAAACTTCCCCCTACTCCTAGAATTTTCTTTCATGGTCCAGGCAATGTAGCTAAAGTCGTTCATCAATGAGAAATTTCAACAGTTCGGAATTCAAGAATCAAGAAGGAATTATTTCTTACTCCACCAGTAATTCAACTCATTATTGATGATGATTACCAAGAAGTCTTAGATTGGAAGATTCAACAAGAAAAACTCATAGATTCAATCAACAATCCAGAGCTATGTTTTGTTTACAATAAAGAAACATTTTGTACTGTGAGTTTGAAATCATTTATTCCTATGGTAACAAAACAACACCATTTTTGATACTCTATTTTATTTATCATTTGAATATACATTTTATCTGAAACTTGTTCATTACTTATTTGAATAGAACTTAAATCTTGAATATCGGTTATAACTTCTTTTCCTTTTGAAGAATCTTCTGAAGTATTCCCATTTTTTATTAGACTTATTTTTGTATCTAATTCTAAATCTTTTGTTTTTAATTCTATTAAATCCTTTTGTAATTTTCTAACTTGTTCTTTTAATGTTTTAATATCTTCTTTGACTTCATCTTGCTTTCTAATTCCTAATAATCCTTCATTTGGATATTTATCTAGTAATTTTGAAATACTAAATGGTTCTTCAAATTTTTTGGGTTTTTCTTCTTCTAATATTAAATCTCTTAATTTTGTCAAATATTCTTTTCTATATTCTTTATCATCTATTTTTTCTAAAACTTTGTTTTCCGAAACGCAGAGTAGGTCCCTTGTCGGCACGTAATTACAAACAACTTTTCAACAAGAAGATAAGATCAGCTCAACAGATTCCAAGCAGATAAGATCAACCTCAACAGTATTCAAACAGACGTCTCCATTCAAAAAGTCGGAAGTAGATAAGGATTCAAAAGGTTCAAAGACAAAGTCTGCAGGAACAAATAATGCAAGACTCAGTCAAAATCAGGTGATGAAGAAAAATTGCAAAATTGGAAGCTTCGGGCAAGACTTAGAAAGCAAAAGTCTTCAAAAAGAAAAAATGTCAAAAAGGCTATTCAACCTACACTTTAGATGTGTAAAAAGTCCAAAAACCTAGGATAAAGATAGACAGAAAATTTCCTATAAATTCAGATGTAATCCTCGGAGAAACACACAACAAATCAGACAGCAAATCCCAGAATACAACAAGTCTTACAAAAACCTTCCAATCTAGAAAGAAAAATTCCATCGTCCAAATTAGTAACCAATTCCCTTAGAATTTCCAACTTCAGAATACAAACTCTTGTACTATTCATATTTTCCACTTTCATTTCAAGGATCTTTTCTGTAATCAAATTTCAATATCCAAGTTCAATAAAGTAAGTGTTTTATTGTTGCGGATTTTACACGCAAGTGCACGTGATCGTTAACAAGTAATATAGAGTGAATATAATTTATCGTTCCCACAGAGACTAATGAATTATTAAATACCGAAATTAAAATAGCTCTAACTTTATTTGAAGAAAAAAATATTTTATGAATAAGCTAAATTAAAAGTAATTTTAAAACTTAATTAAAACTAAAATTAAAAACTAAACAAAGCAAGTTAATGGATTAAATTGATGAAAGATCTAGGGTTTTCGATTTCACCTTAACTAATCCATCCTAATATTAATCTATTTCTATAATCTAATTTAATTTCCTGGTTGATAGTCGAGACTCCCTAATTTATTTATTAGTCCCTCCCGAGATCTAATAAAAATCCTCCTAATTGCTAATTCATCATATTCCTATGTGAATTACAACAATTATGAAGTCATTAATTTCTATGGATTCTCATGTAGCGACTACACAAACCATGCAGGTATATTCCTATCCTACATGCAATTCATGGCATTTATCTCAATGAACTTGACACATAACTCCCCTTCCAGTTCGTTATGATTAACAAATCATCTAATTAGTGATCAAGTAATTAGAAGCATTAAGCACAAAGATAAATACTCAACCATAGAAAATTAAATCAAATTATATTAATAGAAAAATATTAAGACTTCATAGTTGGCTACATCGAAACCCTAGAAAAAGAATTTAGTTCATATTAATATAAAAGAATATCACCAAAAATTTAAACATGATTGAAAAGAAAAATAAAAGATAAAATCCAAACAAAAGCCGTAGATGATTGGTACTTAAAAATAATACTTAGCCAAAAATTTCATGACAAAATACAAAACTTAAATTACTAAAATTGCTAAATAAAACTAAAAACTAAAACAATAAAAGAAAGCTAAAATTGATAACTAAAATAAACTAAAGAAAACAAGAAGAAGACAAAAACAGCATAAAATATGTGAGGGAAGAAATTGCTCCTGCTTTATTTTCTGCCCGCAAGCTTCCAAAGAGAAAGGAGTTGGCTGCTGACTTTTGTCTTCTCTGCACCCAAGTCCAATCTGGTGGCTGCTCACTCAACTTATTAACTAACTAACTAAAGCAAACAAGAACAGAACGACGGGTAGTCCAGGAAGAATAATAAGAAGACGACTGAAATTCTGCTAAGAAAAAGAAAAACCCGAGAAGAGAAGTTGAAGTCCAAGACCGAGAAGAAGTCACAAGAAAACCGAGGATAAGAAGATAAATTGTACTGAAGAAAACCGAGAGGAAGCTGCTGACCTTGCTAAACTACTGAAAAGAACAGAAAACGAAGGAGAAGAAAGTTCGCTGCTCTAAGCTAATGCAAGAAAACAGAAAGAAAAAGAGCTTGGCTAAAACTGAAGCTAACTAAAGGAAGAAACGAAAAACTGGATGGATGTGCTACTACTACTCCTAACTAATGAGAAGAAAAGAAAAACAAAGGAATAGAAGAGTGGGTTCCATCTTGTTGTTCTCGGTTGTCTTCTTTATATAGAGCCAAAGGTTGGTTGTTTCTTTCTAAATCTTGCAAACCCGATTCCTTCTTTGCTTTGCTCTTTGTCTTCAACTTTAACTTGGTCTCTTTTATTTCCAAATTCCAACCATATGTTGTTTCCAAATTAGTTTGCAGCTTAAGTCTTTCTTTCTTGCCCGAAGTGTAGCAGACTTTGTTTCTTATTTGCGCTAAGCTTTCCTTTCTGCGGTTGTCTTCTACTTCCACTTTGCTGCAGCTTAATGTTAAGAAAGTCTCCTTTTTCTTTTCCACAGTACTTTGCACCTTTGTACCCAAATTCAGCTTTCGGTCTTGTTTTCTTCGGCCTTTTCTTTTTCGACAGCCTTTGTTGCCCAATTCAGTTGCTTGCTTCCCTTTTGTCTTTGGCGTTTGTTTCGCTTTGTTGTCCAAAGACTGCTTTCTTGTCTTCTTCAAATTTTTGCCCGAAATCAATCTCTCAATCTTGTTTCCTTTTTCTGTCTTTTCTGTTTTCTATGGCCGCTCGGCTTTCTGTTTCCATTTTTCTTTGTTTTGCACGGTTCTTGTTTGCTTACATGCTGCTGACTTTTCTTTCATGTGCAGCTGTCGGTTCTTGAGGCTACAGAAGTTATCTTCGGCTGCAGCAATTCAATTGGAATTCTTTCTTCCTTTGTTGTTCCTGCCTTGTGCAGCCGCCAGAATTGACTATCAAAGTGCAAAGATTGCAAATTGCTTTCCTTTGATTTTGTCTTGCTCTTGTTTTGTCCTTTCTTGATTCTTTGTTTGTTTGTGGCTTTAGAATTCTTCAACTCCAAAATGCAGCCGTGACTTTGTCTTGTGTTGTAGCCGAACAAGGCTGAAGCAATTCAAGTGCTGCAAAGTTTCTTTGCTTCATAAGAACGTTTAGAGCTCCGGCCTTGAAATGATGAGGGTGAGATGGCTTGCATTGGTGCTTGTATTTTCTTTAATCCATTTCACACGTTTCTTGAACATCTCATATTGTTTCTGCAACTTTTGTTTGTATCTCAACTATCTACTTACTTTAAACATCAAACAAGAAGAATGTAAGATTAGTCGGCAAACCTTGATTCTTTCATTGTCGGATATGAATTCAACATTGCTTTTGCTAAGAAAGATAATATTTCTCTTTATTTATTAAATTTTTCCTAAAAAACTCCAATCTAGCCATCAATAATAAAAACACTTAATATTCATATAAATAAGCATTTTAATCATTTAAGCACAAGGAAATTGACCTAATAAATATGCAATTATACATCTTATCAAATTCCCCCACACTTAGATCAAAGCTTGTCCTCAAGCTTGCACTAGATCAACATCTTTCTCTCCATTCCATACCCTTTTTTCAACCCATCCAAAAATAATCCAAAGTTATCACACATTAGCAATCAAGATCGAAATAATAATCCAAAGACAAATATTCTTAGCCCAATTTTCTAGACAAAATACACATCTCATTAATTCCAACAATTTCGTCGAAATCAAATGCAACAAAATTTGATACCCTCTCATAGGTTGCACTCTAATCACTCAAAGTGTTTAAGGTTTCATTTGGCACTCAAATCAAACATAGCATGTCATTACCATAGGCTTGCTTATATATCACATCTCCACCACTAATAAATATGAATCCATGCAATAATCAAAGGGTCTTTATAAGGGTTGTAACGGGGCTTAGGTAAAGGTAGGTAAAAAGAAAGGAAAATTTAGGTTAAGCATATCAAGGTATGAAGGAACTTTCTTGCATAACTCAAAAGCACAAAAATAGCACATTAGAACCACTTCTTATTCCAAATAACATGCATCCCCTTTTTGCACTTTATCATGTAGTTGGACCATCTTGTACACAATGAAGAACATCAACTTTGTCCAATCTTTGTAGGGAATATTTTTCACTTCTTTTCTTTCTTTCCTTTTCTTCTTCTTCTTCTTCTCTTTTTTTCTTTTTTCTTTTTTTTTTTCACACTTTCCATTCATCATCATTTTTTTTTCAGTGGTTCTTTTCTTTGGAATCAATAGACATTTTATCATGCAATTAATTCCCACATACTCTTGACATAGGGTTCAACATGATAAACAAAAACAATGGCTTGAGGCTAATGATGTGATGTTTATAACAAAGAAAGGTTAAGGCTCAAAATTGGTTGACTAGGGGTATATGTAATGGGATGGCTTTTTAGATAGTTAAAAATGGTTAATCCTAAGTGCCCTTATCATTTCAATGCATAAATCCACAATGTGATCTCAACATGCATAACAAAGCAAGTTCTAGAATGAACATACCATATATGACAACACTCAACAAAGAAATATGTGAGCAATGAAAATAAAATGCTCATAGGCTCAAATACTCACAATGGGTTCATTATATCAAATATTGCACATTCTCATTCAATTCAATCATCAAAATCAACAAGATGCTTTAAAAATTTTAAAAACAAAGACTAATCATACTTGCCTCGTTCATACATTCCAACCCAAATCACTAATGCATATAACTCAAAATTATTCTAAATGAGTATCAAAAGAGTGAGGAATGTGAAAGAAGATATCAAAATGTCAACCTTATAAAATTGATACTAGCAATCAAAATTTTGGACAAAAATTTAATCAAAATTTGGACAAAAATTTAAGCACAAAATTTCATGTACCGCACCCCCAACTTAAAATTTAGCATTGTCCTCAATGCTACAAAGAACTAAAAAAAGTATAGCAATTAAAGAGACATAAGAAAATGAAGGGTTAGGAAACTGCCCTGTTTTGAATAGCTTCGAAGAGGAATTTCTTTTAGGTACCAAAACAACTCCAAAAATTCTGAAATTTTGTGGATAGGAAGCTGGAGAAATCCTCTACTTTCCTGTAAAATTTCAGCACAAAAAACCATTGGGAAGGCCTTGAACCAGATTTATCTTCTAACTGATGCAGCAAAATTGTATGAATGCTCTCTTTCTTCTTCTTCTCTAAAAAACAAATAAAATAAAATAAAAAAAAATTAATAATAATTAAAAAAAAAACAAATAAAAATAAATAAGTAACACAATAAAAAAAATAAATAAATAAAAATCACACAAAACTAAAATAAGAAAGGTAAAAGAACTTGGGTTGCCTCCCAATTAGCGCTTGCTTTATAGTCTTCAGCGGGACTTTCTCTGTTCGCCTCAATTTGCATCCACCAAGGTGCTAGTGCACTTTTGAAAGTCCACTCCACCTTCGATATAAGCCTTGAGTCTCTGACCATTTACTTTGAACCTTCTATCTTCGCTTTGAATTTCAACAGCGCCATAGGGGAACACTTGCACAACTGTAAAGGGTCCAGACCACCTCGATCGAAGTTTCCCCGGAAATAATTTCAACCTTGAGTTGTATAGGAGTACCTTCTGACCCGGATGAAATTCTCGATGCAAAATGTGCTTGTCATGCCAAGCCTTTGTTTTCTCCTTATACATCTTGGCATTCTCATACGCCCCTTGACGGAATTCATCCATCTTATCCAATTAGAGTAGTCTTTTCTCATCTGAGGCTTTTCCAAGGTCTTCATATGGCCTTTTTATGAACACAGGTGCTAAGGCCTCAAGTTGTTTGGAGCATGTATCGACCTCTTGATTTTTAGAAATCTTTATCCCCACAAGACATGCTTCCATTGGATCATTTGGATGGCTTGCTTCGAATTTTTCTTTAGTGCACCTATCAATTGTATCCACCTTCATACAATTGTCTATCTCACTCGGAAATTTCAATGCTTTAAAGACATTGAAAGTGACTTGCTCATCTTGAACCCTCATGGTTAATTGCCCTTTTTGCACATCTATTAGGGTCCTTCCCGTAGCTAAGAAAGGTCTACCAAGAATAATCGGAATTTCTTGGTCTTCCTCCATGTCAAGTACAATGAAATTAGCCGGGAAGATAAATTTATCCACCTTGACGAGCACATCCTCTATAATACCTCTTGGGTATTTTAATGATCTATCTGCCAATTGCAAGGTAACTGTGGTGGGTTTGGCTTCTCCTAAGCCAAGTTTTCTGAACACAGAGAGGGGCATAGGATTAATACTTGCACCAAGATCACACAAGGCTTTATCAAAATAAGAATTTCCTATAGTGCAAGGGATAGCAAAACTCCCTGGATCTTTAAGTTTAGGAGGAAGCTTTTTCTGCAAAATGGCACTGCACTCTTCAAGAAGTGCAATATCTCATATTCTTCTAGCTTTCTTTTGTTGGAGAGGATCTCTTTCATGAACTTCACATAGCTAGGCATCTGTTCCAAAGCATCAGCAAAAGGAATATTAATATGTAATTTCTTAAACACATCAAGAAATTTAGAAAATTGCTTATCTAGCTTTTGCTTTTGGAATCGCTGAGGATATGGCATAGGTGGCACATAAGGAGGTGGATTATCTGGAAACAACTTCGACTTGGGTTTCGCAACTTCTTCAGTTTGTTCCTCAGATTTTTCAGACTGCACTTCCACTGCTTCTTGTTTGGACTTTTTCTGTGTCACAGGTTCAGGTAACTCTTTGCCACTTCTTAGTGTAATTGCCTTCACTTGTTCCCTAGGGTTGATTTCTGTAGACTAGGCAAAGACCCTTGTGGTCGAATTTAATGATCTAGCAATTTGTCCCATCTGAACCTCCAAATTTCTGATGGATGCCGAATGATTTTTCAATGTGGCTTCAGTCTTTGTCATGAATTGAGATGTGTTCATGCTCAATTGAGCGAGAGCATCTTCTAAAGACACCTTTTGTGCTGGCGGTGGAAGTGGCTGTAGAGGCTGAAATCCCGGAGGTTTTTCAGGAGGCTGATTATTTCTCCAAGAAAAGTTAGGATGGTTTCTCCATCCCGGATTGTATGTGTTGGAGTAGGGATTATATTGTACATTTGAATTCCCCACAAACTGAGCCTGTTCCATCTGAGATTGAGCGAAAGGATTGCCCACTTGACAATTAACACTAGGATGAGGTCCACCACAAATATCACAAGCTTCTGGATGAGCATGAATGGCATTTGCATTAAGTGTACTAAGTTGCTTTGACAGTGTAGCAACTTGGGCTGATAGTGCAGTGAGGGCATCAACCTCATACTTACCATTATTTTTCTGTAGTGTGGATCTCCCTAAAGACCATTGATAATCTGTAGATGCCATCTCTTCCAAAAGTGCATGTGCTGCCTCATATGTCTTCCCCATTAAAGAACCTCCCACGCAAAGATCTACAAGTATCTTGGTTGATCGAGTCAACCTGCTATAAAAGTCTGCAATCAGTAACCAATCTGGGATACCATGATGAGGGCATGCTCGTAGCAAATCTTTATACCTCTCCCATGCTTCAGAAAGTGATTCCATCTCATTCTGAGTGAATGTGGTGATCTCATTCCTCATCTTTGCCGTCTTGGTAGGTGGAAAATATTTTGTCAAAAATTTCTGCCTACACATGTCCCACGTGGTGATTGCTCCTGCTGGCAAAGAAAGCAACCAACTCTTGGCCCTATCCCTCAGTGAGAATGGAAAAAGCCTCAATCTAATGGCATCATCAGAAACGCCATTTATTTTCAATGTGGCACAAATCTCAAGAAAATTGATTATGTGAGCATTAGGGTCCTCATGTGCCAACCCAGTAAACTGATTTGCTTGAACCATCTGGATTATGCCTGACTTTAATTCAAAATTATTTGCAAGAATAGCTTGGAGGTATGACACTGTGGAGGTCATATGTGGCAGTAGGCAAGGCATAGTCACGTAATGCTCTAGTGTTTGCATTAGCGACCGGGAGTGTGTTCTCTTCAGGTTCAGCCATAGTGTTATGAGAGTGTGCAGAAGCTTCTCTCTTCTTTCTATTCAAACGACAAGTCTTTTCTAGTTCTTGATCCAATGGGAGGAGATTATCACTTCCAAACCTTCTCATGCACTTCAGAACAATATCCTGAAAAATAAAAGAACACAAGTAAATAAATAAACTAAAATAATAAAAGTTCAAATTAAAGCTAGAACTACTTGGTATCGATAATAATAAAATCAAATTAATCCCCGGCAGCGGCGCCAAAAACTTGTTGCGGATTTTACACGCAAGTGCACGTGATCGTTAACAAGTAATATAGAGTGAATATAATTTATCGGTCCCACAGAGACTAATGAATTATAAAATACCGAAATTAAAATAGCTCTAACTTTATTTGAAGAAAAACATATTTTATGAAAAAGGTAAATTAAAAGTAATTTTAAAACTTAATTAAAACTAAAATTTAAAACTAAACAAAGCAAGTTAATGGATTAAATTGATGAAAGATCTAGGGTTTTCGATTTCACCTTAACTAATCCATCCTAATATTAATCTATTTCTATAATCTAATTTAATTTCCTGGTTGATAGTCGAGACTCCCTAATTTATTTATTAGTCCCTCCCGAGATCTAATAAAAATCCTCCTAATTGCTAATTCATCATATTCCTATGTGAATTACAACAATTATGAAGTCATTAATTTCTATGGATTCTCATGTAGCGACTACACAAACCATGCAGGTATATTCCTATCCTACATGCAATTCATGGCATTTATCTCAATGAACTTGACACATAACTCCCCTTCCAGTTCGTTATGATTAACAAATCATCTAATTAGTGATCAAGAAATTAGAAGCATTAAGCACAAAGATAAATACTCAACCATAGAAAATTAAATCAAATTATATTAATAGAAAAATATTAAGACTTCATAGTTAGGCTACATCGAAACCCTAGAAAAAGAATTTAGTTCATATTAATATAAAAGAATATCACCAAAAATTTAAACATGATTGAAAAGAAAAATAAAAGATTAAATCCAAACAAAAGCCGTAGATGATTGGTACTTAAAAATAATACTTAGCCAAAAATTTCATGACAAAATACAAAACTTAAATTACTAAAATTGCTAAATAAAACTAAAACTAAAACAATAAAAGAAAGCTAAAATTGATAACTAAAATAAACTAAAGAAAACAAGAAGAAGACAAAAACAGCATAAAATATGTGAGGGAAGAAATTGCTCCTGCTTTGTTTCCTGCCCGCAAGCTTCCAAAGAGAAAGGAGTTGGCTGCTGACTTTTGTCTTCTCTGCACCCAAGTCCAATCTAGTGGCTGCTCACTCAACTTATTAACTAACTAACTAAAGCAAACAAGAACAGAACGACGGGTAGTCCAGGAAGAATAACAAGAAGACGACTGAAATTCTGCTAAGAAAAAGAAAAACCCGAGAAAAGAAGTTGAAGTCTGAAGACCGAGAAGAAGCTGCTGAAGAAAACCGAGGATAAGAAGATAAATTGTACTGACGAAAACCGAGAGGAAGCTGCTGACCTTGCTAAACTACTGAAAAGAACAGAAAACGAAGGAGAAGAAAGTTCGCTGCTCTAAGCTAATGCAAGAAAACAGAAAGAAAAAGAGTTTGGCTAAAACTGAAGCTAACTAAAGGAAGAAACGAAAAACTGGATGGATGTGCTACTACTACTCCTAACTAATGAGAAGAAAAGAAAAACAAAGGAATAGAAGAGTGGGTTCCATCTTGTTGTTCTCGGTTGTCTTCTTTATATAGAGCCAAAGGTTGGTTGTTTCTTTCTAAATCTTGCAAACCCGATTCCTTCTTTGCTTTGCTCTTTGTCTTCAACTTTAACTTGGTCTCTTTTATTTCCAAATTCCAACCATATGTTGTTTCCAAATTAGTTTGCAGCTTAAGTCTTTCTTTCTTGCCCGAAGTGTAGCAGACTTTGTGAGAAATACACCACTATGAAATCTTACTAGTTGTTCTGGGGAGTCTATTTCTAACTTTTGCAGGACCGGTGTCATATATTAATTAAGCTACAGTGATTTTAAAATTTGAAAATTAATTAACAGTAATCGTGAATAGTAATGACGTGAATAGTAAATGTGAATAGTAATCATGAATAGTAAATGTGAATAGTAACGATGAATAGTAAAACGTGAATAGTGAAAAATAATGATTATGGTACTTAAAATGATCAGCAAATCGAGATGAATAAAACACTTACTTTATTGAACTTGGATATTGAAATTTGATTACAGAAAAGATCCTTGAAATGAAAGTGGAAAATATGAATAGTACAAGAGTTTGTATTCTGAAGTTGGAAATTCTAAGGGAATTGGTTACTAATTTGGACGATGGAATTTTTCTTTCTAGATTGGAAGGTTTTTGTAAGACTTCTTTGTCAGATTCGGGATTTGTCATGCGATTTGTCAGGTGTTTCTTCGAGGATTACCTCTGAATTTATAGGAAATTTTCTGTCTATCTTTATCCTAGGCTTTTGGACTTTTTACACATCTAAAGCGTAGGTTGGATAGCCTTTTTGATATTTTTGCTTTTTGAAGACTTTTGCTTTCTAAGTCTTGCCCGAAGCTTCCAATTTTGCAATTTTTCTTCATCACCTGATTTTGACTGAGTCTTGCATTATTTGTTCCTGCAGACTTTGTCTTTGAACTTTTTGAATCCTTATCTACTTCCGGCTTTTTGAATGGAGACACCTGTCTGAATACTGTTGAGGTTGATCTTATCCGCTTGGAATCTGTTGAGCTGATCTTATCTTCTTGTTGAAAAGTTGTTTGCAATTATGTGCCGACAAGGGACCTACTCTGCGTTTTGGAAAATAGAGTTTTCTGACTGTCCCCACTTCACGTGCTTGAATAGCTTTAATCATCTTGCCGTTGCCGACTTTTTGAATGAAGACTGTCCTTGATTGCTTCATGGCGAAGGAATCTGAATTGGTGTACCGGCCGAAGCTTGTAATCTAACTCTTTCGCGAAGTTTTCTTGAGATTGTCTTCCAAAGTATTGGAAATCAATCAATTTTGGATCTTTAGGCATTGGTTTGATTGGAGAATAAAAAGGCAAAGCTGGTAGTTTTCCTTTTCGCTTATCAGAATCTTCAAAAAACGCTTGCATTTGATGTTGGTGTTTGACCCACCAATTGAGTGTAGTGGCATGATAGCGGTTTTTCTGCTTTTGCTCTATTTTGGTGCAAGGATTAATACACTTTGGTAATTTCTTCGGCTGAAATGAACCAGTCTCTCGATTTTGAATGATATGAGTGACATTATAAATGCTTGAAAGTCTAGGAACTCTTTCAAGTAGGCATGGGTTTGAATTATCGGATTCGGCTCGGACTAACCAATATGGTTCTATTTGAGGAACTTTCTTCATTGAATCCTGCAAAACAGAAAATTGTTAGTGTATAAAACAATGGTTCTTTGAGCTGGTGGTCCGCCAAATAGTTCTGAAGATGATCCTTTGGATGAATGGCTGCTACTTGAGCTTGAGGGGCCGTTCATATTTATTGAGTTGTCTGTCAATTGTGACGAGGAATTGATGGATGATACTTTGAATCTTGGAGGTCAAGGGTATTTTGTGTAGGATAAGGAATGGGGTTTGCAATATTTATCTTGAAATTCCTGTTAGAAATTCACGTGTTAAGAAATCAGGCAAACAATTCTCCTCACCTTTGATGTATTCAATATCAAAATCGAATACAGATAGGATAGCCTGCCATCGTGCAAAAATCTGTTTTGAAACTATATTTTGAACATCTTTTGTTAAGACATCTTTTGCAGATTTGCAATCAATACGTAATAGAAATTTTTGATAATATAAATCATCTTGAAATTTTGAAATACATAAAACAATAGATAAAATTTCTTTTTTAATAGTTGAATAATTTTTTCTGGCTCCACTCCAGACACCACTATGAAATCTTACTAGTTGTTCTGGGGAGTCTATTTCTAACTTTTGCTTGAGAATGCCTCCATATCCTGCTTCTGAAGCATCAGTCTCTACTATCATCTTAATGGCTTTTCGATTTGGAATAACTAGACACGGAAGACTTTTTATTTGTCTTTTAATGTCTTGAACCACCTTAGTATGGACTTCTGTCCATGCTGGAGGGGTTTTCTGTAATCTTTGAAATAGAGGATTACATTTCTGTCTAAGTTTTGGAAAGAAATCAGAAATGTAATTTAAACATCCTAAAAATCTTTGCAATTGATTTTTATCTTTAATCTCAACTGGAAATTTTTCTGTAAATTCTAAACTTCTATTAATTGGAATAATTGTTCCTAAATGAATATTATGACCTAAAAACCTAACATTGGTTTGAAATAATGTCATTTTAGTGGCTGAAACTACTAAACCATTTCTTTTTACTATTTTGGAAAATATTTCTAAGTGTTTAAAATGTTTATCTATATTTTCTGAAAATACTAATACATCATCAATATAGACAATCATAAAAGTTGAATAAGGATTGAATATATCATTCATAATATTTTGAAATTCTGAAGGAGCATTTTTTAATCCGAAAGGCATAACATTCCATTCATAGTGTCCAAAACGAACTGTGAATGCAGTCTTATACCTATCTTTTTCTGCTATTTGAATTTGCCAGTATCCTGACTTCATATCAAATTTTGAAAATACTTTAGCATTGAATAATCTATTCAATAAATCTCTTTTATTTGGAATAGGGTATCTAATCCATTTTAATACTTTATTTAATGGCTTGTAATTAATAGCTAATCTAGGTACTCCTCTTTCTTTTTCAGCTTGATTCATGACATAGAAAGCTGGACAAGACCAAGGAGATTTTGAGTGTCTTATTAATTTTTTATCTAATAATGTCTTAATTTCTTGCTTACAAGTTTCTAATAATTCTTGATTCATTTGAATAGGCCTAGCTTTTGTCTTAATATCTTTTTCTAGGAATCCTTCTTCAAATGGTAATTCTACCTCATGTTTCTTTCTATCCCAAAAAGCATTAGGTAGATCTGCACAAATTTCCTTCTTAAATTTATCTTCTACTTCAATAATTTTTCTTTTGATACTATTATTTTTTAATTGATCTTCTATTCTAGCATATGAATGTTCTTCTTGTAAAAATCCTATTTGACTCTTAATATGACTAATATTATTTATTTGTTTAAATATTGAGCACTTTTGAATTAAATCTGTTTCTTTTTGTCTTTTAGGAGAAATAAAATTAAATGAAATCTTCCTACCCATGATTTTTGTATGAATACCTTCAGTATCTACTTTGATAGGGTTAATTTGATGTAAAAATGGTAATCCTAAAATTAAATCTTGAGTTATATCGTCTACTACATAACATAAATTTTTAATGCAATACTCATCATTGCATACATTTAAAATGACTCTATGATTGACATGCAATCTACTTGAATTTGCTGCTAATAAACTTTCATTAGTTTTTTGACAATACTTTGTAGGAATTATTCCTGTTTTAATACAGTTGGCATCAGCACCACTATCTATCAAAGCGTGTACTGTGAGTTTGAAATCATTTATTCCTATGGTAACAAAACAATACCATTTTTGATACTCTATCTTATTAATCATTTGAATATACATTTTATCTGAAACTTGTTCATTATTTATTTGAATAGAACTTAAGTGTTGAATATCAGTTGCAATTTCTTTTCCTTTTGAATTACTATCTAAGTCTAAAGATATCCCATTTTTAATTAGACTTATCTTTGTATCTAATTCTAAATCTTTTGTTTTTAATTCTATTAAATCCTTTTGTAATTTTCTAACTTGTTCTTTTAATATTTTAATATCCTCTTTGACTTCATCTGGCTTTCTAATTCCTAATAATCCTTCATTTGGATATTTTTCTAATAACTTTGAAATACTGAATGGCTCTTCAAACTTTTTAGGGCTTTCTTCTTCTAATATTAAATCTCTTAATTTTTTCAAATATTCTTTTCTACATTCTTTATCATCTATTTTTTCTATCATCTCAAATAATGTTTCTTTATTGCTTTTTGAAATTACATTAATACACTTACATTTTTCTATGCTTTCTAGACTTGAATCTAAATTTATGTCATCTTGAATATTATCTTCATCTATATCTGTTTCTTCTATTAATAAAGCTATCATTTTCTTTTTGAAATCTTCTTCTTGAAATATTTCATTTATCTTTTTCTTCATTTTACATTCATTTGCCTTGTGACCAAAGCGACCACATTTCCAGCAAGTTATTGAATTATTTTCATTAGTATCTTTATTCTTATATCCTTTGTATTTCTTCTTTTTATATTTTCTATAATATTGACTATTATCATAATTCTTATGTTTCTTGAATTTTGAATGTCTTTTATATTTTTCTAACTTTCTATTTTGAGTTGAAGGGGCTTTAATTCCTTTAATGCCAAAAACTTCACAAAAGTTTCCTACTTCTTGTTTTTCTCGACCATATTTATTTTGAATCTTTAATTCTGTACATAATTCTAATCCTTCTTTTTTAATAAAAGCAAAAAACTGACCAAAAGATATTCTATTGAAATCTATGTAATCATTTCCTACTTCTTTTTGTAGTTTAGATATTATCCTTTGCGAAAATAAAGTTGGTAATCCTGTAATGAATTTTTCTTTCCAAAAAGGAGAATTAGCATCATTTCTTTTTAATACTTGAGTGAGAAATACATCTTTAAACCATCTAAAATCCGACAAAGTTGGACATCTTAAATTACTTAAGATAATTTTTGAACTAGCTAAAGTTTCTTTTGGGTTACCTATGAAATGAACTGAAATTGTAACTATCAATTGATCTACTGCATCTGATTGTTTTTCTGTAACAAATGTTTTAGTTCCATCTGCATTTGTTTTCTTTACTTCTACTTCTGTTGAATGATTCAGGACAAACACAAGGACAAATTAGAAGCATCTGCAACAAATTCAATCCAGATCAAAAACGTCTTCAAAAGAACCCCAAAGTCAAAAAGGCTATATGGCCTAACAATTCATAAGTCAAAAAGGCTATCAGGCCTATGGAGTTATCCGTTCAGCAAAAACTCTATAAATACCAACTCAAGCATCGGAGTACAGACACAGCAAATCAAACAGCAAATCCTAGAATACAGCAAGTCTTACAAAAACCTTCCAATCTAGAAAGAAAAATTCCATCGTCCAAATTAGTAGCCAATTCCCTTAGAATTTCCAACTTCAGAATACAAACTCTTGTACTATTCATATTTTCCACTTTCATTTCAAGGATCTTTTCTGTAATCAAATTTCAATATCCAAGTTCAATAAAGTAAGTGTTTTATTCATCTCGATTTGCTGATCATTTTAAGTACCATATTCATTATTTTTCACTATTCACGTTTTACTATTTATCGTTACTATTTACGTTTACTATTCATAATTACTATTCACGTTTACTATTCACGATTACTATTCACGTTTACTATTCATTAATTTTCAAAATTTAAAATCACTGTAGCTTAATTAGTATATGACACCGGTCTTGGCTGATTGATTTCCAATACTTTGGAAGACAATCTCAAGAAAACTTCGCGAAAGAGTCAGATTACAAGCTTCGGCCCGTACACCAATTCAGATTCCTTCGCCATGAAGCAATCAAGGACAGTCTGCATTCAAAAAGTCGGCAACGGCAAGATGATTAAAGCTATTCAAGCACGTGAAGTGGGGACAGTCAGAAAACTCTGTTTTCCAAAACGCAGAGTAGGTCCCTTGTCGGCACATAATTACAAACAACTTTTCAACAAGAAGATAAGATCAGCTCAATAGATTCCAAGCGGATAAGATCAACCTCAACAGTATTCAGACATGTGTCTCCATTCAAAAAGCCGGAAGTAGATAAGGATTCAAAAAGTTCAAAGACAAAGTCTGTAGGAACAAATAATGCAAGACTCAGTCAAAATCAGGTGATGAAGAAAAATTGCAAAATTGGAAGCTTCGGGCAAGACTTAGAAAGCAAAAGTTTCAAAAAGAAAAAATGTCAAAAAGGCTATCCAACCTACGCTTTAGATGTGTAAAAAGTCCAAAAGCCTAGGATAAAGATAGACAGAAAATTTCCTATAAATTCAGAGGTAATCCTCGGAGAAACACACAGCAAATCAAACAGCAAATCCCAGAATACAGCAAGTCTTACAAAAACCTTCCAATCTACAAAGAAAAATTCCATCGTCCAAATTAGTAACTAATTCCCTTAGAATTTCCAACTTCAGAATACAAACTCTTGTACTATTCATATTTTCCACTTTCATTTCAAGGATCTTTTCTGTAATCAAATTTCAATATCCAAGTTCAATAAACTAAGTGTTTTATTCATCTCGATTTGCTGATCATTTTAAGTACCATAATCATTATTTTTCACTATTCACGTTTTACTATTCATCGTTACTATTCACGTTTACTATTCACGTTTACTATTCACGATTACTGTTCATTAATTTTCAAAATTTAAAATCACTGTAGCTTAATTAGTATATGACACCGGTCCTGCCCCCAAATGCTATCAGAGCCATCTGTTCACTATTTTAGGTGTTCATAAAGCATTAGTTTAAATTAAGCTTAAGTGTTTAGCATAACCTTAATTTAAGACTTTACCTTTGATTAAGATTAAGGTAGGTTTGGCAAGCGGTTTGGTGAGCCTAGTAAGACCGTTGGTAAGCCCGAGTGTGAGGTGTTCCAGGCAGGGTGCTCCCCGTGTTCCCCGATCTTAGTCTGAAGTCAAGAGTAAACGATTAGATTATGTTATATTAAACATGGCAGCGAGATTTAGAAAAATGTTTTTGAATACTCAAGATAGAAACGGTAACTCTGACGTCGTGCAGAGTCAGGAGGTGCATATGCCTTTAGATTACTCAAATTGGTCTATTCCAGAACAAAGTATAGAATCCATCTATAAGATAGGTTCTTTAGATTTCAAAACTGCTTTTTCAATTAAAACTCATGAAGAAACAATTTCTTTACAAGAAGAATTTCAAACAATTCCATTATTAAATAAAGTTTCAATTAAAAAATATATAGACAAAGGTTATAGATATATTCATTATGGTATGATTCAACTAGCAATTAAACCTTTAGTACACATAGGTGTAGATGCTCCAATTTATTTAGCATTAAGAGACAAAAGATTAAAAGATACAAAACTTCTTTATTAAGTATGATTCAAACTAATGTTTGTAATGGTCCAACATATTTCAATTGTTGTCCAAACTTTTTTGTTGACTTAACAGATCCATTAATATTAGATTCATTGGTATTAGATATTCATTTACAAGGAGATGAATTTGAACAATTTTGTAAAAATTTTGTAATTATTTACAGAGTTTATTTTAGATTAATGAATTCTCAAATAAATACTAGATTCAACATGTTACCAACTTCAAAAGAAGAAACAGTTTTATTACATGTAGAAGCTGATAATCCAACAGTTTTTATTCCTAAAAGATTAAAGTGGAATGAAATTACAATTCCTGAACAATTTGAAATTCAAAATGCTTAACCTTCTAGAAACATAATTAGAAGAGAAATTAATAATATTATAGAAAAAGAAGATGGAACAATTTTATTAAGATTTAATTCATCCAGAGAAGGAACAAGTTCTTCAAATAATTTCAATTTACCTAGAAGATCATTTTCTGAACCATCACCATCGATAGTATCAGAAAAGCCTGCAAAATATGTTTTCAAATCTCCTATTCCAGAAATAGTCAATTCACCCCCTATGTCTCCTACAAGGTCACAAATGGGAATTAATGTTATTACTTTTGAAAAGAAAGAATTTCAAATAGATTTTAAATATTTAAATGAAGCTTTTGAAAATGAAAATAGTAAAAAGAAATTTTGGTTTATAGCATTAAATGAAGTTATTCAAGAGAAATTAAAAGAAGAATGGATTTCATATATGAAAAATATGAAATGTAATATTCTTTTACTTTCATGGTTAGAATACTGGTTTTCAAAAAATGAAGGTATTTTCAATGTTTTCAAAGAAAGTTATATTAATGTTCAGAGTAATTTATATAGAAAATGGAAGATTAATGATTATCAAGTTATTACTTCAATCCATCCACCTTTACAACCAATAAAAATTCAAGTTGATCAACAGGAAATAGAAGCTAGTCCTTTCAAGATAGGTAGGGAAGACGGAAATTCAAATGTTGTATTAGATGATATTAAAAAATTTATCAACAAAATAATTATTCAAATCAGATATTATATACTATAGCTAATCAAGTAGAACACTTGTCTACTAAGATAGATTCAATTACTAAGGAAACCCCTAGATTTCCAAATGAAATAGCTAGTCCTCATTTCAAAACAAGAAGTGTTTCTCATGAATTAGAGGAAGATTTAATTAAAAATAAAATGCAAAATAGTTTGATAAATAGAATAACTCAAAGTATTCAAGCTGATAAAGCTAGTACTTCAGAAAATAGAATTAATTGTTTAGAAATAGAAAGAAAAATGACAGAATCAGAATTAGATGATAATTCAAGTGAAGATTCAGATAATTCAAAGATACAAAAGATTAATAATGTAGAACAAGAATTTAGAGAAAATTCAGAAGTAGAAATCAATAGAATAAAAAGATAGAAAAATTATAGAAATTGGAATTCAATGAATACAAGAAATTATTATCCTAGACCTACTCCCCCAGATATTCAATATGAAGAAAGAAAACAATTCAAAACAAGTTCATATGATGGAAATTCTGTCTATGAATGGAACATAGATGGAAAATCAGAATATGAAATATTAAATACATTGCAAGAAATGGGAATGGCTAAAACAGCCTACAAAACATTAGGATTAACAGAAGTAAATACTGCAACAGCATTAATTGTAGGATTTTCAGGACAATTGAAAAATTGGTGGGATAATTTGTTAACTTTAGAAGAAAAACAACAAATATTAAATCATTCATGAAATAAAAGTAGAGAAAACAAATGCAGAGATGGAACTAAAACATTTGTTACGTAAAAACAATCGATGATAGATCAATTGATAGTTACAATTTCAGTTCATTTCATAGGTAACCCAAAAGAAACTTTAGCTAGTTCAAAGATTATGTTAAGTAATTTAAGATGTCCAACTTTGTCAGATTTTAGATGGTATAAAGATGTATTTCTCACTCAAGTATTAAAAAGAAATGATGCTAATTCTCCTTTTTGGAAAGAAAAATTCATTACAGGATTACCAACTTTATTTTCGCAAAGAATAATATCTAAATTACAAAAAGAGGTAGGAAATGATTACATAAATTTCAACACAATATCTTTCGGTCAGTTATTTGCTTTTATTAAAAAAGAAGGATTAGAATTATGTACAGAATTAAAGATTCAAAATAAATACGGTAGAGAAAAACAAGAAGTAGGAAACTTTTGTGAAGTTTTTGGTATTAAAGGAATTAAAGCCCCTTCAACTCAAAATAGAAAATTAGAAAAATATAAAAGACATTCAAAATTCAAGAAACATAAGAATTATGATAATAGTCAATATTATAAAAAATATAAAAAGAAGAAATACAAAGGATATAAAAATAAAGATATTAATGAAAATAATTCAATAACTTGCTGGAAATGTGGTCGCTTCGGTCACAAGGCAAATCAATGTAAAATGAAGAAAAAGATAAATGAAATATTTCAAGAAGAAGATTTCAAAAAGAAAATGATAGTTTTATTAATAGAAGAAACAGATATAGACGAAGATAATATTCAAGATGACATAGATTCAGATTCAAGTTTAGAAAGCATAGAAAAATGTAAGTGCATTAATGTGATTTCAAAAAGTAATAAAGAAACATTATTTGAGATGATAGAAAAAATAGATGATAAAGAATGTAGAAAAGAATATTTGACAAAATTAAGAGATTTAATATTAGAAGAAGAAAAACCTAAAAAGTTTGAAGAACCATTTAGCATTTCAAAATTATTAGAAAAATATCCAAATGAAGGATTATTAGGAATTAGAAAGCGGATGAAGTCAAAGAAGGTATTAAAACATTAAAAGAACAAGTTAAAATTACAAAAGGATTTAATAGAATTAAAACAAAAGATTTAGAATTAGATGCAAAAATAAGTCTAATAAAGAATGGAATTACTCCAGAAGATTCTTCAAAAGGAAAAGAAACTGATATTCAAGACTTAAATTCTATTCAAATAAATAATGAACAAGTTGCAGATAAAATGTATATTCAAATGATAAATAAAATAGAGTATCAAAATGGTATTGTTTTGTTACCATAGGAATAAATGATTTCAAACTCACGAGACACGCTATGATAGATAGTGGTCTTGATGCAAACTGTATTAAAGCAGAATAATCCCTACAAAATATTGTCAAAAGACTAATGAGAGTTTATTAGCAGCAAATTCAAGTAGATTACATGTCAATCATAGAGTCATTTTAAATGTATGCAATGATGAGTATTGCATTAAAAATTTATGTTATGTAGTAGACGATATAACTCAAGATTTAATCTTAGGTTTACCATTTTTACATCAAATTAACCCTATCAAAGTAGATACTGAAGGTATTCATACAAAAATCATGGGTAGGAAGATTTCAATGGATTTTATTTCCCCAAAAAGACAGAAAGAAATAGATTTAATTCAAAAGTGCTCAATATTTAAAAAAATAAATAATATTAGTCATATTAAGAGTCAAATAGGATTTTTACAAGAAGAACATTCATCTGACTCTAAGTTTCAGAAAGAAATTTTATCCATTGTTTTATGCATTTCACAATTTCATGTTCAATCAGTTCTATTACCTATTTTTGCAAGAACACAGAATTTTGCAAAATGGCAAGCTATCCTATCTATATTCAATTTTGCTATTGAATATCTCAAAGGTGAGGAGAGTTGTTTGCCTAATTTTAAACTTGTGAATTTTAGCAGGAATTTCAAAATGAGTTCAATCAAGAAAGAAGGTGATTCCAAAAAACTTCCACTTATTCATTTAACCTCATCAAATAGATTTCAATCCCTTTCTGATTACCCTCCATTAAATTTTGCTCAAGCTTTAGAGGCCCCTTATCAAAAGAATGCCATTCAAAGGAACACTCCACCAAGTCAAACTCAATCTCCACCAGCCACTTCAAGCTCCAATCTTACCTATTTTAAAAAAATAATAATAATTGAGCCACTTTACCTTACTCGTTTTATTCAAAATCCAGACTTCCAAACCTTTTCAAAATACATTGAACAAATCATTCATCCAGATTGCAACTGGATAACATTCAATGCTGAAAAAGATATTTCATTCTATCTTCTGGTTTTGATTGATTCAGGATCAGTAGATATCAAGCATAATTTAGATCCAAAAGATTCCAATAGAGTTGCCTATTCAAAAGCCATTATCAAAAAGATTTGTTCTTTTGATGAGTGGGGAAGTCATTCTCTACTAAATCATTTACAACAGATACTCAATTTAGAGGATACACGTACCAGGATTACTTAGAGGCTTGGTACAAAGCTTTTTACCTTAGACCATTCAATCATTCATGGTTCTTTACTTTTCATAAAACCTTTTCCACTCAAGTACCTTCTATTCCAATTTGGTTTTATAATTGGTGGATATATCTTGGATGCACTGAAGATATTTATCCCCCCGAGACTCAAATGGCCTACAAATTATTCATTCGAAAAACAGAAGGAAGAATTTCAGATTACATGCAGCCAATTCAATTTCATATCATGTTCAAAGTCCCATGGATATTCTGTTGGAGTTACAAAATTCATTCATTCCATCCCAAACCATATCCCATGTCCTTGGTTCGGGAATTCAAAATCAAATGGTGGACTCAAGTTTCAATTACTCAAGAAACGGTGGCGGCACAATTTTCTGGTGCGCATCAGATTCCACAGACGGGAATAAAGATTCAATCACCAAAGCAGGCTCAAGGACCACCCTTGGCGGTACCAGTAACTATTGCAAAAGCAAATGAGACAATTCAAAAACATGAAAAGAAAAAAGGAAAAATTACAAAAAGCCAAATTCCATCTGTGCCAGAACTAGTCCAAAAGGATAAAGAGATGGCTGAGGGCTGGGCACAATATCAAGAATTCATGCAGTTTATGCAATTCAAAGAAAAAGCAAAATCAATGTCTATCAATAGCAAGGCCTCATCGGAAGGATCATCCACAGATCCATTCGGCGGTCCCTTAGCTCAAGACCCCTTTGATTTATAAACTCACAAATTTTCTGTTTTGCAGGATTCAATGAAGAAAGTTACTCAAACAGATGTACACTGGGAAATCTCAGAATGTTCAGATTCAGAAGAATCAGCAGATTCAAAGTATGAAATCAAAAGAATCCCCAGAATTTCAAGTGTTTACAATGTTGCTCAAACCACTCAAAATCGAGAGATTGGATCATTTCAACCAGCCAATTTATTCAAATGTATTTACCCTTTCGGTGAAGAATCTCAAATGAAGCAAAATAGAGACTATGTTCAAAGACTAAGAAGAGCAATCAAAGAAGACAATCAATGGCAAGAAATTCAAGAATTCATGGAAAACTGGGTTCCAAGACTTAGCGAAAAACCACCAGTTTACTCTCAATCACCAATTCCAGATCAAGACGCCTCAAGTTCTGCTACTCCAGAGGATTCAACTTCTTCAAGATCTCAAGCAAGATTTCAAAATAGATTTTACTTAAAAACCTTTATTCCAGAGGACGACTTCTTTGAAGATCAGCTTCCTTCGCCATGAAGCAATCAAGGACAGTCTTCATTCAAAAAGTCGGCAACGGCAAGATGATTAAAGCTATTCAAACACGTGAAGTGGGGACAGTCAGAAAAGTCTGTTTTTCAAAACGCAGAGTAGGTCCCATGTCGGCACATAATTACAAACAACTTTTCAACAAGCAGATAAGATCAGCTCAAAAGTCTTCAACCGGATAAGATCAACCTCAACAATCAGACAGGTGTCTTCATTCAAAAAACCGGAAGTAGATAAGGATTCAAAAGGTTCAAAAGGTCCAAAGACCAAGTCAAAATTGATTCAGGACAAACACAAGGACAAATTAGAAGCATCTGCAACAAATTCAATCCAGATCAAAAACGTCTTCAAAAGAACCCCAAAGTCAAAAAGGCTATATGGCCTAACAATTCATAAGTCAAAAAGGCTATCAGGCCTATGGAGTTATCCGTTCAGCAAAAGCTCTATAAATACCAACTCAAGCATCGGAGGACATACACAGCAAATCAGACAGCAAATTAGACAGCAAATCCCAGAATACAGCAAGTCTTACAAAAACCTTCCAATCTAGAAAGAAAAATTCCATCGTCCAAATTAGTAACCAATTCCCTTAGAATTTCCAACTTCAGAATACAAACTCTTGTACTATTCATATTTTCCACTTTCATTTCAAGGATATTTTCTGTAATCAAATTTCAATATCCAAGTTCAATAAACTAAGTGTTTTATTCATCTCGATTTGCTGATCATTTTAAGTACCATAATCATTATTTTTCACTATTCACGTTTTACTATTCATCGTTACTATTCACGTTTACTATTCATAATTACTATTCATGATTACTATTCACATTTACTATTCACGTCATTACTATTCACGATTACTGTTCATTAATTTTCAAAATTTAAAATCACTGTAGCTTAATTAGTATATGACACCGGTCCTACCCTCAAATGGTATCAGAGCTTTCTGTTCACTATTTTAGGTGTTCATAAAGCATTAGTTTAAATTAAGCTTAAGTGTTTAGCATAACCTTAATTTAAGACTTTACCTTTGATTAAGATTAAGGTAGGTTTGGCAAGCGGTTTGGTGAGCCTAGTAAGACCGTTGGTAAGCCCAAGTGTGAGGTGTTCCAGGCAGGGTGCTCCCCGTGTTCCCCGATCTTAGTTTGAAGTCAAGAGTAAACGATTAAATTATGTTATATTAAACATGGCAGCAAGGTTTAGAAAAATGTTTTTGAATACTCAAGCTAGAAACGGTAACTCTGACGTCGTGCAGAGTCAGGAAGTGCATATGCCTTTAGATTACTCAAATTGGTCTATTCCAGAACAAAGTATAGAATCCATCTATAAGATAGGTTCTTTAGATTTTAAAACTGCTTTTTCAATTAAAACTCATGAAGAAACAATTTCTTTACAAGAAGAATTTCAAACAATTCCTTTATTAAATAAAGTTTCAATTAAAAAATATATAGACAAAGGTTATAGATATATTCATTATGGTATGATTCAAGTAGCAATTAAACCTTTAGTACACATAGGTGTAGATGCTCCAATTTATTTAGCATTAAGAGACAAAAGATTAAAAAGATACAAAACTTCTTTATTAAGTATGATTCAAACTAATGTTTGTAATGGTCCAATATATTTCAATTGTTGTCCAAACTTTTCTGTTGACTTAACAGATCCATTAATATTAGATTCATTGGTATTAGATATTCATTTACAAGGAGATGAATTTGAACAATTTTGTAAAAATTTTGCAATTATTTACAGAGTTTATTTTAGATTAATGAATTCTCAAATAAATACTAGATTCAACATGCTACCAACTTCAAAAGAAGAAACAGTTTTATTACATGTAGAAGCTGACAATCCAACAGTTTTTATTCCTAAAAGATTAAAGTGGAATGAAATTACAATTCCTGAACAATTTGAAATTCAAAATGCTCAACCTTCTAGAAACATAATTAGAAGAGAAATTAATAATATTATAGAAAAAGAAGATGGAACAATTTTATTAAGATTTAATTCATTCAGAGAAGGAACAAGTTCTTCAAATAATTTCAATTTACCTAGAAGATCATTTTCTGAACCATCACCATCGATAGTATCAGAAAACCCTTCAAAATATGTTTTCAAATCTCCTATTCCAGAAATAGTCAATTCACCCCCTATGTCTCCTACAAGGTCACAAATGGGAATTAATGTTATTACTTTTGAAAAGAAAGAATTTCAAATAGATTTTAAATATTTAAATGAAGCTTTTGAAAATGAAAATAGTAAAAAGAAATTTTGGTTTATAGCATTAAATGAAGTTATTCAAGAGAAATTAAAAGAAGAATGGATTTCATATACGAAAAATATGAAATGTAATATTCTTTTACTTTCATGGTTAGAATACTGGTTTTCAAAAAATGAAAGTATTTCCAATGTTTTCAAAGAAAGTTATATTAATGTTCAGAGTAATTTATATAGAAAATGGAAGATTAATGATTATCAAGTTATTACTTCAATCCATCCACCTTTACAACCAATAAAAATTCAAGTTGATCAACAGGAAATAGAAGCTAGTCCTTTCAAGATAGGTAGGGAAGACGGAAATTCAAATGTTGTATTAGATGATATTAAAAAAGTTTATCAACAAAATAATTATTCAAATCAGATATTATATACTATAGCTACTAGGTGGGTTCTACTAGGTGTGCTAGAATGCATAACGTGTGTTAGTTTTCTGCCTCATTGATGTAAGTAGTCAACAACACACAACAAGCAATCACCCCAAACTTAACATGCAAAACAAGTAGAACCACGGAAGATTGGACTACTGGATGAGACGTCGTCATAAACAAGGGTTCTACTAGATTGACAATATTGACAAACTGATACGAATTCTTACACCAAAGGATAAGAAACCGAACCTATATCAGAGTGTTGGTCCTAGTATCGTCCTCTAGGCTGAACTAAGTCTTCCTTTAGCAAGACACCATCTCCAACTTGTGAAGAAGGACCTTGCTTTTGTCCACTTGACAACCGAAGGAATTATCAAAGACCCAAGATGTGAACTTTGACTATCCTTGGAACCAAGAAGCACACTCAAATTGTTGAGGGAAAGAAACTCAACAAGATAGCTTAAACATGAACCTAAGAGGCTATCCTCAAAGACTCAAAGCAAGTTCTAGACTAGAACTCTAAGAAAAGCTACAAAGCTCTCAAGTTTGTATTGTCAAAATTCTTCCCCCTTTCATTGTGGCTGAATGCCTCTATTTATAGTTTACAAGTTGTAAGAATTAAGAAAGCCATTCCCTAGTTGGATTAGCTTTTTAGGAAACTAACTAAAAAAATAATTACTAAAAAGAATAACTACTCTAAGAAAAAAGGAAATAAAACAGCAAGTAGTTGCCTAAAACTAATCAAGTGTGTTGGCTGAATTCTGCTTGAGCAGAATTTCCTATTCAGCTTTCTTACTCCATTTTGGAAGTTTCTCCAATTCTTCATGGCTATGGATTTGGTAACTTCTAAACTTGATTTTGAGCAGAATTTCAACTCCATACCATTTCCTATTTTCGGCCACTTCACTCCAAGTTGGACTTGGCATTTGATCCCTCATTTTCAATGCTAAGTAGAGTGATAATTTGTGACTGAAATTCAGCCATCTTAGCTGCCACTTGAGCTTCCAATAACTCATTTATTAGTGTTACCAGAGCAGCTTGCATTCTCTTAGTTCTCGACCTAGTCATAGGTCCTCCAATACCTTGTAATGGATCTTGTTGTGGAGTTGTAGGTGAATTTGGTTGGATGGAGTCAATGACACACAAGAAGCATCCACTAAACATAGCCTGCAAAACAAATAGAACCTGAGAAAATTAGACCAATGGATGACACATCATCGTAACCTAGGTAGGTTCTACTTGGTTGATGAGAAGCCTTAAAGGGCCAAACTTCCAAGTCCAATTGGCTTTAGGGTTTTTGTTTCCTTTTTAGTTTAAGGCTATCTTTTACTTACTTAAAGGAGCTTGGCTCCTCTTCCCCTTTAGAAATTCCCCTTTAGAAATTAGATTAGGGTTAGGATTTTAGTTGTTACCTTTTTACAATCCTTGTACCCTTATAAATAGAGGCCATTCAGCCAAGACATAATAGACATGAATAAGAAGATTTTGTGACATTACGTCCTTGAGAGTTTGAGTGATTCAATCTCTTCGTTCTTGTGAAAAACAACGGGCTTATCAAATTTGACCAATTTGTGTCGCCTTTGAGTCTTATCAATCTAGTAGAACCCTAGATTGTGGCGACGATTCATCCATTCGGTCTCAATTTCACCGGTTCTAGGATTTTGCAAGTTAAGTCTTGGGTCCTGTTTCGCTTGTTGCGTATTGCCGGCTCCATATAGCTGTGAGGTGCGCATCAGTTTGGTATCAGAGCTCTAAGTAACTTCAAAATTTTGTAGATATTTTGTTTATAGTTCCTTAGCCAAAATTCTGTTCATACTTCTTCTTGTATAGCCGAAATTCTGATTTTTCTTGTGGTAGTTAAATTAGTTGTTTAGCCCTAGTCTTCGAGACTCGATTAAACCTTTTTTTACTGCCCACTTTTTGTGTAGGTAATTTTGGTTTTGTTATTCTATATATATATATATATATATATATATATATATAAACAACCGCATAATTGGTTATTCCTGAAATTTCCAAACCTTTGCTGCCTACTGTTTTTGTTCCTCTTCATGTTGATAATTTTTTGCTGTGAATTGTTATTTTTATGGTGAAAAAATAAGAAGAAGGAGAATAAAGAACCGTGACAAAAAATTTTAAAAAAAAACAGCAAGAACAAACTCGAAAGAAAAAGAAAGAGAGAGAAGATCAAACCGGAAGAAAGAAAGAAATAAAGAAAGAAGAGAAGAAGAACAATTTCTGAATTCTTGTTTCTTACTTATTGATTCTTGAATCCTTGCTTCTAGAAATCTTGCTTCTTGAATCATTGTTGCTGAAATTTATGACCAGAATTTTGTCCAAGAAGCCGTACTATTTTCTTCTTTTTTTTGTTCCTGAATTTTTCCTTCAGCTGTACTACTTTTTTTGTCCAGACATCTTGTTGATTTGCTGCTGAATAAACCATGCTGCCTTTGTCTTGATTCATAACAGCATTCTTCACATTTATCTTAACTAAAAATTGGATTCTCTTGGCTGAAATTGTTGGACCCAAAAAAAAAAAAAATTCTGCCATCCTAAAATTTTTGATCTTGTTACCTGTACTGTCCACCTTAATTTTGTTCTTGAATTCTTGATTGAAGAAGGTGTTTAGTGTTTCAAGAATCATAGCCAAATTCTACTTGAAAGAAACGTGTGCCTTGTTGTAAAATAATCCAAGTGTGAATAACTTTCCTCATCACAATTGGATTTAGAATTGGCTAATATCACTTAGCTGAAATTTTCCACTTTTTGGCAAGTTCTTTTATCTGAAATTCTGCACTTTTTGGAAACTTTCTTGGCCAAATTTTATGCAGTTTGGTAACCCAACTTGGCCAAAATTCTGCACAAAATTTTTTTAAATTTATTTGGACGAAAATTCTGCATTTAGGCAATTGTTGTTGGACTGAAATTTTGCACTTTACTAAGCTGAAAATTCTGCTTTCTTTTGGGCAGCTTCTTTAGCTGAAATTTTGTTCTTTTGGCAATTTATCTTGACAAAAAAATTCTGCAATTTGGTAACTTTTTCTTGACTAAAATTACTATACAAAAAGGGCTGCAAGAATTGTTGTCTATTTTGACTATATTTCCTTTCTTGAAAGTTACATTCCTTTAGATAATTTTTATATTTGTTTCCTTTTTAGGTGTCATATTTGTTTCCATTTTTATTCTATATTTTCTTTCCTTTTTAGGGTCCTTATCCAAGATGATTTAAGTTTTTATAGTTTCCTAATTTGTTAACCTTTTTTAAGTCTTAGTTCCTACATTCTTATTGAGCTATCCTTGGTCGAAATTTCCTCAAGGGTTGATAAAGATTGTTGTTCCAAGTAAGAACTTAGAGAGAGATTATTTGAGTGAGGGGTGAGACATACAAAAATAACCGAGAGCTTACTCATATACACCCTTACTATAAATCATTCCATATTCTTGTTGTTTCTTTTTGTACTAACCTTTTACAGGAATCATGTCAAAAGAAAGTGTAGCTCCAATCGACCAAAACACTCTCCTAGATTGGATGGAAACCATGAGCCGATTTTGTTCCAAGTTGGATAATCAACTTAAGGCTTTGCAACTGAAGCTTCAAGCTAATGGCGATAAGATGGAACAATTGGCTAAATCCATCAATGAGTCCTCAAAAAGAAAGTCAAAATCTAAGAGGAAAAGTTCTTCAAATTCTGATGAAAGTGAAGATTCCGACGGGGCTTCTACTTCCCATAGAGGTCGAAACCGAGTTAATAAAGTTGATAGAAATTTGGGAAGCATCAAAATGAAAACTCCAACCTTCCAAGGTAGTGGAGTTCCCGAAGCATACTTAAAATGGAAAAAAAAAGGTTGAAAGGACTTATGAAGATTTCCTTTTAGACTCTATATTTCATAGGGATGTGATTTTTGGTAGTAAGTCCAATGATTCTATACCTCATTTGATTGAAGTTGACAGTGAAAAAGATACCGTCATTGGAGAAACAATTTCTACCTTGAAGATTATGCATTCAGTGGCAAGTGAAAAAGAGTCGTCAAGTGAAGAAGAAGCATTAGTGCCCATGAGATCCCTTAGTGCTCTAGCCATGGGGAATTATGAGAAAAGGGAGAACATCTGTCATATACAAGTTTATGAAGTTTCACTCCAAATTAGCAATGCAGAGAAAAATGTTCAGGAGGAAGAAAAATCTGATGCCTCAATTAAGCCAAATCCAATGAGTGAAGGTCATCAAAGCCAAGAGGTTGAGCCAGTTGATAATGTTTTGACTCTTCCAAGCCTTGATTTTGTGTTTGGAGAAAGACAAATTTCCCAATCTTCGATTCAAACTTGGATCTTTCAACGATTGGCGGTAAAACGCAATTACGAAAGTGGCTCGAGAAGAGGTAAAAATGAAAGCCATAGTTTTCCCTTGCCAAAGTATTTCTTCTTCTCCTTAAGGGGGTCAAAGTATGTTGATTTCATCCCAAGGATATTGTTGAAGATTCGAGGACGAATTCTTTCGAGGAGAGGGGGAATGATGAGATCCCGAGAGTTGTTCAACCGAACACTAATTTTGCCTTGACCGAATTCTAGTGTGATATTAGGCCAAGATTATTTAATTAATTTTTTTGGCTTTATTTTAGGAATTCATTCATTCTTGAAGGGCCAAAATGCGAATAATTAATGGTGCTATGAATAGTGTCGTGAATAGTAAAATTATTAGGTAATTTTTAGTAGCCGAATTTGTAAGCTTGAAGGAAGCCTTAAAGGGCCAAACTTCCAAGTCCAATTGGCTTTAGGGTTTTTGTTTCCTTTTTAGTTTAAGGCTATCTTTTAGTTACTTAAAGGAGCTTGGCTCCTCTTTCCCTTTAGAAATTCCCCTTTAGAAATTAGATTAGGGTTAGGATTTTAGTTGTTACCTTTTTACAATCCTTGTACCCTTATAAATAGAGGCCATTCAGCCAAGACATAATAGACATGAATAAGAAAATTTTGTGACATTACGTCCTTGAGAGTTTGAGTGATTCAATCTCTTCGTTCTTGTGAAGAACAACGAGCTTATCAAACTTGACCAGTTTGTGGCGCCTTTGAGTCCTATCAATCTAGTAGAACCCTAGATTGTAGCGACGATTCATCCATTCGGTCTCAATTCCACCGGTTCTAGGATTTCGGAAGTTAAGTCTTGGGTCCTGTTTCGCTTGTTGCGTATTGCCGGCTCCATATAGCCATGAGGTGCGCATCAGTTTATCCAGCTGCCGTGGATCCAGAGTTAAATTTGTGAACCTTGATGAAGTTCCTTCTACCTCCATAACCTAAACAAATACAATTTTACTATATTATTTTCAAATATAATTACGATTGCATACAGTACTAACGAAAACAAACGTTGGGTCCCTTTTGCACATGAAAAATCACCATTCAATTATTACATAAATGCTGGCACGTGATATCAAATATTACATAAACTAATACACAACATGCGATATAAAAATATTACAAATAATCCTGTAAATAAATATTAGATAAAACAATGACATACAATACTACTATCCGGCTGTCTTTCTATGTTTGGTTTTCACAGATACATGACTACCCTATCCTTAAGTCTCTCCATGTTGAGGCATGATTTCCTGTTATGTCCAATTGCTCCACATGCCTTGCACCTTTGCCGTTATGCTCGATCCATTTCATTTCTTACACGGGTAGGTCTTGGACGGCCCAGTCGATCATTAACCCTCGCACTATTGGCTACCAGATGAAAAGGTACAGAGGGCCAATATTCCTTTTGGGGTATAGGGTAAAAATGGCTTGAATATGTTTCTACTATTTTCTCCACATTATACGACCATCTACTAGGGACAAAGCAACCTTTCCTATTTAAGCGTAAACCTTTTGCGTATGGGAGTAAGGAATCTTCTAAATTTCAAACTTACCACAAGTGCATGTACGGTCGTTAAGATGTACTGTATGCAAGTTGCCTTCTTTGTTACCATGTACCCCAAAAGAGTCATTTATAGTCATCGAACTTGTCTATCATAGAAAACTTTGCATCACTAATGTCCGAATAAAAAAGAATATCAATGACAACGTTATCCATAGTAGCATCAACCGGTGGATTCAAAGTCTCATCTTCCTATTAGGTACCACCCATGTCCTTCTCCTCCTCACTATCATCGGATGATTCACCACCATTGTCTACCCAATCATTTATGGGATCACTGCGAATGTTCACATCTTGACTTGTGCTCCTAATTGTTGTCAACCTAATTATTGCTTGGCCAATTAGCTTGGAAGTAGGAAGTTCCTCGTCTAGGGTTACACGACTAGGCCCTTCATTAAAATTGCCACCATTTGGTCCCTCATTAAAAGGGACACAACTTTGACAACAATTAGGAGCACCTTGAATTAATTGTTCAAGGTGTAATTCAAGAAGAAGATTTCAAGGAGCACCTAAAATGAAGGAAAAGATAAATGAAATATTTCAAGAAGAAGATTTCAAAAGAAAATGATAGCTTTATTAATCGAAGAAACAGATATTGACGAAGATAATATGAAAGATGACATAGATTCAGATTCAAGTTTAGAAAGCATAGAAAAATGTAAATGTATTAATGTGATTTCAAAGAGTAATAAAGAAACATTATTTGAAATGATAGAAAAAATAGATGATAAAGAATGTAGAAAAGAATATTTGAAAAAATTAAGAGATTTAATATTAGAAGAAGAAAGCCCTAAAAAGTTTGAAGAGCCATTTAGTATTTCAAAATTATTAGAAAAATATCCAAATGAAGGATTATTAGGAATTAGAAAGCCAGATGAAGTCAAAGAAGATATAAAACATTAAAAGAACAAGTTAGAAAATTACAAAAGGATTTAATAGAATTAAAAACAAAAGATTTAGAATTAGATACAAAGATAAGTTTAATAAAAAATGGGAATACTCCAGAAAATTCTTCAAAAGGAAAAGAAGTCATAACTGATATTCAAGACTTAAGTTCTATTCAAATAAATAATGAACAAATTTCAGATAAAATGTATATTCAAATGATAAATAAGATAGAGTATCAAAAATGGTATTGTTTTGTTACCATAGGAATAAATGATTTCAAACTCACAGTACACGCTATGATAGATAGTGGTGCTGATGCAAACTGTATTAAAACAGGAATAATTCCTACAAAATATTGTCAAAAGACTAATGAGAGTTTATTAGCAGCAAATAATTCAAAATTCAAGAAACATAAGAATTATGATAATAGTCAATATTATAAAAAATATAAAAAGAAGAAATATAAAGGATATAAAAATAAAGATACTAATGAAAATAATTCAATAACTTGCTGGAAATGTGGTCGCTTAATGGCTAAGACGGCCTACAAAACATCAGGATTAACAGAGATTAATCTGCAACAGCATTAATAGTAGGATTTTCAGGACAATTAAAAAATCGGTGGGATAATTTGTTAACTTTAGAAGAAAAACAACAGATATTAAATCATTCAAGAGAAGTAGAAGTAGAGAAAACAAATGCAGATGGAACTAAAACATTTATTCTGAGAAAAACAATCGAATCTGATAGATCAATTGATAGTTACAATTTCAGTTCATTTCATAGGTAACCCAAAGAAACTTTAGCTAGTTCAAAGATTATGTTAAGTAATTTAAGATGTCCAACTTTGTCAGATTTTAGATGGTATAAAGATGTATTTCTCACTCAAGTATTAAAATGAAATGATGCTAATTCTCCTTTTTGGACAGAAAAATTCATTACAGGATTACCAACTTTAATTTCGCAAAGAATAATATCTAAATTGCGAAAAGAGGTAGGAAATGATTACATAGATTTGAATACAATATCTTTTGGTCAATTATTTGCTTTTATTAAAAAAGAAGGATTAGAATTATGTACAGAATTAAAGATTCAAAACAAATATGGTAGAGAAAAACAAGAAGTAGGAAATTTTTGTGAAGTCTTTGGTATTAAAGGAATTAAAGCTCCTTCAGCTCAAAATAGAAAATTAGAAAAATATAAAAGACATTCAAAATTCAAGAAACATAAGAATTATAATAATAATCAATATTACAAAAAATATAAAAGGAAGAAATATAAAGGATATAAAAATACTAATGAAAATAATTCAATAACTTGCTGGAAATGTGGTCGATTTGGTCACAAGGCAAATCAATGTAAAATGAAGAAAAAGATAAATGAAATATTTCAAGAAGAAGATTTCAAAAAGAAAATGATAGCTTTATTAATAGAAGAAACAAGCTAGAATTGGACGGACTCAAAGATTTCAACTATAAAAGGGCTTCAGTTCATTCAGAAAATCCATCGGCAAACAATTGGCAAACACAATTCCTATAGACAAAATTTCCTAGCATGCCAAAAGCTTTCTTTGTATTCCAAACTAGCCAAAATTCCATTCCAATATTCCAACTTTTGTAATTTTCCAGGTTTTATTTCAAAGATCTTTTCTGTAATCAGATTTCAATATCAAAGTTCAATAAAGTAAGTGTTTTATGCATCTCGATTTGCTGATCATTTTGAGTACCATATTCAATATTTTTTACTCTTCACGTTTACTATTCACAATTACTATTCACGCAGTTACTATTAATGTTTACTATTCACGTCATTACTATTCATTTTTACTGTTTACTAATCTTCAAAATTAAAAAATCACTGTAGCTTAATTAGTATATGACACCGGTCCTGCCCCCTGTCATATACTAATTAAGCTACAATGATTTTTTAATTTTGAAAATTTGTGAACAGTAAAAATGAATGAATCTAGTATTAATGGATCTGTTAAGTCAATAGAAAAATTTGGACAACAATTGAAATATATTGGACCATTACAAACATTGGTTTGAATCATACTTAATAAAGAAGTTTTGTATCTTTTTAATCTTTTATCTCTTAATGCTAAATAAATTGGAGCATCTACACCTATGTGTACTAAAGGTTTAATTGCTACTTGAATCATACCATAATGAATATATCTATAACCTTTGTCTATATATTTTTTAATTGAAACTTTATTTAATAAAGGAATTGTTTGAAATTCTTCTTGTAAAGAAATTGTTTCTTCATGAGTTTTAATTGAAAAAGCAGTTTTGAAATCTAAAGAACCTATCTTATAGATGGATTCTACACTTTGTTCTGAAATAGACCAATTTGAGTAATCTAAAGGCATATGCACCTCCTGACTCTGCACGACGTCAGAGTTACTGTTTCTATCTTGAGTATTCAAAAACATTTTTCTAAATCTCGCTGCCATATTTAATATAACATAATCTAATCATTTACTCTTGACTTCAGACTAAGATCGGGGAACACGGGGAGCACCCTGCCTAGAACACCTCACACTCGGGCTTACCAACGGTCTTACTAGGCTCACCAAACCGCTTGCCAAACCTACCTAAATCTTAATCACATTAATACACTTACATCAATAGAATATCTTTTGGTCAGTTATTTGCTTTTATTAAAAAAGAAGGATTAGAATTATGTACAGAATTAAAGATTCAAAATAAATATGGTCGAGAAAAACAAGAAGTAGGAAACTTTTGTGAAGTTTTTGGTATTAAAGGAATTAAAGCTCCTTCAACTCAAAATAGAAAGTTAGAAAAATATAAAAGACATTCAAAATTCAAGAAACATAAGAATTATGATAATAGTCAATATTATAGAAAATATAAAAAGAAGAAATATAAAGGACATAAAAATAAAGATACTAATCAAAATAATTCAATAACTTGCTGGAAATGTGGTCGCTTCGGTCACAAGGCAAATCAATGTAAAATGAAGAAAAAGATAAATGAAATATTTCAAGAAGAAGATTTCAAAAAGAAAATGATAGCTTTATTAATAGAAGAAACAGATATAGAAGAAGATAATATTCAAGATGACATAGATTCAGATTCAAGTCTAGAAAGCATAGAAAAGTGCAAGTGTATTAATGTAATTTCAAAAAGCAATAAAGAAACATTATTTGAAATGATAGAAAAAATAGATGATAAAGAATGTAGAAAAGAATATTTTAAAAAATTAAGAGATTTAATATCAGAAGAAGAAAGCCCTAAAAAGTTTGAATAGCCATTTAGTATTTCAAAGTTATTAGAAAAATATCCCAATGAAGGATTATTAGGAATTAGAAAGCCAGACGAAGTCAAAGAAGATATTAAAACATTAAAAGAACAAGTTAGAAAATTACAAAAGGATTTAATAGAATTAAAAACAAAAGATTTAGAATTAGATACAAAGATAAGTCTAATTAAAAATGGGATATCCTTAGACTTAGATAGTAATTCAAAAGGAAAAGAAATTATAACTGATATTCAAGACTTAAGTTCTGTTCAAATAAATAATGAACAAATTTCAGATAAAATGTATATTCAAATGATTAATAAGATAGAGTATCAAAAATGGTATTGTTTTGTTACCATAGGAATAAATGATTTCAAACTCACAGTACACGCTATGATAGATAGTGGTGCTGATGCAAACTGTATTAAAACAGGAATAATTCCTACAAACTATTGCCAAAAGACTAATGAAAGTTTATTAGCAGTAAATTCAAGTAGATTACATGTCAAGCATAGAGTCATATTAAATGTATGCAATGATGATTATTGTATTAAAAATTATGTTATGTAGTAGACGATATAACTCAAGATTTAATTTTAGGTTTACCATTTTTACATCAAATTAACCCTATCAAAGTAGATACTGAAGGTATTCATACAAAAATCATGGGTAGGAAGATTTCATTCAATTTTATTTCTCCAAAAAGACAAAAAGAAATAGATTTAATTCAAAAGTGCTCAATATTTAAGCAAATAAACAATATTAGTCATATTAAGAGTCAAATAGGATTTTTACAAGAAGAACATTCATATGCTAGAATAGAAAATCAATTAAAAGATCATAGTATCAAAAGAAGAATTATTGAAGTAGAAGACAAATTCAAAGAGGAAATTTGTGCAGATCTACCTAATGCTTTTTGGGATAGAAAGAAACATGAGGTAGAATTACCATATGAAGAAGGATTCCTAGAAACAGATATTAAGACAAAAGCTAGGCCTATTCAAATGAATCAAGAATTATTAGAAACTTGTAAGCAAGAAATTAAGACATTATTAGATAAAAAATTAATAAGACACTCAAAGTCTCCTTGGTCTTGTCCAGCTTTCTATGTCATGAATCAAGCTGAAAAGGAAAGAGGAGTACCTAGGTTAGTTATTAATTACAAACCATTGAATAAAGTATTAAAATGGATTAGATACCCTATTCCAAATAAAAGAGATTTATTAAACAGATTATTCAATGCTAAAGTATTTTCCAAATTTGACATGAAGTCAGGATACTGGCAAATTCAAATAGCAGAAAAAGACAGGTATAAGACTGCATTCACAGTACCTTTTGGACACTATGAATGGAATGTTATGCCTTTCGGATTAAAAAATGCTCCTTCAGAATTTCAAAATATTATGAATGATATATTCAATCCTTATTCAACTTTTATGATTGTCTATATTGATGATGTATTAGTGTTTTCAGAAAATATAGATAAACACTTTAAACACTTAGGGGGTGCCTGGTGGAGGGGAATGGAATGGGGGGAAATGGAATGCATTCCATTTCTAGTGCTTGGATGGGGGGAATGGAATGGAAGGGTCCACTTGGACCCACTTTTGATTACCCCATATGGGGTAATCCTCATACCCCCCAATATTGGGGGGTATGGAGCTAAGGAATGCTAATAATTTGATTAAATAAATAAATAAATAAATAATATTAATTAATTAATTAATTAATATTAATTATTATAATTAATATAAATTAATTTATTATTAACTTATTATTATTAAGTAATAATAAATTAATTAATCAAGATTAATTTAATTAATTATTCATTTATTTATAATTAATTATTTACTTAATATTATTAATTAATTAATAAAATTTTTAATCTCATTTTATTAATAGTAATTATTATAATTAATTTATAAATAATTAATTGATAATATTAATTAATTACTAATTGTTACTAACTAATTAATTAACTAATTAATTCATATTAATTAACTAATTAATTCATATTAGTTATTATAATTAATACTAATTAATTAATATTAATATTAATTATTATAATTAATATAAATTAATTTATTATTAACTTATTATTATTAAGTAATAATAAATTAACTAATTAATATTAATTTAATTAATCATTCATTTACTTAATATTATCATTAATATTAATTAATCTCATTTAATAATATTAATTATTATAATTAATATTAATTTAATTAATATTATTTTTATTAATAATTAATTAATTTAATATTATAATAAATAATTAACTAATAATAATTAATTAATTAATACTAATTATTATAATTAATTTATAATCATTTCCATTCCTCAACACAAACCAACCATCATTATTAGTAATCATTCCTATTCCCCAACACAAACCAACCAACAGAATTATAATGATTGACCCCACTATCATTCCCCACTACTATCATTTTCATTACCTTTCCTATTCCCCCCTTTGAACCAGGCAGCCCCTAGAAATATTTTTCAAAGTAGTAAAAAGAAATGGTTTAGTAGTTTCAGCTACTAAAATGAAATTATTCCAAACCAATGTTAGGTTCTTAGGTCATAATATTCATTTAGGAACAATTATTCCAATTAATAGAAGTCTAGAATTTACAGAAAAATTTGCAGATGAGATTAAAGATAAAAATCAATTGCAAAGATTTTTAGGATGTTTAAAATACATTTTTGATTTCTTTCCAAACTTAGACAGAAATGTAATCCTCTATTTCAAAGACTACAGAAAACCCCTCCAGCGTGAACAGAAGTCCATACTAAGGAAGTTCAAGACATTAAAAGACAAATAAAAAGTCTTCCGTGTCTAGTTATTCCAAATCCAAAAGCAATTAAGATGATTGTAGAAACTGATGCTTCAGATGCAGGATATGGAGGCATTCTCAAGCAAAAGTTAGAAATAGACTCCCCAGAACAACTAGTGAGATTTCATAGTGGTGTCTGGAGTGGAGCTAGAAAGAATTATTCAACTATTAAAAAAGAGATTTTATCTATTGTTTTATATATTTCAAAATTTCAAGATGATTTATATTATCAAAAATTTCTATTATGTATTGATTGCAAATCTGCAAAAGATGTTTTAACTAAAGATGTTCAAAACATAGTTTCAAAACAGATTTGATAATGGCTCTGATACCACTTGGGGGCAGGACCGGTGTCATATACTGATTAAGCTACAGTGATTTTTGAATTTTGAAAATTAATGAACAGTAAAAATGAATAGTAATGACTTGAATAGTAATTGTGAATAGTAACAGCGTGAATAGTAAAGCGTGAATAGTGAAAAATAATGAATATGGTACTTAAAATGATCAGCAAATCATGATGAATAAAACACTTACTTTATTGAACTTTGATAATGAAATCTGATTACAGAAAAGAGCCTTGAAGTAAACCTGAAAAATTGGAATAGTACAAAATTTTGAAGCTTTCTTAAGGGACTTGGAACGTTGGAATTCTAAGGGAATTTGGCTACAAAGGCTTGAAAGATTTTCTGTGTTTGATTTGCTGTATTCTGGGATTTGCTGTGTCTGTCCTCCGATGCTTGAGTTGGTATTTATAGAGTTTTTGTTGAACGGATAACTCCATAGGCTTGATAGCCTTTTTGACTTATGAATTTTTAGGCCTTATAGCCTTTTTGACCTTTTGGCCTTTGAAGACTTTTGCTTTCTTGAATGACTAAGCCTGGATAAGAATTGCCCGTAACTTCAAATTTGCAATTTGTCTTTACCACTTCCTTTTGACTTGGTCTTGAGTTTGTATTATTTGAGTCTTGAATCCTTATCTAAAGGGTTCAAAGACAAAGCCTGCACAAACAAATAATGCAAGTTCAAGACCCAGTCAAAATCAATTCAAGACAAACACAAAATTGGATGCTACAAAGTCTTCAAGTCATCTGTAAGAACCACAAAAGTCTTCAAGCCTAAAAGCAAAAGTCAAAAAGGCTAAAGACTAGCATTTATCAAAATTCAACAGCTAGAATTGGACGGATTCACAGACTTCAACTATAAAAGGACTCCATTTCATTCAGAAAACCATCGGCGAATCAATCGGCGAATCAACCGGCGAATCAATTGGCGAATCAAACGGCAAAATTCCAACAGCAAATCTTAGATAGCAAAAATTTCCATCTTCAAACTTAGAAAATTTTTCAAGCCTTTGTAGCCAAATTCCCTTAGAATTTCCAACGTAACCCATTTCAACTTCAGAAAGCTTCAAACTCTGTACTATTTCAATTTTCCAGATTTCATTTCAAGGATCTTTTCTGTAATCAGATTTCAATATCAAAGTTCAATAAAGTAAGTGTTTTATTCATCTCGATTTGCTGATCATTTTGAGTACCATATTCAATATTTTTCACTATTCACGTTTTACTATTCACGCTGTGAATATTCATGATTACTATTCACATTTACTATTCACTTCATTACAATTCATTTTTACTGTTCATTAATTTTCAAAATTAAAAATTCACTGTAGCTTAATCAGTATATGACACCGGTTCAAAATAAATATGGTAGAGAAAAACAAGAAGTAGGAAACTTTTGTGAAGTTTTTGGTATTAAAGGAATTAAAGCCCCTTCAACTCAAAATAGAAAGTTAGAAAAATATAAAAGACATTCAAAATTCAAGAAACATAAGAATTATGATAATAGCCAATATTACAAAAGATATAAAAAGAAGAAATATAAAGGATATAAAAATAAAGATATTAATGAGAATAATTCAATAACTTGCTGGAAATGTGGTCGCTTCGGTCACAAGGCAAATCAATGTAAAATGAAGAAAAAGATAAATGAAATATTTCAAGAAGAAGATTTCAAAAAGAAAATGATAGCTTTATTAATAGAAGAAACAGATATAGATGAAGATAATATTCAAGATGACATAGATTCAGATTCAAGCTTAGAAAGCATAGAAAAGTGTAAGTGTATTAATGTAATTTCAAAAAGCAATAAAGAAACATTATTTGAGATGATAGAAAAAATAGATGATAAAGAATGTAGAAAAGAATATTTGACAAAATTAAGAGATTTAATATTAGAAGAAGAAAAACCTAAAAAATTTGAAGAACCATTTAGTATTTCAAAATTACTAGATAAATATCCAAATGAAGGATTATTAGGAATTAGAAAGCAAGATGAAGTCAAAGAAGATATTAAAACATTAAAAGAACAAGTTAGAAAATTACAAAAGGATTTAATAGAATTAAAAACAAAAGATTTAGAATTAGATACAAAAATAAGTCTAATAAAAAATGGGAATACTTCAGAAGATTCTTCAAAAGGAAAAGAAGTTATAACCGATATTCAAGATTTAAGTTCTATTCAAATAAGTAATGAACAAGTTTCAGATAAAATGTATATTCAAATGATAAATAAAATAGAGTATCAAAAATGGTATTGTTTTGTTACCATAGGAATAAATGATTTCAAACTCACAGTACACGCTATGATAGATAGTGGTGCTAATGCAAACTGTATTAAAACAGGAATAATCCCTACAAAGTATTGTCAAAAAACTAATGAAAGTTTATTAGCAGCCAATTCAAGTAGATTACATGTCAAGCATAGAGTCATATTAAATGTATGCAATGATGAGTATTGTATTAAAATTTTATGTTATGTAGTTGACGATATAACTCAAGATTTAATTTTAGGATTACCAATTTTACATCAGATTAACCCTATCAAAGTAGATAATGAAGGTATTCATACAAAAATCATGGGTAGGAAGATTTCATTCAATTTTATTTCTCCTAAAAGACAGAAAGAAATAGATTTAATTCAAAAGTGTTCAATATTTAAGCAAATAAATAATATTAGTCATATTAAGAGTCAAATAGAATTTCTACAAGAAGAACATTCATATGCTAGAATAGAAGATCAATTAAAAGATCATAGTATCAAAAGAAGAATTATTGAAGTAGAAGATAAATTCAAAAAGGAAATTTGTGCAGATCTACCTAATGCTTTCTGGGATAGAAAGAAACATGAGGTAGAATTACCATATGAAGAAGGATTCCTAGAAAAAGATATTAAAACAAAAGCTAGGCCTATTCAAATGAATCAAGAATTATTAGAAACCTGCAAGCAAGAAATTAAGACATTATTAGAGAAAAAATTAATAAGACATTCAAAGTCTCCTTGGTCTTGTCTAGCTTTCTATGTCATGAATCAAGCTGAAAAAGAAAGAGGAGTACCTAGATTAGTTATTAATTATAAGCCCTTGAATAAAGTATTAAAATGGATTAGATACCCTATTCCAAATAAAAGGGATTTATTAAACCGATTATTCAATGCTAAAGTATTTTCAAAATTTGATATGAAGTCAGGATACTGGCAAATTCAAATAGCAGAAAAAGACAGGTATAAGACTGCATTCACAGTTCCTTTTGGACACTATGAATGGAATGTTATGCCTTTCGGATTAAAAAATGCTCCTTCAGAATTTCAAAATATTATGAATGATATATTCAATCCTTATTCAACTTTTATGATTGTTTATATTGATGATGTATTAGTATTTTCAGAAAATATAGATAAACATTTTAAACACTTACAAATATTTTTCAAAGTAGTAAAAAGAAATGGTTTAGTAGTTTCAGCTACTAAAATGAAATTATTTCAAACCAATTTAGGTTTTTAGGTCATAATATTCATTTAGGAACAATTATTCCAATTAATAGAAGTCTAGAATTTACAGAAAAATTTCCAGATGAAATTAAAGAGAAAAATCAATTGCAAAGATTTTTAGGATGTTTAAATTACATTTCCGATTTCTTTCCAAAGCTTAGACAGAAATGTAATCCTCTATTTCAAAGACTACAGAAAACCCCTCCAGCATGGACAGAAGTCCATACTAAGGTAGTTCAAGACATTAAAAGACAAATAAAAAGTCTTCCGTGTCTAGTCATTCCAAATCCAAAAGCAATCAAGATGATTGTAGAGACTGATGCTTCAGAAGCAGGATATGGAGGCATTCTCAAGCAGAAGTTAGAAATAGACTCCCCAGAACAACTAGTGAGATTTCATAGCGGTGTCTAGAGTGGAGCTAGAAAGAATTATTCAACCATTAAAAAGGAGATTTTATCCATTGTTTTATGTATCTCAAAATTTCAAGATGATTTATATTATCAAAAATTTCTACTACGTATTGATTGCAAATCTGCAAAAGACGTCTTAACAAAAGATGTTCAAAACATAGTTTCAAAACAGATTTTTGCACGATGGCAGGCTATCCTATCTGTATTCGATTTTGATATTGAATACATTAAAGGTGAGGAGAATTGTTTGCCTGATTTTTTAACCCGTGAATTTCTAACAGGAATTTCAAAATAAATATTGCAAACCCCATTCCTTATCCTACTCAAAATACCCTTGACCTACAAGATTCAAAGTCTCATCCATCCATTCCTCGTCACAATTGACAGACAACTCAAGCTCAAGAAATATCTATAAATAGCCACCATTCATCCAAAGGATCATCTTCAAAACCAATTGGCGGATCACCAGCTCAAAAATTCTTTGCTTTATAAACTCACGATTTTCTGTTTTGCAGGTATTATTATGAATCAAAGGTTGTTTGAGGATATTTCAGAATATCTTATTTCAAAAACAAAACTTCCCCCTGCTCCTAGAATTTTCTTTCATGGTCCAGGCAATGTAGCTAAAGTCGTTCATCAACGAGAAATTTCAACAGTTCGGAATTCAAGAATCAAGAAGGAATTATTTCCTACTCCACCAGTAATTCAACTCATTATTGATGATGATTACCAAGAAGTCTTAGATTGGAAGATTCAACAAGAAAAACTCATAGATTCAATCAACAATCCAGAGCTTCCTCTGCCGCAACAACAAGAAGCATTGCAACAATATTGGGCTCTCAAAGATCCCAGAGAATTTCCAGAAGTCCCAATAATAATAGAAACTTTCGACCCAACGACCGAGGACCCAGATTCATCCGACTCCACCGATAATCCATCAGAAGAGCATTCATACTCACCAGACACCCCAATTATCATCTAGATTAATGATAATTGTCTACAAAGATAGACAGGAAAATGCCTATAAATTCAAATGTAATCTTCGTAGAAGAGGACACAGCAAATCTTACACAGCAAATCTTAGACAGAAAATCATACAACAAATCCTAGACGGCAAAATCTTACAAGAGCCAAAACTCCATCGTCCAAAATTGAAACCAATCCCTTAGAATTCCAACTCCATAATACAAACTTTGTAACGTCAATGAGATTTAGGATAATTGGGGTGTCTGGTGAGTATGAATGCTCTTCTGATGGATTATCGGTGGAGTCGGATGAATCTGGGTCCTCGGTCGTTGGGTCGAAAGTTTCTATTATTATTGGGACTTCTGGAAATTCTCTAGGATCTTTGAGACCCCAATATTGTTGCAATGCTTCTTGTTGTTGCGGCAGAGGAAGCTCTGGATTGTTGATTGAATCTATGAGTTTTTCTTGTTGAATCTTCCAATCTAAGACTTCTTGGTAATCATCATCAATAATGAGTTGAATTACTGGTGGAGTAGGAAATAATTCCTTCTTGATTCTTGAATTCCGAACTGTTGAAATTTCTCGTTGATGAACGACTTTAGCTACATTGCCTGGACCATGAAAGAAAATTCTAGGAGCAGGGGGAAGTTTTTTTTTTGAAATAAGATATTCTGAAATATCCTCAAACAACCTTTGATTCATAGTACCTGCAAAACAGAAAATCGTGAGTTTGCATTGAAATTACTTTTCTTCCATTTTCTAGTAGAACACTAGTTTGTGACGGTGCTTCATCCATTGGTCTAATCTTCCGTGGTTCTACTTGTTTCGCAAGTGAAGTTTGGGGTGGTTTTTAGTTGTGTGTTATTTGCTCCTTATGGCTGTAAGGTGCAAATCAAACACACCTAATGCATTCTAGCGTCTTTCAAAATTTTCGATCCAGTAGAACCCTAGTTTATGACGACGTCTCATCCAATAGTCTAATCTTCCATCGTTCGACTTGTTTTGCAAGTTAAGTTTGGAGTGATTGCTTGTTGTGTGTTGTTGTCTACTTATAGCCGTGAGGCGCAAAACTAACACACGTACTACATTCTAGCGCATCTAAATCTCATTATCCTAGTAGAACCTACCTAGGTTACGGTGACGTATCATCCATTGGTCTAATCTTCCCAGGTTCTATTTGTTTTGCAGGTTCTGTTTGGAGTGGTTGCTTCTTGTGTGTTGTTGACTCCTTATAGCCGTGAGGCGCAAAACAAACACACACACTACATTCTAGCGCATCTAAATCTTATCAACGTAGTAGAACCAACCTAGGTTGCGATGGCGTATCATCCTTTGGTCTAATCCTCCGTTGTTCGACTCGTTACGCATGTTACATTTAGGTTGATTACTTGTTGTGTGTTATTGGCTCCTTATGGATAGGAGGTGGACATCAAACACACCTAATGCATTCTAGCACCTTTGAATTTTATCAATCTAGTAGAAACCCAGTTTGTGACGATGCTTTATCCATTGATCTGATGTTCCTCGGTTCTACTTGTTTCGCAAGTTAAGTTTGCTGTGGTTATTAGCTTGTTATAGACGTTTGGTGCACAACAAACATACCTAATGCATTCTAGCATCTTTCAATATTGTCAATCTAGTAGAACCCTAGTTTATGTTGACGTCTCATCCAGTAGACTAATCTTCCAAAGTTCTACCTGTTTTGAAAGTTAAGTTTGAAGTGATTGCTTGTTGTGTGTTGTTGAATACTTATAGCCGTGAGGCAAAAAACAAACAAACATACTTCATTCTAGCGCATCTAAATCTTATCAACCTAGTAGAACCTACCTAGGTTGTGATGACGTATCATCCTTTGGTCTAATCTTTCCTGATTCTACTTGTTTCGAGAGTTAAGTTTAGGTTGATTACTTGTTGTGTCTTATTGGCTCCTTATAGAGAAAACGTGGACATCAAACACACCTAATGCATTCTAGCACCACTGAATCTTATCAATCTAGTAGAACCTTAGTTTGTGACGATGCTTCATTCTTTGGTCTAATTTTCCTTGGTTCTGCTTCTTTCGCAAGTTAAGATTGGGGTCGTTATTAGTTGGGTGTTATTGTCTCCTTATACCCGTAAGGTGCACATCAAACACACCTAATGCATTCTAGTGTCTTTCAATGTTGTCAATCTAGTAGAACCCAAGTTTATGACGACAACTCATCCAGTAGTCTAATCTTCCATAGTTCTACTTGTTTGGCAAGTTACGTTTGGAGTGATTGCTTGTTGTGTGTTGCTGACTACTTTTAGCCATGAGGCACAAAACAAACACACGTACTACATTCTAGTGCATCTAAATCTTATCAACCTAGTAGAACCTACCTAGGTTCGATGACGTATCATCATTTGGTCTAATCTTCCCTGGTTCTACTTGTTTCGAGAGTTAAATTTAGGTTGATTACTTGTTGTGTCTTATTGGCTCCTTATAGACAAAACGTGGACATCAAACACACCTAATGCATTCTAGCACCACTGAATCTTATCAATCTAGTAGAACCCTATTTTGTGACGATGCTTCATTCTATGGTCTAATTTTCCTTGGTTCTGCTTCTTTCGCAAGTTAAGATTGGGGTCGTTATTAGTTGGGTGTTATTGTCTCCTTATACCCGTAAGGTGCACATCAAACACACCAAATGCATTCTAGCGCCTTAGAATCTTATCAATCTTGTATAACCCAAGTTTGTGACGATTCTTCATCCATTGATCTAATCTTCTTTGGTTCTACTTGTTTCGCAAGTTAAGTTTGGGGTGGTTATTAGTTGTGTGTTATTGGCTCCTTATAGTTGTAAGGTGCACATCGAACACACCTAATGCATTCTAGTGTCTTTCAATATTGTCAATCTAGTAGAACCCTAGTTTATGATGACATCTCATCCAGTAGTCTAATCTTCCATAGTTTTAGTTGTTTTGCGAGTTAAGTTTGGAGTGATTGCTTGTTGTGTGTTGCTGACTACGTATAGCCGTGAGGCACAAAACGAACACACGTACTACATTCTAGCGCATCCAAATCTTATCAACCTAGTAGAACCTACCGACGTTGCGATGAGATATCATCCTTTGGTCTAATCTTCCCTACTTCTACTTGTTTCGCAAGTTAAGTTTAGGTTGATTACTTGTGTGTTATTGGCTCCTTATGGATAGGAGGTGGACATCAAACACACCAAATGCATTCTAGCACCTTAGAATCTTATCAATCTTTATAACCCTAGTTTGTGACGATGATTCATCCATTGATCTAATCTTCCTTGGTTCTACTTCTTTCGCAAATTAAGTTTGGGGTGGTTATTAGTTGTGTGTTATTGTCTTTTTATACTTTTAAGGTGCACATCGAACACACCTAATGCATTCTAGCGTCTTTCAAAATTACCAGTCTAATAGAACCCTAGTTTATGATGACGTCTCATCTAGTAGTCTAATCTTCCATAGTTCTACTTGTTTTGTAAGTTAAGTTTGAAGTGATTGCTTGTTGTGTGTTGTTGACTACTTATAGCCGTGAGGCGCAAACAAACACACGTACTACATTCTAGCGCATCTAAATCTTATCAACCTAGTAGAACGTAGTTAGGTTGCGATGACATATCATTCTTTGGTCTAATCTTCCCGGGTTCTACTTGTTTCGCAAGCTAAGTTTAGGTTGATTACTTGTTGTGTGTTGTTGGCTCTTTATAGACAGGAGGTGGGCATCAAACCCCCCTAATGCATTCTAGCGCCTTTCAATCTTATCAATCTAGTAGAACCCTAGTTTGTAACGATGCTTCATCCATTGTTCTAATCTTCCTTGGTTCTACTGGTTCCACAAGTTAGGTTTGGGGTTGGTATTAGTTGGGTGTTATTGGCTCCTTATAGCTGTAAGGTGTACATCAAACACACCTAATGCATTCTAGCATCTTTCAAATTTGTGAACTTAGTAGAACCCTAGTTTATTACAACGTCTCATCCAATAGTCTAAACTTCTATGGTTCGACTTGTTTTGTTAGTTAAGTTATGAGTGATTGCTTGTTGTGTGTTGTTGACTAAGTAATAGACGTGAGGCGCAAAACTAACACACGTACTACATTCTAGCGCATCTAAATCTCATCATCCTGGTAGAACCAACCTAGGTTACGATAACGTATCATCCATTGGTCTAATCTTCCCAGGTTCTATTTGGTTTCCAGGTTCTGTTTAGAGTGGCTGCTTCTTGTGTGTTGTTGCCTTTTTATAGCCGTGAGGCACAAAACAAACAGCCGTGTGCCACAAAACAAACACACGCACTACAATCCTGCCCATCTAAATCTTATCAACCTAGTAGAACCAACCTAGGTTGCGATGACGTATCATCCTTTGGTCTAATCTTCCCTCGTTAAACTCGTTACGCAAGTTATGTTTAGGTTGATTACTTGTTGTGTGTTATTGGCTCCTTATGGACAGGAGGTGGACATCAAACACACCTAATGCATTCTAGCACATTTGAATCTTGTCAATATAGTAGAAACCTAGTTAGTGACGATGCTTTATCCATTGGTCTAATCTTCCTCAGTTCTACTTGTTTCACAAGTTAAGCTTGCTGTGGTTATTATCTGTGTGTTATTAGCTCGTTATAGACGTAAGGTGCACAACAAACACGCCTAATGCACTCTAGCGTCTTTCAATATTGTCAATCTAGTAGAACCCTAGTTTATGATGATGACGTCTCATCCAGTAGTCTAATCTTCCATAGTTCGACTTGTTTTGCAAGTTATGTTTGGAGTGATTGCTTGTTGTGTGTTGTTGACTACTTATAGCCGTGAGGCGAAAAACAAACACACGTACTTCATTTTAACGCATCTAAATCTTATCAACCTAGTAGAACCTACCTAGGTTGCGATGACGTATCATCATTTGGTCTAATCTTCCCTAGTTCTACTTCTTTCGAGACTTAAATTTAGGTTGATTAATTGTTGTGTCTTATTGGCTCCTTATAGACAGAAGGTGGACATCAAACACACCGAATGCATTATAGCACCTTCAAATCTTATCAATCTAGTAGAACCCTAGTTTGTGACGGCGCTTTATCCAGTGGTCTAATCTTCCGTGGTTCTACTTGTTTTGCAAGTTAAGATTAAGGTCGTTATTAGTTGTGTGTTATTTGCTCCTTATACCCGTAAGGTGCATATCAAACACAGCTAATGCATTCTTGTGTCTTTCAATATTGTGAATCGAGTAGAACCCTAGTTTATGACGACGTCCCATCAAATAGTCTAATCTTCTATGGTTCTACTTGTTTTGCAGGTTAAGTTTAGAGTGATTGCTTGTTGTGTGTTGTTTACTACTTATAGCCGTGGCGCGCAAAACAAACACACGTACTACCTTCTAGTGCATCTAAATCTTATCAACCTAGTAGAACCTACCTAGGTTGCGATGACGTATTATCCTTTGGTTTAATCTTCCCTGGTTTTACTTGTTTCGCAAGTTAAATTTAGGTTGATTACTTCTTGTGTGTTATTGGCTCCTTATGGACAGGAGGTGGACATCAAACACACCTAATGCATTCTAGCACCTTTGAATCTTATCAATCTAGTAGAAACCTAGTTTGTGACGATGCTTTATCCAGTGGTCTAATCTTCCTCGGTTCTACTTGTTTCGCAAGTTAAGTTTGCTATGGTTATTAGCTATGTGTTATTAGCTCGTTATAGACGTAAGTTGCACGTCAAACATTAGGAACATAAGAATAGAATTTAAGTCTTGAATATCAGTTATAACTTCTTTTCCTTTTGAAGAATCTTCTGAAGTATTCCCATTTTTTATTAGACTTATTTTTGTATCTAATTCTAAATCTTTTGTTTTTAATTCTATTAAATCCTTTTGTAATTTTCTAACTTGTTCTTTTAATGTTTTAATATCTTCTTTGACTTCATCTTGCTTTCTAATTCCTAATAATCCTTCATTTGGATATTTATCTAGTAATTTTGAAATACTAAATGGTTCTTCAAATTTTTTAGGTTTTTCTTCTTCTAATATTAAATCTCTTAATTTTGTCAAATATTCTTTTCTACATTCTTTATCATCTATTTTTTCTATCATCTCAAATAATGTTTCTTTATTGCTTTTTGAAATTACATTAATACACTTACACTTTTCTATGCTTTCTAAGCTTGAATCTGAATCTATGTCATCTTGAATATTATCTTCATCTATATCTGTTTCTTCTATTAATAAAGCTATCATTTTCTTTTTGAAATCTTCTTCTTGAAATATTTCATTTATCTTTTTCTTCATTTTACATTGATTTGCCTTGTGACCGAAGCGACCACATTTCCAGCAAGTTATTGAATTATTCTCATTAATATCTTTATTTTTATATCCTTTATATTTCTTCTTTTTATATCTTTTTGTAATATTGGCTATTATCATAATTCTTATGTTTCTTGAATTTTGAATGTCTTTTATATTTTTCTAACTTTCTATTTTGAGTTGAAGGGGCTTTAATTCCTTTAATACCAAAAACTTCACAAAAGTTTCCTACTTCTTGTTTTTCTCTACCATATTTATTTTGAATCTTTAATTCTGTACATAATTCTAATCCTTCTTTTTTAATAAAAGCAAATAACTGACCAAAAGATATTCTGTTGAAATCTATGTAATCGTTTCCTACCTCTTTTTGTAATTTAGATATTATTCTTTGCGAAAATAAAGTTGGTAATTCTGTAATGAATTTTTCTTTCCAAAAAGGAGAATTTGCATCATTTCTTTTTAATACTTGAGTGAGAAATACATCTTTATACCATCTAAAATCTGACAAAGTTGGACATCTTAAATTACTTAACATAATTTTTGAACTAGCTAAAGTTTCTTTTGGGTTACCTATGAAATGAACTGAAATTGTAACTATCAATTGATCTACTGCATCTGATTGCTTTTCTGTAACAAACGTTTTATTTCCGTCTGCATTTGTTTTCTCTACTTCTACTTCTGTTAAATGATTTAATATTTGTTGTTTTTCTTCTAAAGTTAACAAATTGTCCCACCAATTTTTTAATTGTTCTGAAAATCCTACAATTAATGCTGTTGCAGTATTAACTTCTGTTAATCCTAATGTTTTGTAGGCTGTCTTAGCCATTCCCATTTCTTGCAATGTATTTAATATTTCATATTCTGATTTTCCATCTACGTTCCATTCATAGACAGAATTTCCATCATATGAACTTGTTTTAAATTGTTTTCTTTCTTCATATTGAATATCTGGGGGAGTAGGTCTAGGATAATAATTTCTTGTATTCATTGAATTCCAATTTCTACAATTTTTCTGTCTTTTTATTCTATTTATTTCTACTTCTGAATTATCTCTAAATTCTTGTTCTACATTATTAATCATTTGTATCTCTGAATTATCTGAATCTTCACTTGAATTATCATCTAATTCTGATTCTGTCATTTTTCTTTCTGTTTCTAAACAATTAATTCTATTTTCTGAAGTACTAGCTTTATCAGCTTGAATACTTTGAGTTATTCTATTTATCAAACTATTTTGCATTTTATTTTTAATTAAATCTTCTTCTAGTTCCTGAGAAACACTTCTTGTTTTGAAATGAGGACTAGCTATTTCATTTGGAAATCTAGGGGTTTCCTTAGGAATTGAATCTATCTTTGTAGACAAATGTTCTACTTGATTAGCTATAGTATGTAATATCTGATTTGAATAATTATTTTGTTGATAAACTTTTTTAATATCATCCGGTGTCATGTACTAATTAAGCTACAGTGATTTTTAATTTTTGAAGATTATGAACAGTAATCGTGAATAGTAAACATGAATAGTAAAACGTGAATGAATAGTAAAAACGTGAATAGTGAAAATAATGAATAGGGTACTCAAAATGATCAGCAAATCGAAATGAATAAAACACTTACTTTATTGAACTTGGAAATTGTAATCTGAATACAGAAAAGGTGATCTTCTAGGTAAATTGAAATTATTTGAAGAACTTGTTCCTTTTCTTAATGAATTAAATCTTAATAAAATTGTTCCATCTTCTTTTTCTATAATATTACTAATTTCTCTTCTAATTATGTTTCTAGAAGGTTGAGCATTTTGAAAATTTCAATATCCAAGTTAGAAAAATAAAGTGTTTTATTCATCTCGATTTGCTGATCATTTTAAGTACCATATTCATTATTTTTCACTATTCACGTTTACTATTCATCGTTACTATTCACGTTTACTATTCATAATTACTATTCATGATTACTATTCACGTTTACTATTCACGATTACTGTTCATTAATTTTCAAAATTTAAAATCACTGTAGCTTAATTAGTATATGACACCGGTCCTGCCTGATTGATTTCCAATACTTTGGAAGACAATCTCAAGAAAACTTCGCGAAAGAGTTAGATTACAAGCTTCGGCCCGTACACCAATTCAGATTCCTTCGCCATGAAGCAATCAAGGACAGTCTGCATTCAAAAAGTCGGCAACGGCAAGATGATTAAAGCTATTCAAGCACGTGAAGTGGGGACAGTCAGAAAACTCTGTTTTCCAAAACGCAGAGTAGGTCCCTTGTCGGCACATAATTACAAACAACTTTTCAACAAGAAGATAAGATTAGCTCAACAGATTCCAAGCGGATAAGATCAACCTCAACAGTATTCAGACAGGTGTCTCCATTCAAAAAGCCGGAAGTAGATAAGGATTCAAAAAGTTCAAAGACAAAGTCTGTAGGAACAAATAATGCAAGACTCAGTCAAAATCAGATGATGAAGAAAAATTGCAAAATTAGAAGCTTCGGGCAAGACTTAGAAAGCAAAAGTCTTCAAAAAGAAAAAATGTCAAAAAGGCTATCCAACCTAGGATAAAGATAGACAGAAAATTTCCTATAAATTCAGAGGTAATCCTCGGAGAAACACACAGCAAATCAAACAGCAAATCCCAGAATACAGCAAGTCTTACAAAAACCTTCCAATCTAGAAAGAAAAATTCCATCGTCCAAATTAGTAACCAATTCCCTTAGAATTTCCAACTTCAGAATACAAACTCTTGTACTATTCATATTTTCCACTTTCATTTCAAGGATCTTTTCTGTAATCAAATTTCAATATCCAAGTTCAATAAACTAAGTGTTTTATTCATCTCAATTTGCTGATCATTTTAAGTACCATAATCATTATTTTTCACTATTCACGTTTTACTATTCATCGTTACTATTCACGTACTATTCATAATTACTATTCATGATTACTATTTACGATTACTGTTCATTAATTTTCAAAATTTAAAATCACTGTAGCTTAATTAGTATATGACACCAGTCCTGCCCCCAAATGGTATCAGAGCCATCTGTTCACTATTTTAGGTGTTCATAAAGCATTAGTTTAAATTAAACTTAAGTGTTTAGCATAACCTTAATTTAAGACTTTACCTTTGATTAAGATTAAGGTAGGTTTGGCAAGCGGTTTGGTGAGCCTAGTAAGACCAGTTAGTGGCCGAATGTGAGGTGTTCCAAGCAGGGTGCTCCCCGTGTTCCCCGATCTTAGTCTGAAGTCAAGAGTAAACGATTAGATTATGTTATATTAAACATGGCAGCGAGATTTAGAAAAATGTTTTTGAATACTCAAGATAGAAACGGTAACTCGTGCGCAGTCAGGAGGTGCATATGCCTTTAGATTACTCAAATTGGTCTATTCAAGAACAAAGTATAGAATCCATCTATAAGATAGGTTCTTTAGATTTCAAAATTGCTTTTTCAATTAAAACTCATGAAGAAACAATTTCTTTACAAGAAGAATTTCAAACAATTCCATTATTAAATAAAGTTTCAATTAAAAAATATATAGACAAAGGTTATAGATATATTCATTATGGTATGATTCAAGTAGCAATTAAACCTTTAGTACACATAGGTGTAGATGCTCCAATTTATTTAGCATTAAGAGACAAAAGATTAAAAAGATACAAAACTTCTTTATTAAGTATGATTCAAACTAATGTTTGTAATGGTCCAATATATTTCAATTGTTGTCCAAACTTTTCTGTTGACTTAACAGATCCATTAATATTAGATTCATTGATATTAGATATTCATTTACAAGGAGATGAATTTGAACAATTTTGTAAAAATTTTGCAATTATTTACAGAGTTTATTTTAGATTAATGAATTTTCAAATAAATACTAGATTCAACATGTTACCAACTTCAAAAGAAGAAACAGTTTTATTACATGTAGAAGCTGATAATCCAACAGTTTTTATTCCTAAAAGATTAAAGTGGAATGAAATTACAATTCCTGAACAATTTGAAATTCAAAATGCTTAACCTTCTAGAAACATAATTAGAAGAGAAATTAATAATATTATAGAAAAAGAAGATGGAACAATTTTATTAAGATTTAATTCATTCAGAGAAGGAACAAGTTCTTCAAATAATTTCAATTTACCTAGAAGATCATTTTCTGAACCATCACCATCGATAGTATCAGAAAACCCTTCAAAATATGTTTTCAAATCTCCTATTCCAGAAATAGTCAATTCACCCCCTATGTCTCCTACAAGGTCACAAATGGGAATTAATGTTATTACTTTTGAAAAGAAAGAATTTCAAATAGATTTTAAATATTTAAATGAAGCTTTTGAAAATGAAAATAGTAAAAAGAAATTTTGGTTTATAGCATTAAATGAAGTTATTCAAGAGAAATTAAAAGAAGAATGGATTTCATATATGAAAAATATGAAATGTAATATTCTTTTACTTTTATGTTTAGAATATTGGTTTTTCAAATATGATGGTATTTCCAATGTTTTCAAAGAAAGTTATATTAATGTTCAGAGTAATTTATATAGAAAATGGAAGATTAATGATTATCAAGTTATTACTTCAATCCATCCACCTTTACAACCAATAAAAATTCAAGTTGATCAACAGGAAATAGAAGCTAGTCCTTTCAAGATAGGTAGGGAAGACGGAAATTCAAATGTTGTATTAGATGATATTAAAAAAGTTTATCAACAAAATAATTATTCAAATCAGATATTATATACTATAGCTAATCAAGTAGAACACTTGTCTACTAAGATAGATTCAATTCCTAAGGAAACCCCTAGATTTCCAAATGAAATAGCTAGTCCTCATTTCAAAACAAGAAGTGTTTCTCATGAATTAGAGGAAGATTTAATTAAAAATAAAACGCAAAATAGTTTGATAAATAGAATAACTCAAAGTATTCAAGCTGATAAAGCTAGTACTTCAGAAAATAGAATTAATTGTTTATAAATAGAAAGAAAAATGACAGAATCAGAATTAGATGATAATTCAAGTGAAGATTCAGATAATTCAGAGATACAAAAGATTAATAATGTAGAACAAGAATTTAGAGAAAATTCAGAAGTAGAAATCAATAGAATAAAAAGACAGAAAAATTATAGAAATTGGAATTCAATGAATACAAGAAATTATTATCCTAGACCTACTCCCCCAGATATTCAATATGAAGAAAGAAAACAATTCAAAACAAGTTCATATGATGGAAATTCTGTCTATGAATGGAACATAGATGGAAAATCAGAATATGAAATATTAAATACATTGCAAGAAATGGGAATGGCTAAAACAGCCTACAAAACATTAGGATTAACAGTAAATCTGAATGACAGATTAATTGTAGGATTTTGGACAATTGAAAAATTGGTGGGATAATTTGTTAACTTTAGAAGAAAAACAACAAATATTAAATCTTTCAACAGAAGTAAAAGTAGAGAAAACAAATGCAGATGGAACTAAAACATTTGTTCTGAGAAAAACAATCGAATCTGATAGATCAATTGATAGTTACAATTTCAGTTCATTTCATAGGTAACCCAAAAGAAACTTTAGCTAGTTCAAAGATTATGTTAAGTAATTTAAGATGTCCAACTTTGTCAGATTTTAGATGGTATAAAGATGTATTTCTCACTCAAGTATTAAAAAGAAATGATGCTAATTCTCCTTTTGGAAAGAAAAATTCATTCTGGGATTACCAACTTTATTTTCGCAAAGAATAATATCTAAATTACAAAAAGAGGTAGGAAATGATTACATAAATTTCAACACAATATCTTTCGGTCAGTTATTTTCTTTTATTAAAAAAGAAGGATTAGAATTATGTACAGAATTAAAGATTCAAAATAAATATGGTAGAGAAAAACAAGAAGTAGGAAACTTTTGTGAAGTTTTTGGTATTAAAGGAATTAAAGCCCCTTCAACTCAAAATAGAAAATTAGAAAAATATAAAAGACATTCAAAATTCAAGAAACATAAGAATTATGATAATAGTCAATATTATAAAAAATATAAAAAGAAGAAATACAAAGGATATAAAAATAAAGATATTAATGAAAATAATTCAATAACTTGCTGGAAATGTGGTCGCTTCGGTCACAAGGCAAATCAATGTAAAATGAAGAAAAAGATAAATGAAATATTTCAAGAAGAAGATTTCAAAAAGAAAATGATAGCTTTATTAATAGAAGAAACAGATATAGACGAAGATAATATTCAAGATGACATAGATTCAGATTCAAGTTTAGAAAGCATAGAAAAATGTAAGTGCATTAATGTGATTTCAAAAAGTAATAAAGAAACATTATTTGAGATGATAGAAAAAATAGATGATAAAGAATGTAGAAAAGAATATTTGACAAAATTAAGAAATTTAATATTAGAAGAAGAAAAACCTAAAAAGTTTGAAGAACCATTTAGCATTTCAAAATTATTAGAAAAATATCCAAATGAAGGATTATTAGGAATTAGAAAGCCAGATGAAGTCAAAGAAGATATTAAAACATTAAAAGAACAAGTTCGAAAATTACAAAAGGATTTAATAGAATTAAAAACAAAAGATTTAGAATTAGATGCAAAAATAAGTCTAATAAAGAATGGAATTACTCCAGAAGATTCTTCAAAAGGAAAAGAAACTGATATTCAAGACTTAAATTCTATTCAAATAAATAATGAACAAGTTTCAGATAAAATGTATATTCAAATGATAAATAAAATAGAGTATCAAAAATGGTATTGTTTTGTTACCATAGGAATAAATGATTTCAAACTCACAGTACACGCTATGATAGATAGTGGTGCTGATGCAAACTGTATTAAAACAGGAATAATCCCTACAAAGTATTGTCAAAAGACTAATGAGAGTTTATTAGCAGCAAATTCAAGTAGATTACATGTCAATCATAGAGTCATTTTAAATGTATGCAATGATGAGTATTGCATTAAAAATTTATGTTATGTAGTAGACGATATAACTCAAGATTTAATCTTAGGTTTACCATTTTTACATCAAATTAACCCTATCAAAGTAGATACTGAAGGTATTCATACAAAAATCATGGGTAGGAAGATTTCAATGGATTTTATTTCCCCAAAAAGACAGAAAGAAATAGATTTAATTCAAAAGTGCTCAATATTTAAAAAAATAAATAATATTAGTCATATTAAGAGTCAAATAGGATTTTTACAAGAAGAACATTCATCTGACTCTAAGTTTCAGAAAGAAATTTTATCCATTGTTTTATGCATTTCACAATTTCATGTTCAATCAGTTCTATTACCTATTTTTGCAAGAACACAGAATTTTGCAAAATGGCAAGCTATCCTATCTATATTCAATTTTGCTATTGAATATCTCAAAGGTGAGGAGAGTTGTTTGCCTAATTTTAAACTTGTGAATTTTAGCAGGAATTTCAAAATGAGTTCAATCAAGAAAGAAGGTGATTCCAAAAAACTTCCACTTATTCATTTAACCTCATCAAATAGATTTCAATCCCTTTCTGATTACCCTCCATTAAATTTTGCTCAAGCTTTAGAGGCCCCTTATCAAAAGAATGCCATTCAAAGGAACACTCCACCAAGTCAAACTCAATCTCCACCAGCCACTTCAAGCTCCAATCTTACCTATTTTAAAAAAATAATAATAATTGAGCCACTTTACCTTACTCGTTTTATTCAAAATCCAGACTTCCAAACCTTTTCAAAATACATTGAACAAATCATTCATCCAGATTGCAACTGGATAACATTCAATGCTGAAAAAGATATTTCATTCTATCTTCTGGTTTTGATTGATTCAGGATCAGTAGATATCAAGCATAATTTAGATCCAAAAGATTCCAATAGAGTTGCCTATTCAAAAGCCATTATCAAAAAGATTTGTTCTTTTGATGAGTGGGGAAGTCATTCTCTACTAAATCATTTACAACAGATACTCAATTTAGAGGATACATGTACCAGGATTACTTAGAGGCTTGGTACAAAGCTTTTTACCTTAGACCATTCAATCATTCATGGTTCTTTACTTTTCATAAAACCTTTTCCACTCAAGTACCTTCTATTCCAATTTGGTTTTATAATTGGTGGATATATCTTGGATGCACTGAAGATATTTATCCCCCCGAGACTCAAATGGCCTACAAATTATTCATTCGAAAAACAGAAGGAAGAATTTCAGATTACGTGCAGCCAATTCAATTTCATATCATGTTCAAAGTCCCATGGATATTCTGTTGGAGTTACAAATTCATTCATTCCATCCCAAACCATATCCCATGTCCTTGGTTCGGGAATTCAAAATCAAATGGTGGACTCAAGTTTCAATTACTCAAGAAACGGTGACGGCACAATTTTACAGTGCGCATCGATTCCTGACGGAATAAAGATTCAATCACCAAAGCAGGCTCAAGGACCACCCTTGGCGGTACCAGTAACTATTGCAAAAGCAAATGAGACAATTCAAAAACATGAAAAGAAAAAAGGAAAAATTACAAAAAGCCAAATTCCATCTGTGCCAGAACTAGTCCAAAAGGATAAAGAGATGGCTGAGGGCTGGGCACAATATCAAGAATTCATGCAGTTTATGCAATTCAAAGAAAAAGCAAAATCAATGTCTATCAATAGCAAGGCCTCATCGGAAGGATCATCCACAGATCCATTCGGCGGTCCCTTAGCTCAAGACCCCTTTGATTTATAAACTCACAAATTTTCTGTTTTGCAGGATTCAATGAAGAAAGTTACTCAAACAGATGTATACTGGGAAATCTCAGAATGTTCAGATTCAGAAGAATCAGCAGATTCAAAGTATGAAATCAAAAGAATCCCCAGAATTTCAAGTGTTTACAATGTTGCTCAAACCATTCAAAATCGAGAGATTGGATCATTTCAACCAGCCAATTTATCCAAATGTATTTACCCTTTCGGTGAAAAATCTCAAATGAAGCAAAATAGAGACTATGTTCAAAGACTAAGAAGAGCAATCAAAGAAGACAATCAATGGCAAGAAATTCAAGAATTCATGGAAAACTGGGTTCCAAGACTTAGCGAAAAACCACCAGTTTACTCTCAATCACCAATTCCAGATCAAGACGCCTCAAGTTCTGCTACTCCAGAGGATTCAACTTCTCCAAGATCTCAAGCAAGATTTCAAAATAGATTTTACTTAAAAACCTTTATTCCAGAGGACGACTTCTTTGAAGATCGACTTCCCGCCATGAAGCAATCAGGGCGATCTTCATTCAAAAAGTAAACAGCGGCAAGATGATTAAAGCTATTCAAACACGTGAAGTGGGGCGATCGAGAAAAGTACATTTTCAAAGCGAGTAGGTCCCATGTCGGCACATAATTACAAACAACTTTTCAACAAGCAGATAAGATCAGCTCAAAAGTCTTCAACCAGATAAGATCAACCTCAACAGTCAGACAGGTGTCTTCATTCAAAAAGCCGGAAGTAGATAAGGATTCAAAAGGTTCAAAAGGTCCAAAGACCAAGTCAAAATTGATTTAGGACAAACACAAGGACAAATTAGAAGCATCTGCAACAAATTCAATCCAGATAAAAAACGTCTTCAAAAGAACCCCAAAGTCAAAAAGGCTATATGGCCTAACAATTCATAAGTCAAAAAGGCTATCAGGCTTATGGAGTTATCCGTTCAGCAAAAGCTCTATAAATACCAACTCAAGCATCGGAGGACAGACACAGCAAATCAGACAGCAAATCCCAGAATACAGCAAGTCTTACAAAAACCTTCCAATCTAGAAAGGAAAATTCCATCGTCCAAATTAATAACCAATTCCCTTAGAATTTCCAACTTCAGAATACAAACTCTTGTACTATTCATATTTTCCACTTTCATTTCAAGGATCTTTTCTGTAATCAAATTTCAATATCCAAGTTCAATAAAGTAAATGTTTTATTCATCTCGATTTGCTGATCATTTTAAGTAATATATTCATTATTTTTCACTATCCACGTTTTACTATTCATCGTTACTATTCACGTTTACTATTCATAATTACTATTTATGATTACTATTCATGTTTACTATTCACGTCATTACTATTCACGATTACTGTTCATTAATTTTCAAAATTTAAAATCACTGTAGCTTAATTAGTATATGACACCGGTCCTGCCCCCAAATGGTATCAGAGCTTTCTGTTCACTATTTTAGGTGTTCATAAAGCATTAGTTTAAATTAAGCTTAAGTGTTTAGCATAACCTTAATTTAAAACTTTACCTTTGATTAAGATTAAGGTAGGTTTGGCAAACGGTTTGGTGAGCCTAGTAAGACCGTTGGTAAGCCCGAGTGTGAGGTGTTCAGCGGGTGCTCCGTGTTCCCGATCTTAGTGCGAAGTCAAGAGTAAGCGATTAGATTATGTTATATTAAACATGGCAGCAAGGTTTAGAAAAATGTTTTTGAATACTCAAGATAGAAAGCGGTAACTCGGCGTCGTGCAGTCGGGAGTGCATATGCCTTTAGATTACTCAAATTGGTCTATTCGAACAAAGTATAGAATCCATCTATAAGATAGGTTTTTAGATTTCAAACTGCTTTTCAATTAAAACTCATGAAGAAACAATTTTTTACAAGAAGAATTTCAAACAATTCCTTTATTAAATAAAGTTTCAATTAAAAATATATAGACAAAGGTTATAGATATATTCATTATGGTATGATTCAAGTAGCAATTAAACCTTTAGTACACATAGGTGTAGATGCTCCAATTTATTTAGCATTAAGAGACAAAAGATTAAAAAGATACAAAACTTCTTTATTAAGTATGATTCAAACTAATGTTTGTAATGGTCCAATATATTTCAATTGTTGTCCAAACCTTTACATTGACTTAACAGATCCATTAATATTAGATTCATTGATATTAGATATTCATTTACAAGGAGATGAATTTGAACAATTTTGTAAAAATTTTGCAATTATTTACAGAGTTTATTTTAGATTAATGAATTTTCAAATAAATACTAGATTCAACATGTTACCAACTTCAAAAGAAGAAACAGTTTTATTACATGTAGAAGCTGACAATCCAACAGTTTTTATTCCTAAAAGATTAAAGTGGAATGAAATTACAATTCCTGAACAATTTGAAATTCAAAATGCTCAACCTTCTAGAAACATAATTAGAAGAGAAATTAATAATATTATAGAAAAAGAAGATGGAACAATTTTATTAAGATTTAATTCATTCAGAGAAGGAACAAGTTCTTCAAATAATTTCAATTTACCTAGAAGATCATTTTCTGAACCATCACCATCGATAGTATCAGAAAACCCTTCAAAATATGTTTTCAAATCTCCTATTCCAGAAATAGTCAATTCACCCCCTATGTCTCCTACAAGGTCACAAATGGGAATTAATGTTATTACTTTTGAAAAGAAAGAATTTCAAATAGATTTTAAATATTTAAATGAAGCTTTTGAAAATGAAAATAGTAAAAAGAAATTTTGGTTTATAGCATTAAATGAAGTTATTCAAGAGAAATTAAAAGAAGAATGGATTTCATATATGAAAAATATGAAATGTAATATTCTTTTACTTTCATGGTTAGAATACTGGTTTTCAAAAAATGAAGGTATTTCCAATGTTTTCAAAGAAAGTTATATTAATGTTCAGAGTAATTTATATAGAAAATGGAAGATTAATGATTATCAAGTTATTACTTCAATCCATCCACCTTTACAACCAATAAAAATTCAAGTTGATCAACAGGAAATAGAAGCTAGTCCTTTCAAGATAGGTAGGGAAGACGGAAATTCAAATGTTGTATTAGATGATATTAAAAAAGTTTATCAACAAAATAATTATTCAAATCAGATATTATATACTATAGCTACTAGGTGGGTTCTACTAGGTGTGCTAGAATGCATAACGTGTGTTAGTTTTCTGCCTCATTGATGTAAGTAGTCAACAACACAGAACAAGCAATCACCCCAAACTTAACATGCAAAACAAGTAGAACCACGGAAGATTGGACTACTGGATGAGACGTCGTCATAAACAAGGGTTCTACTAGATTGACAATATTGACAAACTGATACGAATTCTCACACCAAAGGATAAGAAACCGAACCTATATCAGAGTGTTGGTCCTAGTATCGTCCTCTAGGCTGAACTAAGTCTTCCTTTAGCAAGACACCATCTCCAACTTGTGAAGAAGGACCTTGCTTTTGTCCACTTGACAACCGAAAGAATTATCAAAGACCCAAGATGTGAACTTTGACTATCCTTGGAACCAAGAAGCACACTCAAATTGTTGAGGGAAAGAAACTCAACAAGATAGCTTAAACATGAACTTAAGAGGCTATCCTCAAAGACTCAAAGCAAGTTCTAGACTAGAACTCAAAGAAAAGCTACAAAGCTCTCAAGTTTGTATTGTCAAAATTCTTCCCCCTTTTCATTGTGGCTGAATGCCTCTATTTATAGTTTACAAGTTGTAAGAATTAAGAAAGCCATTCCCTAGTTGGATTAGCTTTTTAGGAAACTAACTAAAAAAATAATTACTAAAAAGAATAACTACTCTAAGAAAAAAGGAAATAAAACAGCAACTAGTTGCCTAAAACTAATCAAGTGTGTTGGCTGAATTACGCGAAGCAATTTCCTATTCAGCTTTCTTACTCCAATTTGGAAGTTTCTCCAATTCTTCATGGCTATGGATTTGGTAACTTCTAAACTTGATTTTGAGCAGAATTTCAACTCCATACCATTTCCTATTTTCGGCCACTTCACTCCAAGTTGGACTTGGCATTTGATCCCTCATTTTCAATGCTAAGTAGAGTGATAATTTGTGACTGAAATTCAGCCATCTTAGCTGCCACTTGAGCTTCCAATAACTCATTTATTAGTGTTACCAGAGCAGCTTGCATTCTCTTAGTTCTCGACCTAGTCATAGGTCCTCCAATACCTTGTAATGGATCTTGTTGTGAAGTTGTAGATGAATTTGGTTGGATGGAGTCAATGACACACAAGAAGCATCCACTAAACATAGCCTGCAAGACAAATAGAACCTGAGAAAATTAGACCAATGGATGACACATCATCGTAACCTAGGTAGGTTCTACTTGGTTGATGAGATTCAAATCCGCTAGAATGTAGTAAGTGTGTTAGTTTTCCACCTCACGGCTATAAGTAGTCAACAACACACAACAAGCAATCACTTCAAACTTAACTTGGAAAACAAGTAGAACCATGGATGATTACACTACTGGATGAGACGTTGTCATAAACTAGGGTTCTACAAGATTGACAATATTGAATGACTTTAGAATGCATCAGGTGTGTTTGATGTGTACTTTTCGGCTATATGGAGACAATAACACACTACTAATAACAACCCAGAACTTAACATGCGAAACAAGTACAACCAAGGAAGATTAGGCCAATGGGTGAAGCATCGTCACAAACTTGGGTTACACGAGATTGATAAGATTCAAATGTGGTAGAATGCATTTGGTGTGTTTGATGTCCACCTCCTGTTTATAAGGAGCCAATAACACGCAACAAGTAATCAACATAAACTTAATCTGCGAAACAAGTACAACCAGGGAAGATTAAACCAAGGATAATACGTCATCGCAACCTAGGTAGGTTCTACTAGGTTGATATCATTTAGATGCACTAGAATGTAGTACGTGTGTTTGTTTTGCCGTTCACGGCTATAGGTAGTAAACAATACGCAACAAGCAATCACTCTAAACTTAACTGGCAAAACAATTAGAACCATAGAAGATTAGACCATTGGATGAGACGTCGTCATAAACTAAGGTTCTACTAGATTAACAATATTCAAAGACGCAAGAATTCATTAGGTGTGTTTGAGGTGCACCTTACGTCTATAACGAGCTAATAACACACAGCTAATAACCATAGCAAACTTAACTTGCGAAACAAGTAGAACTGAGGAAGATTAGACCACTGGATAAAGCATCGTCACAAACTAGGTTTCTACTAGATTGATAAGATTCAAAGGTGCTAGAATGCATTAGGTGTGTTTGATGTCCACCTCCTGTCCATAAGGAGCCAATAACACACAAGAAGTAATCAACCTAAATTTAACTTGCGAAACAAGTAAAACCAGGGAAGATTAAACCAAAGGATAATACGTCATCGCAACCTAGGTAGGTTCTACTAGGTTGATAACATTTAGATGCACTAGAATGTAGTATGAGTGTTTATTTTGCGCCTCACGGCTATAAGTAGTAAACAACACACAACAAGCAATCACTCTAAACTTAACCTGCAAAACAAGTAGAACCATAGAAGATTAGACTATTTGATGGGACGTCGTCATAAACTAGGGTTCTACTAGATTCACAATATTGAAAGACACAAGAATGCATTAGGTGTGTTTGATTTGCACCTTACGGGTATAAGGAGTAAATAACACACAACTAATAACGACCCCAATCTTAACTTGCGAAACAAGTAGAACCACGGAAGATTAGACCACTGGATGAAACGCCGTCACAAACTAGGGTTCTACTAGATTGATAAGATTTGAATGTGCTAGAATGCATTCGATGTGTTTGATGTCCACCTTCTGTCTATAAGGAGCCAATAAGACGCAACAAGTAATCAACCTAAATTTAAGTCTTGAAAGAAGTAGAACTAGGGAAGATTAGACCAAATGATGATACGTCATCGCAACCTAGGTAGGTTCTACTAGGTTGATAAGATTTAGATGCGTTAAAATGAAGTACGTGTGTTTGTTTTTCGCCTCACGACTATAAGTAGTCAACAACACACAACTAGCAATCACTCCAAACATAACTTGCAAAACAAGTCGAACTATGGAAGATTAGACTACTGGATGTGACGTCATCATCATAAACTAGGGTTCTACTAGATTGACAATATTGAAAGATGCTAGAGTGCATTAGGCGTGTTTGTTGTGCACCTTACGTCTATAACGAGCTAATAACACACAGCTAATAACCATAGCAAGCTTAACTTGTGAAACAAGTAGAACTGAGGAAGATTAGACCAATGGATAAAGCATCGTCACTAACTAGGTTTCTACTATATTGACAAGATTCAAAGGTGCTAGAATGCATTAGGTGTGTTTGATGTCCACCTCCTGTCCATAAGGAGCCAATAACACACAACAAGTAATCAACCTAAACATAACTTGCGTAACGAGTTTAACGAGGGAAGATTAGACCAAAGGATGATACGTCATCGCAACCTAGGTTGGTTCTACTAGGTTGATAAGATTTAGATGGGTAGGATTGTAGTGCATGTGTTTGTTTTGTGGCACACGGCTGTTTGTTTTGTGCCTCACGGCTATAAAGAGGCAACAACACACAAGAAGCAACCACTCCAAATAGAACCTGGAAACCAAATAGAACCTGGGAAGATTAGACCAATGGATGATACGTCATCGTAACCTAGGTTGGTTCTACCTGGATGATGAGATTTAGATGCGCTAGAATGTAGTACGTGTGTTAGTTTTGCGCCTCACGTCTATTACTTAGTCAACAACACACAACAAGCAATCACTCATAACTTAACTAACAAAACAAGTCGAACCATGGAAGTTTAGACTATTGGATGAGACGTCGTAATAAAGTAGGGTTCTACTAAGTTCACAATTTTGAAAGATGCTAGAATGCATTAGGTGTGTTTGATGTACACCTTACAGCTATAAGGAGCCAATAACACCGAACTGATACCAACCCCAAACCTAACTTGTGGAACTAGTAGAACCAAGGAAGATTAGAACAATGGATGAAGCATCGTTACAAACTAGGGTTCTACTAGATTGATAAGATTCAAAGGCGCTAGAATGCATTAGGGGGGTTTGATGCCCACCTCCTGTCTATAAAGAGCCAACAACACACAACAAGTAATCAACCTAAACTTAGCTTACGAAACAAGTAGAACCCGGGAAGATTAGACCAAAGAATGATACGTCATCGCAACCTAACTACGTTCTACTAGGTTGATAAGATTTAGATGCGCTAGAATGTAGTACGTGTGTTTGTTTGCGCCTCACGGCTATAAGTAGTCAACAACACACAACAAGCAATCACTTCAAACTTAACTTGCAAAACAAGTAGAACTATGGAAGATTAGACTACTGGATGAGACGTCATCATAAACTAGGGTTCTATTAGACTGGTAATTTTGAAAGACGCTAGAATGCATTAGGTGTGTTCGATGTGCACCTTAAAAGTATAAAAAGACAATAACACACAACTAATAACCACCCCAAACTTAACTTGCGAAAGAAGTAGAACCAAGGAAGATTAGATCAATGGATGAATCATCGTCACAAACTAGGGTTATAAAGATTGATAAGATTCTAAGGTGCTAGAATGCATTTGGTGTGTTTGATGTCCACCTTCTATCCATAAGGAGCCAATAACACACAAGTAATCAACCTAAACTTAACTTGCGAAACAAGTAGAAGTAGGGAAGATTAGACCAAAGGATGATATCTCATCGCAACGTCGGTAGGTTCTACTAGGTTGATAAGATTTGGATGCGCTAGAATGTAGTACGTGTGTTCGTTTTGTGCCTCACGGCTATACGTAGTCAGCAACACACAACAAGCAATCAATTCAAACTTAACTCGCAAAACAACTAAAACTATGGAAGATTAGACTACTGGATGAGATGTCATCATAAACTAGGGTTCTACTAGATTGACAATATTGAAAGACACTAGAATGCATTAGGTGTGTTCGATGTGCACCTTACAACTATAAGGAGCCAATAACACACAACTAATAACCACCCCAAACTTAACTTGCGAAACAAGTAGAACCAAAGAAGATTAGATCAATGGATGAAGAATCGTCACAAACTTGGGTTATACAAGATTGATAAGATTCTAAGGCGCTAGAATGCATTTGGTGTCGTTGATGTGCACCTTACGGGTATAAGGAGACAGTAACACCCAACTAATAACGACCCCAATCTTAACTTGCGAAAGAAGCAGAACCAAGGAAAATTAGACCATAGAATGAAGCATCGTCACAAAATAGGGTTCTACTAGATTGATAAGATTCAGTGGTGCTAGAATGCATTAGGTGTGTTTGATGTCCACGTTTTGTCTATAAGGAGCCAATAAGACACAACAAGTAATCAACCTAAATTTAACTCTCGAAACAAGTAGAACCAGGGAAGATTAGACCAAAGGATGATACGTCATCAGAACCTAGGTAGGTTCTACTAGGTTGATAAGATTTAGATGCACTAGAATGTAGTACGTGTGTTTGTTTTGTGCCTCATGGCTAAAAGTAGTCAGCAACACACAACAAGCAGTCACTCCAAACGTAACTTGCCAAACAAGTAGAACTATGGAAGATTAGACTACTGGATGAGTTGTCGTCATAAACTTGGGTTCTACTAGATTGACAATATTGAAAGACACTAGAATGCATTAGGTGTGTTTGATGTGCACCTTACGGGTATAAGGAGACAATAACACCCAACTAATAACTACCCCAATCTTAACTTGCGAAAGAAGCAGAACCAAGGAAAATTAGACCAAAGAATGAAGCATCGTCACAAACTAAGGTTCTACTAGATTGATAAGATTCAGTGGTGCTAGAATGCATTAGGTGTGTTTGATGTCCACGTTTTCTCTATAAGGAGCCAATAAGACACAACAACTAATCAACCTAAACTTAACTCTCGAAACAAGTAGAATCAGGGAAGATTAGACCAAAGGATGATACGTCATCACAACCTAGGTAGGTTCTACTAGGTTGATAAGATTTAGATGCGCTAGAATGAAGTATGTTTGTTTGTTTTTTGCCTCACGGCTATAAGTATTCAACAACACACAACAAGCAATCACTTCAAACTTAACTTTCAAAACAGGTAGAACTTTGGAAGATTAGTCTACTGGATAAGACGTCAACATAAACTAGGGTTCTACTAGATTGACAATATTGAAAGATGCTAGAATGCATTAGGTATGTTTGTTTTGCACCAAACGTCTATAACAAGCTAATAACCATAGCAAACTTAACTTGCGAAACAAGTAGAACCGAGGAACATCAGATCAATGGATAAAGCATCGTCACAAACTGGGTTTCTACTAGATTGATAAAATTCAAAGGTGCTAGAATGCATTAGGTGTGTTTGATGTCCACCTCCTATCCATAAGGAGCCAATAACACACAACAAGTAATCAACCTAAATTTAACAAGCGTAACGAGTCGAACAACGGAGGATTAGACCAAAGGATGATACGCCATCGCAACCTAGGTTGGTTCTACTATGTTGATAAGATTTAGATGCGCTAGAATATAGTGTGTGTGTTTGTTTTGCGCCTCACGGCTATAAGGAGTCAACAACACAGAAGAAGCAACCACTCCAAACAGAACCTGCAAAACAAATAAAACCTGGGAAGATTAGACCAATGGATGATACGTCACCGTCACCTAGGCAGGTTCTACAAGGATAATGAGATTTAGATGCGCTAGAATGTAATACGTGTGTTCGTTTTGCGCCTCACGGCTATAAGTAGACAACAACACACAACAAGCAATTACTCCAAACTTAACTTGCAAAACAAGTCGAACCAAGGAAGATTAGACTATTGGATGAGACGTCTTCATAAACTAGGGTTCTACTGGATTGAAAATTTTGAAAGACGCTAGAATGCATTAGGTGTGTTTGATTTGCACCTTACAGCCATAAGGAGCAAATAACACACAACTAAAAACCACCCCAAACTTCACTTGCGAAACAAGTAGAACCACGGAAGATTAGACCAATGGATGAAGCACCGTCACAAACTAGTGTTCTACTAGATTGATAAGATTCAAAGGTGCTAGAATGCATTAGGTGTTTTTGATGTCCACCTGCTATCCATAAGGAGCCAATAACACACAACAAATAATCAACCCAAACTTAACTTGCGAAACAAGTAGAACAAGGGAAGATTAGACCAAAGGACGAGACGTCATCGCAAGCTAGGTACGTTCTACTAGATTGATAAGACTTAGATGCACTAGAATGCAGGACGTGTGTTTGTTTATCACCTGACAACTGTACGTAGTCAACAACACACAAGAAACAATCACTTCAAACTTAACATGCAAAACAAGTAGAACCAAGAAAGATTAGACTATTGGATGAGACGTAATCATAAACTAGGGTTCGAAGGGAATGACAATATTGATATACACTAGAATTCATTAGTTGTGTTTGATGTTCAACTTACGGTTATAAAAAGCGAAAAACACACAACTAATAACCACCCCAAACCTAATTGCGAAACAAGTAGAACGAAAGAAGATTAGACCAATGGGTGAAGCATTGTCACAAACTAGGGTTCTCCGAGATTGAAAAGATTCAAAGGTGCTAGAATGCTTTAGGTTTGTTTGAAGTCCACCTCTTGCCTATAAGGAGTCAATAAGACACAAGAAGTAATCAATCTAAACTTAACTCTCGAAACAAGTTTAGATTGATTACTTAACTCTCAATAAGACCAAAGGATGATATGTCATCGCAGCCTTTGTAGGTTCCACAAGGATGATGAGATTTAGATGCGCTAGAATGTAGTACGTATGTTAGTTTTGCGCCTCATTGCTATAAGTAGTCAACAACATACAACAAGCAACCACTCCAAACATAACATACAAAACAAGTAGAACCATAGAAGATTAGACTATTGGATGAGACATCATCATAAAATAGGGTTCTACTAGATTGACAATATTGAAAGACACTAGAATGCATTTGGTGTGTTTGATGTGCACCTTACGGGTATAAGGAGACAACAACACACAACTAATAACGACCCCAATCTTAACCTGCGAAACAAGTAGAAGCAAGGAAAATTAGACCAATGGATGATGCATCGTCACAAACAAGGGTTCTACTAGATTGATAAGATTCAAAGGTGCTAGAATGCATTAGGTGTGTTTGATTTCCACCTCCTGTCTATAAGGAGCCAATAAGACACAACAAGTAATCAACCTAAACTTAACTTGCGAAACAAGTAGAACCAGGGTAGATTAGACCAAAGGATGATACGTCATCGCAACCTAGGTAGGTTCTACTAGGTTGATAAGATTTAGATGCGCTAGAATGAAGTATGTGTTTGTTTTTCGCCTCACGGCCATAAGTAGTCAACAACACATAACAAGCAATCACTTCAAACTTAACTTGCAAAACAAGTAGAGCTATGGAAGATTAGACTACTGGATCAGACATCATCATAAACTAGGGTTCTACTACATTGACAATATCGAAAGATGCTAGAATGCATTAGGTGTGTTTGTTGTGCACCTTACGTCTATAACGAGCTAATAACCACAGCAAACTTAACTTGCGAAACAAGTAGAACCGAGTAAGATTAGATGAATGGATAAAGCATCATTACAAACTAGGTTTCTACAAGATTGATAAGATTCAAAGGTGCTAGAATGCATTAGGTGTGTTTGATGTCCACCTCCTGTCCATAAGGAGCCAATAACACACATCAAGTAATCAACCTAAACTTAACTTGCGTAACCAGTTGAACAAGGGAAAATTAGACCAATGGATGATACGTCATCGTAACCTAGGTAAGTTCTAATAGGTTGATAAGATTTAGATGCTCTAGAATGAAGTACGTGTGTTTGTTTCGCGCCTCACGGCTATAAGTAGTCAACAACACACAACAAGGAATCATTCCAAACTTAACTTGCAAAACAAGTCGAACCATGAAAAATTAGACTATTGGATGAGACGTCGTCATATACTAGGGTTCTACTAGATTGACAATTTCGAAAGACGCTACAATGCATTAGGTGTGTTTGATGTGCACCCTACAACTATAAGGAGCCAATAACACGCAGCTGATAACCACCCCAAACCTAACTTAAGAAACCAATAGAACCAAGTAAGATTAGACCAATGGATGAAGCATCGTCACAAACTACGGTTCTACTAGATCGATAAGATTCAACGGTGCTAGAATGCAATAGGTGTGTTTGATGTCCACCTCCTGTCTATAAGGAGCCAATAAGACACAAGAAGAAATCAGCCTAAATTTAACTCTCAAAACAAGCAGAACTAGGGAAGATTAGACCAAAGGATGATACGTCATCGTAACCTAGGTAGGTTCTAATCGATTGATAAGATGTAGATGCTCTAGAATGAAGTACGTGTGTTTGTTTTGCGCCTCACGGCTATAAGTAGTCAACAACACACAACAAGCAATCTCTCCAAACTTAACTTGCAAAACAAGTAGAACTATGGAAGATTAGACTACTGCATGAGATGTCATCAAAAACTGGGGTTCTACTAGATTGACAATATTGAAACACGTTAGAATGCATTAGGTGTGTTTGTTGTGCACCTTACGTCCATAACGAGCCAATAACACACAACTAATAACCACCGAAAACTTAACTTGCGAAACAAGTAGAACCAAGGAAGAGTAGACCAATGGATGAAGCATCGTCACAAACTAGGTTTCTTCAAGATTGATAAGATTCAAAGGTGCTAGAATCCATTAGGTGTGTTTAATGTCCACCTCCTGTCGATAAGGAGCAGATAACACACAACAAGTAATCAACCCAAACTTAACTTGCGAAACAAGCAGAACAAGGGAAGATTAGACCAAAGGATGATATGCCATCGCAACCTAGGTTGGTTCTTATAGGTTGGTAAGATTTAGATGCGCTCGAATGTAGTACGTGTTTTTGTTTTGCCCCTCACGGCTATAAGTAGTCAACAACACACAACAAGCAATCACTTCAAACTTAACTTGCAAAACAAGTAGAACTATGGAAGATTAGACTACAGGATGAGACATCATCATAAACTAGGGTTCTACTAGATTGACAATATTGAAAGACACTTGAATGCATTAGTTGTGTTTGTTGTGCACATTATGTCTTTAACGAGCTGATAACACAGAACTAATACGTCATCGTAACCTAGGTTGGTTCTACTAGGTTGATAAGATTTAGATGCGCTAGAATGTAGTGCGTGTGTTTGTTTTGCGCGTCACGGCTACAAGGAGTCAACGACACACAAGAAGCAATCATTCCAAACAGAACCTGCAAAACAAATAGAACCTGGGAAGATTAGACCAATAGATGATACGTCATCGCAGCCTAGGTTGGTTCTACTAGGTTGATAAGATTTAGATGTGCTAGAATGTAGTACGTGTGTTAGTTTTGCGCCTTACGGCTATAAGTAGTCAGCAACACACAACAAGCAATCACTCCAAACTTAACTTGCAAAACAAGTCGAACCATGGAACATTAGACTATTGAATGAGACGTCGTCATCAACTAGGGTTCAACTAGATTGACAATTTGGAAAGACTCTAGAATGCATTAGTCGTGTTTGATATGCACCTTACAGCTATAAGGAGCCAATAACACACAACTGATAACCACCCCAAGCCTAACTTGCGAAACAGTTGAACCAAGGAAGATTAGACCAATGGATGAAGGATCGTCACAAACCAGCATTCTACTAGAATGATAAGATTCAAAGGTGCTAGAATTCATTAGGTGTGTTTGATGTCTACCTCCAATCCATAAGGAGCCAATGAGAGACAATAAACTTAACTTGCGAAACAAGTAGAACCAGAGAAGATTAAACCAAAGGATAATACGTCATCGCAACCTAGATAGGTTCTACTAGGTTGATAAGATTTAGATGCACTAGAATGTAGTACGTGTGTTTGTTTTCCGCCTCACGGCTATAAGTAGTAAACGATACACAACAAGCAATCACTCTTAACTTTACCGGCAAAACAAGTAGAACCATAGAAGATTAGACTATTGGATGAGACGTCGTCATAAACTAAGGTTCTACTAGATTAACAATATTGAAAGACGCAAGAATGCATTAGGTGTGTTTGATGTGCACCTTACAGCCATAAGGGGAAAATAACACACAACTAAAAACCACCCCAAACTAAGAACCACAGAAGAATAGACCACTGGATGAAGTGTCGTGACAAACTAGGGTTCTACTAAATTGATAAGATTTAAAGGTGCTAGAATGCATTAGGTGTGGTTGATGTCCACCTCCTGTCTATAAGGAGCCAATAAGACACAACAAGTAATCAACCTAAACTTAACTCTCGAAACAACTAGAACCAGGGAAGATTAGACGAAATGATGATACATCGTCGCAACCTAGGTAGGTTCTACTAGGTTGATAAGATTTAGATGCACTAGAATGAAGTACGTGTGTTTGTTTTTCGCCTCACGGCTATAATTAGTCAACAACACACAACAAGCAATCACTCCAAACTTAACTTGCAAAACAAGTCGAACTATGGAAGATTAGACTACTGGATGAGACGTCATCATAAACTAGCGTTTTACAAGATTGACAATATTGAAAGACGCTAGAATGCAATAGGTGTGTTTGTTGTGCACCTTACGTCTATAACGAGCTAATAACACACAACTAAAAACCACAACAAGCTTAACTTGCGAAAAAAAGTAGAACCGAGGAAGATTAGACCAATGGATAAAGCATCGTCACAAACTAGGTTTCTACTAGATTGTTAAGATTCAAGGTGATAGAATGCATTAGGTGTGTTTGATGTCCACCTCCTGTCCATAAGGAGCCAATAACACACAACAAGTAATCAACCTAAATTTAACTTGCGTAACGAGTCGAACGAGTGAAGCTTAGACCAAAGGATGATACGGCATCGCAACCTAGGTTGGTTCTACTAGGTCGATAAGATTTAGATGCGCAACAATGTAATGCGTATGTTTGTTTTGCGCCTCGCGGCTATAAAGAGGCAACAACACCCAAGAGGCAACCACTCCAAATAGAACCTGGAAAACAAATTGAATCTGGGAAGATTAGACCAATGGATGATACGTCATCGTAACCTAGGTAGGTTCTACTACGAAGATGAGATTTAGATGCGCTAGAATGTAGTACGTGTGTTAGTTTTGCGCCTCACGTTTATAAGTAGTCAACAACAGACAACAAGCAATCATTCATAACTTAACTTGCAAAACAAGTCGAACTATGGAAGTTTAGACTATTGGATGAGACGTCATCATAAACTAGGGTTCTACTAAGTTGACAATTTTGAAAGATGCTAGAATGCGTTAGGTGTGTTTGATGTGCACCTTACAGCTATAAGGAGGCAATAACACACAACTGATAACAACCCCAAACTTAACTTGCAGAACCAGTAGAACCAAAGAAGATTAGACCAATGGATGAAACATCGTCACAAACTAGGGTTCTTCTAGATTGATAAGATTCAAAGGTGCTAGAATTCATTAGGTGTGTTTGATGTCCACCTCCCGTCCATAAGGAGCCAGTAACACACAAGTAATCAACCTAAACTTAACTTGCAAAACAAGTAGAACTAGGGAAAATTAAAGCAAAGGATGATACGTCATCGCAACCTAGGTAGGTTCTACTTGGATGATGAGATTTAGATGCTTTAGAATGTGGTACGTGTGCTAGTTTTACGCCTCACGGCCATAAGTAGTCAACAACACACAACAAACAATCACTCCAAACTTAACTTGCAAAACAAGTAGAACCATGGAAGATTAGACTACTGGATGAGACGTCGTCATAAACTAGGATTGTACTAGATTGACAATTTTGAAAGACGCTAGAATGCATTAGATGTGTTTGATTTGCGCCTTACAGTTATAAGGAGACAATAGCACACAACCGATAACCACCCCAAACCTAACCTGCGAAACCAGTAGAACCAAGGAAGATTATACCAATGGATGCAGCATCGTCACAAACTAGGGTTCTACTAGATTGATAAGATTCAAAGTTGCTAGAATTCATTAGGTGTGTTTGATGTCCACCTCCCGACTATAAAGAGCCAACAACACACAACAATTAATCAACCTAAACATAACTTGCAAAACAAATAGAACTAGAGAAGATTTGACCAAAGAATGATACGTCATCGCAACCAAACTTAGCATGCAAAACAAGTAGAACAATGGAAGATTAGACTATTGAATGAGACGTCGTCATAAACTAGGGTTCTAGTAGATTGACAATATTGAAAGACGCTAGAATGCATTAGGTCTGTTTGATGTGCACCTTACGGCTATTAGAAGACAATAACACACAACTAATAACAAACCCAAAGTTAACTTGCGAAACAAGTAGAACCAAAGAAGATTAGACCAATGGATAAAGTATCGTCACAAACTAGGGTTCTACTAGATTGATAAGATTCAAAGGCGCTGGAATGCATTAGGGGGGTTTGATGCCCACCTCCTGTCTATAAAGAGCCAACAACACACAACAAGTAATCAACCTAAACTTAGCTTGCGAAACAAGTAGAACCAGGGAAGATTTGACCAAAGGATGATACGTCATCGCAACCTAGGTACGTTCTACTAGGTTGACAAGATTTAGATGCGCTAGAATGTAGTACGTGTGTTTTTTTTGCACCTCAAAGCTATAAGTAGTCAACAACACACAACAAGCAATCACTCCAAACTTAATGATGTGAATCCGGGAGGACTCAATTTAATCGTAGAATCGTCCCCGAATGATCTAGTGCAAAACGCCAATCTCAAATGAACCCAACAACAATAGGATGAACCTATCACCTTTGAATCATACTTGGAGAAAGAAGTTTTGAAATCTTCCAAGCAAAAACAACCTAACCAAACTAGACCCAACAACAATAGGATGAAACCTATCACCTTTGAATCATAATAAGGCTAAATTGAATTCACTATTCCCAACCCCTCTAATCTTCAAATCCAACAACACTAGGATGAACCTAACACCTTTGGATTATGAAAGGAAAAGAAAAAGCTGAGTAGAGGCGCCATAACTAAAAGGAAGAGTTTTAGTTGATAAGCCTTGTAAGTTTTGCAAGAAATTTTGCAAGACTCAAACTAGCTCACTAAGAAACTAGTAAAGAAAGGAAAAATCCTTAAAAGTTTATTACTTCAATCTAATTGAAAATGCTTAACCAAGGCCCCTACTTATAGTGTTTCAAGAGGGACCAAGGTTGAAATTACAAAAGGATTAAAGTAGTAAATCTGAACTTTTTGGTCAAGACTAGCATTAAATCTTCTCTTTGACCAAGAAAAGCTCTATGACCCAAAAAGACTCTTAAACTTAAAACACTTAATCTGAACATTAAAAATGCAGAAAACAACTTAAAATGTCTTCAAAAAATAGCTGGAAATTCGTCCAAAAATTCAGCTCCCAAAATGACCTTCAAACTTCTAATTTAATTCTTTGACTAGTCTTCACTCCTTCACTTGCTAGTTGAATTTTGACCAAGGAAATTAGATGAGACCTTCAAAATACTCCATAATTTCGTCCATTTCACCATGATTTTGATCCTTAGAAGCTTCTTGAATTGTCTTGAAAATTTATCACTTGGTGAGTTGAATTTGGACTTGAAATGTGGGTTGTTTTTGGGCAGATTTGTTGACTGACTTTTGGGACTTGGGCTAAACGAAAATTGCATTATTTTGGACCAAATAAAGTGGTTAAGAATCAGCAACAACTCACTTAATTAGCCCCTTTTGAATCTAGGTCCAAGACTTGCAAAATGTTGTAACAAGTAAATTTGAACTTTGGTAGCATTGGTCCTTTCTTTGTCATGGACTTGAATGATCAAATTAGACAAAGATTCTTCCATCCTTTTCTTCCTTAAACGAGTCATAGGACCAGGCATGCCATCAAGTGCATGAGGTGGAGGAGTCTCATTTTGAGAAGCATTATTCACAACTTGATCTTCATTGTTCTTGTCTTTGTTGTTATCATGATGGGATCTTTGGAGCTCATCACTTAACTTGCAAAACAAGTAGAACTATGGAAGATTAAACTACTGGATGAGACGTCATTATAAACTAGGGTTCTACTAGACTGTCAATTTTGAAAGACGCTAGTTGCATTAGGTATGTTTGATGTGCACCTTACAGCTATAAGGAGCCAATAACGCACAACTAATAACCACCCCAAACATAACTTGGGAAACAAGTTGAACCAAAGAAGATTAGATCAATGGATGAAGCATCGTCACAAACTAAAGTTATACGAGATTGATAAGATTCTAAGGTGCTAGAATGCATTAGGTGTGTTTGATGTCTACCTCCTGTCCATAAGGAGCAAATAACACACAAGTAACAAACCCAAACGTTTCTTGCGAAATAAGTAGAACCAGGGAAGATTAGAGCAGTGGATGATGCGTCATCTCAAGCTAGGTTCTAATAGATTGATAAGAGTTAAATGCGCTACAATGCAGTAGGTTTGCTTGAATTGCACCTCATACTATAAGGAGTCAACGACACACAGAAGGCAACCACTTTAAACATAAGTTGGAAAACAAATAGAACCTGGGAAGATTAGACCAATGGATGATACGTCAATGTAACATATGTAGGTTCTACTAGGTTGATGAGATTTAGATGCGCTAAAATGTAGTACGTGTGTTAGTTTTGCGCCTCACGTTATAAGTAGTCAACAACACACAACAAGCAATCACTCCAAACTTAATTTGCAAAACAAGTAGAACTATGGAAGATTAGACTACTGGATGAAACGTCGTCATAAACTAGGGTTCTACTAGATTGACAATTTGAAAGACGCTAGAATGCATTAGTTGTGTTTGATGTGCACCTTACAGCTATAAGGACCCAATAAGACACAATTAATAACCACCCCAAACATAACTTGCGAAACAAGTTGGAGCAAGGAAGATTAAACCAATGGATGAAACATCGTCAAAAACTAGCGTTCTACGAGATTGATAAGATTCTAAGGTGCTAGAATGCATTAGGTGTGTTTGATGTCCACCTCCAGTCCACAAGTAGCCAATAACACAGAAGTAATCAACCTAAACTTAACTTGCGAAACAAGTAAAACCAGGGAAGATTAAACCAAATGATAATACGTCATCGCAACTTAGGTGGGTTCTACTAGGTTGATAAGATTTAGATACGCAAGAATGTAGTACGTGTGTTGGTTTTGTGCCTCACGGCTATAAGTAGTAAACAACTCACAACAATCAATCACTTTAAACCTAATTTGCAAAACAAGTAGAACCATAAAACATTAGACCACTGGATGTGATGTCATCATAAACTAGGGTTCTACTAGATTGACAATATTGAAATATGCTAGATTGCATCGGGTGTGTTTGATGTGCACCTTACGGCTATAAGAAGACAATAACACACAACTAATAACTGCCCCAAACTTAAATTGTGAAACAAGTAGAACCATGGAAGATTAGACTAATGGATAAAGCATCATCACCAGCAAGTGGAATACATTAGGTGTGTTTGATGTCCACCTACTGTCTAAAAATAGCCAACAACACACAACAAGTAATCAACATAAACTTAACTTGTGAAATAAGTATAAGTAGGGAAGATTAGACCAAAGGATGATACGTCATCGCAACGTCGGTAGGTTCTACTAGGTTGATAAGATTTAGATGCACTAGAATGTAGTACGTGTGTTTGTTTTGTGCCTCATGGCTAAAAGTAGTCAGCAACACACAACAAGCAATCACTCCAAACTTAACTTGCAAAACAAGTAGAACTATGGAAGATTAGACTACTAGATGAGACGTCGTCATAAACTAGGGTTCTACTAGATTGACAATATTGAAAGACACTAGAATGCATTAGGTTTTGATAAGCTCCAAAGATCCCATCATGATAACAACATAGACAAGAACAATGAAGATCAAGTTGTGAATAATGCTTCTCAAAATGAGACTCCTTCTCCACCTCATGCACTTGATGGCATGGCTGGTCCTATGACTCGTTTAAGGAAGAAAAGGATGGAAGAATCTTTGTCTAAATTGATCATTTAAGTCCATGACAAAGAAAGGACCAATGCTACCAAAGTTCAGCCCACTTGTTACAACATTTTGCAAGTCTTGGACCTAGATTCAAAAGGGGCTAATTAATTGAGTTGTTGCTGATTCTTAGCCACTTTATTTGGTCCAAAATAATGCAATTTTCGTTCAGCCCAAGTCCCAAAAGTCAGTCAACAAATCTGCCCAAAATCAGCCCACAATTCAAGTCCAAATTCAACCCACCAAGTGATGAATTTTCAAGACAATTCAAGAAGCTTCTAAGGATCAAAAGCATGGTGAAATGGACAAAATTATGGAGTATTTTGAAGGTCTCATCTGATTTCCTTGGTCAAAATTCAACTAGCAAGTGAAGGGGTGAAGACTAGTCAAAGAATTAAAGTTAGAAGTTTGAAGGTCATTTTGGGGCTGAATTTTTGGACGAATTTCCAGCCATTTTTTGAAGACTTTTCAAGTTGTTTTCTGCATTTTTAATGTTCAGATTAAGTGTTTTAAGTCCAAGAGTCTTTTTGGGTCATAGAGCTTTTCTTGGTCAAAGAGAAGATTTAATGCTAGTCTTGACCAAAAAGTTCAGATTTACTACTTTAATCCTTTTGTAATTTTCAACCTTGGTCCCTCTTCAAACACTATAAAAAGGGACCTTGGTTAAGCATTTAGGATCAAATTTTGAGTAATAAACTTTTAAGGATTTTTCCTTTCTTTACTAGTTTCTTAGTGAGCTAGTTTGAGTCTTGCAAAATTGCTTGCAAAACTTACAAGGCTTATCAACTAAAACTCTTCCTTTTAGTTGTGGCGCCTCTACTCTGCTTTTTATTTTCCTTTCATAATCCAAAGGTGTTAGGGTCATCCTAGTGTTGTTAGATTTGAAGATTAGAGGGGTTGGGAATAGTGAATTCAATTTAGCCTTATTATGATTCAAAGGTGACAGGTTTCATCCTATTGTTGTTGGGTCTAGTTTGGTTTGGTTGTTTTTGCTTGGAAGATTTCAAGACTTCTTTCTCCAAGTATGATTCAAAGGTGATAGGTTCATCCTATTGTTGTTGGGTTCATTTGAGATTGATGTTTTGCACTAGATCATTCAGGGACGATTCTACAATTACATTGAGTCCTCCCAAGATTCACATCAGTTTGGTATCAGAGCTAGTCTCCTTGAATTGATCATATCTTTTTTTATCTTCGTTTCTCCATTTACTATTCATTATCATAATTCTTGCTATTAAATTCCTTTGTTCTGTCTTTGAAGGTTAAAGTTTGCAAGAGCTTTGAAGGTTGTTGCTTATCAAAAAAAAAAAATTGACAATAGTCCTAACACCATTTGTTTCTCTCTACTCCTATTCTCTCTTCTACTTGTTTCTTTATATGATCTTTGCATGCTATCTTTTCTTTGACCTCTTAATTTCTTTGTTGCCAAGTAAGTCATTTGTTGAGCATCTTGTAAGGTTTGAACAATTCTCACCAAAAGCTAGTGAAAGGAAAAGAGTGGTAAGAAAAGAGTGTATCTACCCCCACTATATTTAGCCAAAAACAAGTGTACAACATTCAAATTTGGGTTGAGACATATTGGGAAAAGGGGTACAAGGGTGTGAGGAATTACTAATCTTTCTTCAAAGTTTTTGATTCACAGATTACTATGGCAGATCAAGTTGATCAAACTGCACAGTTGAGAGCAATTGGTGAAGAAATTACTGCTCAATTCAATAGATCAATGGAAGCAGTTATGGCACGCATGGCACTTATGGAAACTAGATTCCAAGAGCTTGGAGGAAAACCACCACCATCGGTCCATAGTGATGAAGAAGGTTCTCAATCATCAGAAGCATCATCCTTAATGAGGCGAAGAAGAAATGATGTAGGAAATGCATCACCAATAAGAGAAAGGAGAGGAAATCATAGAGGTGGCATGGATAACAATCTTATGGGTCTTAAGATGAAGGTTCCTGAATTTTATGGCAAAAGTGATCCTGAAGCTTATTTGGAATGGGAGACAAAGTGGAGAAAATCTTTTCCATTCATGATTACTCTGAGGAAAAGAAGGTAAAAATTGCTTCACTTGAGTTTCAGTCTTATGCTCTAACATGGTGGGATAAGTTGGTGTCTTCTAGGAGAAGGAACTGAGAAAGGCCTATTGAGACTTGGGAGGACATGAAGTCTATCATGAGGAAAAGGTTTATTCCCTCACATTTCTATAGAGACTTGTACAACAAATTGCAGGGAATTACCCAAGGATCCAAAACGGTGACAGAATACTACCAAGAGATGGAAGTGGCTATGACAAGAGTTAATATTGAGAAAGATGAAGAAGCTACCATGGCACGATTCTTAGGTGGTCTCAAGAGGGAGATAGCTGATGTTGTTGAGTTACAACATTATATGGATTTGGAAGAAATGATGCACATGGCAGAAAAGGTAGAAAAGCAACTGAAAAGAAAAGGGGGCTCAAGTAAGTTTTCTTCTAACCAATCATCTTGGAAAAGCAATAGTTGGAATAAAAATAATGTTGGTAAAAAGAAAGAAGAACCAAAGAAATTTGATTCTAAGAAGTTTGAAAATGGTGATTCAAGTAAAACCTCTTCTTCTACTTCTAAGCTCACTTGTTTTAAGTGTTTTGGGAAGGGACACATAGCCTCTCAATGTCCTAATTCCAGAACCATGGTTATGCAAGAAGATGGTTCCTATTTGAGCCAAAGTGACGGAGAAGTGGAGGAGCCGACTATTGAAAATGAAGGTGAACAATTTGAATCAAGTGGTGATGAGATTCTAGTCACTTTGAGGGCATTAAATGCACAAGTTGGATTGGATGATAAAGAGCAAAGGAGTACTATTTTCCACACAAGATGCAAGGTTCAAGATAAGGTATGCATGCTCATCATTGATAGTGGAAGTTGTACTAATTGTGTTAGCTCTTATCTTGTAGATAAGCTTGGATTGCCTATGATAGTACATCCTAGTCCCTACCGCTTGCAATGGCTCAATGATAGTGGTGAGCTAAGGGTGAATCGGCAAGCTAAGGTAAAATTCTCAATTGGAAAATATGAGGATGAAGTTTTGTGTGATGTAGTACCAATGCATGCTGCCCATATTCTTCTTGGCCGACCATGGGAGTTTGATCATGATGCCGATCACAAGGGAAAGTCCAACAAGTATCATATTGTTCATAATCATAAAGCTTTTACTCTTGTTCCACTTTCTCCACAACAGGTGTACCAAGAACAAATGAGAATGAAAGAGAAAAGGCTAAAAGAGGAGGGTGAGATGAAAAGACCAAGTGAGAGTGAAAAAGCAAGAGATGAAAAGGCTAAAAGCAAAGTGAGTGAGAGTGGGAAAACAAAGGAGAAGCCGAAGGCAAGTGAGACAAAAGGCACCTTTTTTGCAAGCATGAGAGATGTAGATAGGGCCTCGACTCACAAGCCAATCATCAGGCTTTTGTACAGTGATGAATGTCTTGTCCTTGATGAGTTACCTAACAATTTGCCTTTAGAAATTGTTGCTGTTTTAATGAATTTGCAGATGTGCTGGCTGATGAAGCACCTAAAGGATTGCCTCCAATTCGAGGGATTGAACATCAAATTGATTTCTTACCTGGAGCTACCATCCCAAATAGACCAGCATATCGTGCAAATCCAGAGGAAACCAAGGAACTTCAAAGGCAAGTTCATGAGTTGCTAAGCATAGGAAATATTCGTGAGTCTCTTAGCCCATGTGCTGTTCCTGTGATTTTAGTTCCTAAAAAAGATGGTTCATGGCGCATGTGTATTGATTGTAGGGCTGTGAACAAAATCACCATTAAGTATCGCCATCCTATTCCTAGATTGGATGATATGCTTGATGAGTTGCATGGTGCTAAGTTCTTCACAAAAATTGATTTGAAATCTGGTTATCATCAAATAAGAATAAAAGAGGGTGATGAATGGAAAACGGCCTTCAAAACAAAATTTGGTCTTTATGAGTGGCTTGTTATGCCTTTTGGATTAACTAATGCTCCTAGCACTTTTATGAGACTAATGAATCATGTTTTGAGACGTTTCATTGGAAAATTTGTTGTTGTCTATTTTGATGATATCTTGATTTATAGTAAGAGCATGGATGAACATGTTGAACATCTTAAGCTTGTTCTTGCTACTTTGCGTGAGGAAAAATATTTGCAAACTTGAAAAAGTGTACTTTTTGTGTTGAAGAAGTTATCTTTCTTGGCTATATTGTGAATTCTAATGGTCTACAAGTTGATGAAGCAAAGGTGACAGCAATTCTTGAATGGCCAATTCCCACAAATGTGACTGAGGTAAGATCTTTCCATGGGCTTGCAAGTTTTTATAGGAGGTTTGTTAGAGATTTCTCAACAAAGGCAGCCCCGCTTAATGAATTGGTAAAGAAAAATGTGAAATTTGAATGGGGAGATTCTCAACAAAATGCTTTTGAACAATCGAAGCATGATTTAACTAATGCTCCAGTTTTAGCATTGCCTGATTTTTCTAAAACTTTTGAAGTTGAATGTGATGCTTCAGGAATTGGGATTGGAGCGGTGTTGCTTCAAGAAGGCCGACCTATTTCCTACTTTAGTGAGAAGCTGAATGGAGCAACTTTGAATTACCCAACATATGACAAAGAGCTTTATGCCGTTGTGAGAGCTTTGGAGACATGGCAGCACTACCTTCTTCCAAGAGAGTTTGTGATCCACACCGATCATGAATCTATCAAGTATCTCAGGGGACAAAAGAATTTGCACAAGAGACATGCCAAGTGGATTTCATTCATTGAAACTTTTCCATACGTGGTAAAATACAAGAAAGGTAAAGAGAACATTGTGGCTGATGCACTCTCTCGAAGGTACACTCTAATTAATACTGCCAATGCTTCTATCATGGGATTTGAGTACATTAAGGAGTTGTATGATAAGGATCATGATTTTTCCATTGTATTTGCTGCATGTGAAAAGGGTTCTTTTAATAAGTTTTATCGGCATGAAGGATTTTTGTTCAAAGAAGATAAAATGTGTATTCCTTATTGTTCACTTAGAGAGCTTTTGGTGCGTGAAGCACATTGTGGAGGTTTGATGGGCCATTTTGGTGTTTTAAAGTCTTTGGATATTCTGAATGAACATTTTTATTGGCCTAACATGAAACGGGATGTTGAGAAAATTTGTGCAACTTGTCTTGATTGTAAGAAAGCAAAATCTAAGTCCCTTCCTCATGGATTGTACACTCCACTCCCTGTTCCTCAATCTCCTTGGACTGACATTTCTATGGATTTTGTTCTTGGTTTGCCTAGGTCTCAAAGAGGAATGGACTCAATTTTTGTTGTTGTTGACAGATTCTCAAAGATGGCTCATTTTATTGCTTGTAGAAAAATCGATGATGCAAAGCATGTGGCTGATTTGTTCTTCAAGGAAGTTGTCCGTCTGCATGGAGTCCCTAGGACCATTGTTTCTGATAGGGATGTGAAGTTTTTGAGTTATTTCTGGAAAACACTTTGGGGAAAATTGGGAACAAAACTTTTGTTTTCAACTACAAGTCACCCACAAACTGATGGCCAAACGGAAGTAACTAATAGAACTTTGGGTGTTTTACTAAGGGCCATAATTAAGAAGAACTTGAAGAGTTGGGAGGAGTGTTTACCAATTGCTGAATTTGCATACAATCGCACACTACACACTTCTACTAATTTTTCTCCTTTTGAATTGGTGTATGGTTTTAATCCTTTGACTCCATTAGACTTATCTCCTTTACCTATACAGGATCAAGTGAGTTTGGATGGCAAAAAGAAAGCTGAAATTGTGAAGAAGTTGCATGAGCAAGCTCGCGCAAACATTGAGAAGAAAAATGAGCAAAATGCCAAGAATGCTAACAAAGGGCGTAAGAAGGTTGTATTTAAACCTGGTGATTGGGTTTGGATACACATGAGGAAAGAGAGATTTCCAGCCTCAAGAAGAACTAAATTACACCCCCGTGGAGATGGACCATTCCAAGTTGTGGCACGAGTCAATGATAATGCCTACAAGCTTGATCTTCCCGGAGACTATGGTATAAGTTCTACTTTTAATGTCTCTGATTTATCTCCCTTTGTCTTTGATGCAGATCCTTTGGATTCGAGGACGAATCCTTTCCAAGAGAGAGGGGATGATGAGCTCCAAAGATCCCATCATGATAACAACAAAGACAAGAACAATGAAGATCAAGTTGTGAATAATGCTTCTCAAAATGAGACTCCTTCTCCACCTCATGCACTTGATGGCATGGCTGGTCCTATGACTCGTTTAAGGAAGAAAAGGATGGAAGAATCTTTGTCTAAATTGATCATTCAAGTCCATGACAAAGAAAGGACCAATGCTACCAAAGTTCAGCCCACTTGTTACAACATTTTGCAAGTCTTGGACCTAGATTCAAAAGGGGCTAATTAAGTGAGTTGTTGCTGATTCTTAGCCACTTTATTTGGTCCAAAATAATGCAATTTTCGTTCAGCCCAAGTCCCAAAAGTCAGTCGACAAATCTGCCTAAAATCAACCCACAATTCAAGTCCAAATTCAACCCACCAAGTGATGAATTTTCAAGACAATTCAAGAAGCTTCTAAGGATCAAAAGCATGGTGAAATGGAAAAAATTATGGAGTATTTTGAAGGTCTCATCTGATTTCCTTGGTCAAAATTCAACTAGCAAGTGAAGTGGTGAAGACTAGTCAAAGAATTAAAGTTGGAAGTTTGAAGGTCATTTTGGGGCTGAATTTTTGGACGAATTTCCAGCCATTTTTTGAAGACTTTTCAAGTTGTTTTCTGCATTTTTAATGTTCAGATTAAGTGTTTTAAGTCCAAGAGTCTTTTTGGGTCATAGAGCTTTTCTTGGTCAAAGAGAAGATTTAATGCTAGTCTTGACCAAAAAGTTCAGATTTACTACTTTAATCCTTTTGTAATTTTCAACCTTGGTCCCTCTTCAAACACTATAAAAAGGGACCTTGGTTAAGCATTTAGGATCAGATTTTGAGTAATAAACTTTTAAGGATTTTTCCTTTCTTTACTAGTTTCTTAGTGAGCTAGTTTGAGTCTTGCAAAATTGCTTGCAAAAGTTACAAGGCTTATCAACTAAAACTCTTCCTTTTAGTTGTGGTGCCTCTACTCTGCTTTTTCTTTTCCTTTCATAATCCAAAGGTGTTAGGGTCATCCTAGTGTTGTTGGATTTGAAGATTAGAGGGGTTGGGAATAGTGAATTCAATTTAGCCTTCTTATGATTCAAAGGTGATAGGTTTCATCCTATTGTTGTTGGGTCTACTTTGGTTTGGTTGTTTTTGCTTGGAAGATTTCAAGACTTCTTTCTCTAAGTATGATTCAAAGGTGATAGGTTCATCCTATTGTTGTTGGGTTCATTTGAGATTGATGTTTTGCACTAGATCATTCAGGGACGATTCTACAATTACATTGAGTCCTCCCCGGATTCACATCAGGTTTGTTTGATGTGCACCTTACAAGTAGAAAGAGCCAATAACACACAACTAATAACCACGCCAAACTTAACTTGCGAAACAAGTAGAACCAAGGAAATTAGATCAATGGATGAAGCATCGTCACAAACTAGGGTTATACAAGATTGATAAGATTCTAAGGTGTTAGAATGCATTTGGAGTGTTTGATGTCCACCTCCTATACATAAGGAGCCAATAACACACAAGTAATCAACATAAACTTAACTTGCGAAATAAGTAGAAGTAGGGAAGATTGGACCAAAGGATGATACGTCATCGCAACGTCGGTAGGTTCTACTAGGTTGATAAGATTTAGATGCGCTACGATGTGGTACATGTGTTTGTTTTGTGCCTCATGACTAAAAGTAGTCAGCAACACACAACAAGCAATCTCTCCAAACTTAACTTGCCAAACAAGTAGAACTATGGATGATTAGACTACTGGATGAGACGTCGTTATAAACTAGGGTTCTACTAGATTGACAATATTGAAAGACACTAGAATGCATTAGGTGTGTTCGATGTGCACCTTACAACTGTAAGGAGCCAATAACACACAACTAATAACCACCCCAAACTTGACTTGTGAAACAAGTAGAACTGGGGAAGATTAAACCAAAGGATAATACGTCATCGCAACCTAGGTAGGTTCTACTAGGTTGATAAGATTTAGATGCGCTACAATGTAGTACGTGTGTTTGTTTTGTGCCTCATGGCTAAAAGTAGTCAGCAACACACAACAAGCAATCACTCCAAACATAACTTGCCAAACAAGTAGAACTATGGAAGATTAGACTACTGGATAAGAAGTCGTCATAAACTTGGGTTCTACTAGATTGACAATATTGAAAGACACGAGAATGCATTTGGTGTGTTTGATGTGCATCTTACAACTATAGGGAGCCAATGACATACAACTAATAACGACCCCAATCTTAACTTGCGAAACAAGTAGAACCAAGGAAAATTAGGCCAATGGATGAAGCATCGTTACAAACTAAGGTTATATGAGATTGTTAAGATTCAAAGGTGCTAGAATGCATTAGGTGTGTTTGATGTCCACCTCCTGTCCTTAAGGAGCCAATAACACACAAGTAAGAAACCCAAACTTTTTTTGCGAAACAAGTAGAACCAAGGAAAATTAGACCAATGAATGATGCGTCATCACAAGCTAGGTTCTCATAGATTGATAAGATTTAAACGCGCTACAATGCAGTAGGTTTGTTTGAATTGCACCACATTGCTATAAGGGGTCAAGAAAACACAACATGTCACCACTCCAAACATAACTTGCAAAACAAGTAGAACCAGGGAAGATTTGACCAATGGATGAAGCATCGTCACAATCTAGGGTTCTACTAGATTAATAAGATTCAAATGTGCTAGATTGCGTTAGGTGTGTTTGATGTCCACTTCCTGTCTATAAGGAGCCAATAACACACAAGTAACCAACCAGAACTCAATTTGAGAAACAAGTAGAAATAGGGAAGATTAGACCAAAAGATGATACCTCATTGCAATGTCGGTAGGTTCTACTAGGTTGATAAGATTTAGATGCGCTAGAATGTGGTACATGTGTTTGTTTTGTGCCTCATGGCTAAAAGTAGTCAGCAACACACAACAAGCAATCTCTCCAAACTTAACTTGCCAAACAAGTAGAACTATGGATGATTAGACTACTGGATGAGACGTCGTTATAAACTAGGGTTCTACTAGATTGACAATATTGAAAGACACTAGAATGCATTAGGTGTGTTCGATGTGCACCTTACAACTGTAAGGAGCCAATAACACACAACTAATAACCACCCCAAACTTGACTTGTGAAACAAGTAGAACTGGGGAAGATTAAACCAAAGGATAATACGTCATCGCAACCTAGGTAGGTTCTACTAGGTTGATAAGATTTAGATGTGTTAGAATGAAGTACGTGTGTTTGTTTTTCGCCTCACGGCTATAAGCAGTCAACAACCCACAACAAGCAATCACTCCAAACATAACTTGCAAAACAAGTCAAACTATGGAAGATTAGACTACTGGATGAGACGTCATCATCATAAACTAGGGTTCTACTAGATTGACAATATTGAAAGACGCTAGAGTGTATTAGGCATGTTTGTTGTGCACCTTACATCTATAACGAGCTAATAACACACAGCTAATAACCACAGCAAGCTTAACTTGCGAAACAAGTAGAACCGAGGAAGATTAGACCAATAGATAAAGCATCGTCACAAACTAGGTTTCTACTGTATTAACAAGATTCAAAGGTGCTAGAATGCATTAGGTGTGTTGGATGTCCACCTCCTGTCCATAAGGAGCCAATAACACACAACAACTAATCAACCTAAACATAACTCGCGTAACGAGTCGAACGAGGGATGATTAGACCAAAGGATGATACGTCATCGCAACCTAGGTTGGTTCTACTAGGATGAAACGATTTAGATGTGCAAGATTGTAGTGCGTGTGTTTGTTTTGTGCCTCACTGCTATTTGTTTTGCGCCTCACGGCTATAAAGAGGCAACAACACACAAGAAGCAACCACACCAAACAGAACCTGGAAACCAAATAGAACCTGGGAAGATTAGACCAATGGATGATACATCATCGTAACCTAGGTTGGTTCTATCAGGATGATGAGATTTAGATGCGCTAGAATGTAGTACGTGTGTTAGTTTTGCGCCTCACGTCTATTACTTTGTCAACAACACACAACAAGCAATCACTCATAACTTAACTAACAAAACAAGTCGAACCATGGAAGTTTAGACTATTGGATGAGACGTCGTAATAAACTAGGGTTCTACAAAGTTCACAATTTTGAAAGATGCAAGAATGCATTAGGTGTGTTTGATGTGCACCTTACAGCTATAAGGAGCCAATAACACCCAACGGATAACAATCCCAAACCTAACTTGTGGAACCAGTAGAACCAAGGAAGATTAGAACAATGGATGAAGCATCGTTACAAACTAGGGTTCTACTAGATTGATAAAATTCAACGGCGCTAGAATGCATTAGGGGGGTTTGATGCCCACCTCCTGTCTATAAAGAGCCAACAACACAGAACAAGTAATCAACCTAAACTTAGCTTGCGAAACAAGTAGAACCCGGGAAAATTAGACCAAAGAATGATACGTCATCGCAACCTAGGTACGTTCTACTAGGTTGATAAGATTTAGATGCACTAGAATGTAGTACGTGTGTTTGTTTTGCGCCTCAAGGCTATAAGTAGTCAACAACACACAACAAGCAATCACTTCAAACTTAACTTGCAAAACAAATAGAACTATGGAAGATTAGACTACTGGATGAGACGTCATCATAAACTAGGGTTCTACTAGATTGGCAATTTTGAAAGACGTTAGAATGCATTAGGTGTGTTTGATGTGCACCTTAAAACTATAAAAAGCCAATAACACACAACTAATAACCACCCCAAACTTAACTTACGAAAGAAGTAGAACCAAGGAAGATTAGATCAATGGATGAAGCATCGTCACAAACTAGGGTTATAAAGATTGATAAGATTCTAAGGTGTGTTTGATGTCCACCTCCTATCCATAAGGAGCCAATAACACACAAGTAATCAACCTAAACTTAACTTTCGAAACAAGGAGAAGTAGGGAAGATTAAACCAAACGAAGATACCTCATCGCAACGTCGGTAGGTTCTACTAGGTTGATAAGATTTAGATGCGCTAGAATGTAGTAGATGTGTTTGTTTTGTGCCTCATGGCTAAAAGTAGTCAGCAACACACAACAACAAATCACTCCAAACTTAACTTGCAAAACAATTAGAACTAAGGAAGATTAGACTACTGGATGAGACGTCGTAATAAACTAGGGTTCTACTAGATTGACAATATTGAAAGACAGTAGAATGCATTAGGTGTGTTCGATGTGCACCTTACAACTATTAGGAACCAATAACACACAACTAATAACCACCCCAAACTTAACTTGCGAAACAAGTAGAACCAAAAAAGATTAGATCCATGGATGAAGCATCATCACAAACTTGGGTTATTCAAGATTGATAAGATTCTAAGGTGCTAGAATGCATTTGGTGTCTTTGATGTCCACCTCCTATCCATAAGGAGCCAATAACACACAACAAGTAGTCAACCTAAACTTAACTTGTTAAACAAGTAGAACACGGGAAGATTAGACCAAAGAATGATACGTCATCGCAACCTAGGTACGTTCTCCTAGGTTGATAAGATTTAGATGCGCTAGAATGTAGTACGTGTGTTTGTTTTGCGCCTCACGGCTATAAGTAGTCAACCACACACAACAAGCAATCAGTCCAAACTCAACTTGCAAAACAAGTAGAACTATGGAAAATTATACTACTGGATGAGAGGTCTTCACAAACTATGGTTCTACTGGATTGACAATATTGAAAGACGCTAGAATGAATGAGGTGTGTTTGATGTGCACCTTACAGCTATTAGGAGCCAATAACACCCAACTAATAACCATAGCAAACTTACCTTGCGAAACAAGTAGAACCACGGAAGATTAGACCAATGGATGAAGCATCGTCACAAACTAGGGTTCTACTAGAATGATTAGATTCAAAGGTGCTAGAATGCATTAGGTGTGTTTGATGTCCACCTCCAGTCTATAAGGAGCCAATAACACACAACAAGTATTCAACCTAAACTTAACTTGGGAAACAAGTCGAACAAGAGCATATTAGCCCAAAGGATACGTCATCGCAACCTAGGTGGGTTCTACTTGGTGTGCTAGAATGCATAACGTGTGTTTGTTTTGCGCCTCACGGCTATAAGGAGCGAACAACACACAAGAAGCAACCACTCCAAACAGAACTTGCAAAACAAATAGAACCTTTGAAGATTAGACCAATGGATGAATACGTGTGTTTGTTTTGCGCCTCACGACTATAACTAGTGAACAACACACAGCAAGCAATCACCCCAAACTTAACTTGCAAAACAAGTAGAACCATAGAAGATTAGACAAATGGGCGATGCGTCATCACTACTTGGGTTTTACTAGACTGATAAGATTTAAATGCGCTAGAATGTAGTAGGTGTGCTTCAATTGCACCTCATGGTTATAAGGAATCAACAACACACAAGAAGCAACCGCTCCAAACATAACCTACAAAACAAATAGAACCTGAGAAGATTAGACCAATGGATGATACGTCATCGTAACCTAGGTAGGTTCTACTAGGTTAATGAGCTTTAGATGCGCTAGAATGTAGTAGGTGTGATAGTTTTGCGCCTCACGGCTATAAGTAGTCAACAACACACAACAAGCAATCACTCCAAACTTAACTTGGAAAACAGGTAGAACCATGGAAGATTAGACTATTGGATGAGACGTCGTTATAAACTAGGGTTCTACTAGATAGACTATATTGTAAGATGCTAGAATGCATCAGCTGCGTTTGATGTGCGCCTTACGTCAATAACGAGCTAATAGCACACAGCTAATAACCACAGTAAACTTAACTTGCGAAATAAGTAGAACCGAGGAAGATTAGGCCAATGGATAAAGCACCGTCACAAACTAGGTTTCTAGTAGATTGATAATATTCAAAGGTACTAGAATGCATTAGGTGTGTTTGATGTCCACCGCCTTTCTATAAGGAGCCAATAACACGCAACAAGTAATCAACCTATACTTAACTTGCGAAACAAGAAGAACCAAGGAAGATTAGACCAAAGGATGATGCGTCATCACAACCTAGGTAGGTTCTACTAGGGTGATAAGATTTAGATGCGCTAGAATGTAGTACATGTGTTTGTTTTGCGCTTCACGGCTATAAGTAGTCAACAAATGACAACAAGCAATCAGTCCAAACTTAACTTGCAAAACAAGTAAAACCATAGAAGATTAGACCAATGGACGATGTGTCATCACAACCTGGGTTCTACTAGAATGATAAGATTTAAATGCACAAGAATATAGTAGGTGTGTTTGAATTGCACCTCATGGCTATAAGGAGTCAACGACAAACAAGAAACAACCACTCAAAACTTAACCTGCAAAACAAATAGAACCTGGGAAGATTAGATCAATGGATGATACGTCATCGTAACCTAGGTAGGTTCTTTTAGGTTGATGAGATTAAGATGCGCTAGAATGTAGTAAGTGTGTTAATTTTCTGCCTCACTGTTATAAGTAGTCAACAACACACAACAAGCAATGACTCCAAACAAAACTTGCAAAACAAGTAGAACCATGGAACAGTAGACAATTGGATGAGAGATCGTCATAAACTAGGGTTCTACTAGATTGACAATATTGAAAGACGCTGGAATACATCAGGTGTGTTTGATGTGCACCTTACGGCTATAAGAAGACAATAACACACAACTAATAACAACCCCAAACTTAACTTGCGAAACAAGTAGAGCCAAGGAAGATTAAACCAATGGATTAAGCATCGTCAAAAACTAGGGTTCTACTAGATGGATAAGATTCAAAGGTGCTAGAATGCATTAGGTGTGATTGATGTCCCCCTCCTGTCTATAAGGAGCCAATAACACACAACAAGTAATCAACCTAAACTTAACTAGCGAAATAAGTAGAACTAGGGAAGATTAGACCAAATGATGATGCGTCATCGCAACCTGGGTAGGTTCTACTAAATTGATAAGATTTAGACGCGCTGGAATGTAGTACGTGTGTTTGTTTTGCGCCTCACTACTATAAGTAGTCAGCAACACACAGCAAGCAATCACTCCAAACTTAACTTGCAAAACAAATAGAACCATAGAAGATTAGACCAATGGATGATGCGTCATCACAACCTAGGTTCTACTAGATTGATAAGATTTAAATGCGTTAGAATATCGTAGGTGTGTTTGAATTGCACCTCATGGCTATAAGGAGTCAATGACACACAAGAAGCAACCACTCTAAACATAGCCTGCAAAACAAGTAGAACCTGAGAAAATTAGACCAATGGATGACACATCATCGTAACCTAGGAAGGTTCTACTAGGTTGATGAGATTGAAATTCGCGAGAATGTAGTAACTGTGTTAGTTTTTCGCCTCACGGCTATAAGTAGTCAACAACACACAACAAGCAATCACTCCAAACTTAACTTGGAAAACAAGTAGAACCATGGATGATTAGACTATTGGATGAGACGTCGTCATAAACTAGGGTTCTACTAGATTGACAATATTGAATGACTCTAGAATGCATCAGGTGTGTTTGATGTGTACTTTTCGGCTATATAGAGACAATAACACACTACTAATAACAACCCAGAACTCAACATACGAAACAAGTACAACCAAGGAAGATTAGGCCAATGGGTGAAGCATCGTCACAAACTTGGGTTAGACGAGATTGATAAGATTCAAATGTGGTAGAATGCATTTGGTGTGTTTGATGTCCACCTCCTGTTTATAAGGAGCCAATAACACGCAACAAGTAATCAACATAAACTTAACTTGCGAAACAAGTACAACCAGGGAAGATTAAACCAAAGGATAATACGTCATCGCAACCTAGGTAGGTTCTACTAGGTTGATAACATTTAGATGCACTAGAATGTAGTACGTGTGTTTGTTTTGCCCTTCACGGATATAGGTAGTAAACAATACACAACAAGCAATCACTCTAAACTTAACCGGCAAAACAAGTAGAACCATAGAAGATTAGACTATTGGATGAGACGTTGTCATAAACTAAGGTTCTACCAGATTAACAATATTAAAAGACGCAAGAATTCATTAGGTGTGTTTGACGTGCACCTTACGTCTATAACGAGCTAATAACACACAGCTAAAAACCACAGCAAACTTAACTTGCGAAACAAGTAGAACCGAGGAAGATTAGACCACTGGATAAAGCATCGTCACAAACTAGGTTTCAACTACATTGATAAGATTCAAAGGTACTAGAATGCATTAGGCGTGTTTGATGTCCACCTCCTGTCCATAAGGAGCCAATAACACACAAGAAGTAATCAACCTAAATTTAACTTGCGAAACAAGTAGAACCAGTGAACATTAAACCAAAGGATAATACGTCATCGCAACCTGGGTAGGTTCTACTAGGTTGATAAGATTTAGATGCACTAGAATGTAGTACGTGAATTTGTTTTGCACCTCACGGCTATAAGTAGTAAACAACACACAGCAAGCCATCACACTAAACTTAACCTGCAAAACAAGTAGAACCATAGAAGATTAGACTTTTTGATGGGACGTGGTCATAAACTAGGGTTCTACTAGATTCACAATATTGAAAGACACAAGCATGCATTAGGTGTGTTTGATGTGCACCTTACAGGTATAAGGAGCAAATAACACACAACTAATAACGACCCCAATCTTAACTTGCGAAACAAGTAGAACCACGGAAGATTAGACCACTGGATGAAGTGCCGTCACAAACTAGGGTTCTACTAGATTGATAAGATTCGAAGGTGCTAGAATGCAATCTGTGTGTTTGATGTCCACCTTCTGTCTATAAGGAGCCAATAAGACACAACAAGTAATCAACCTAAATTTAAGTCTCGAAAGAAGTAGAACTAGGGAAGATTAGACCAAATGATGATACGTCATCGCAACCTAGGTAGGTGTTCTACTAGGTTGATAAGATTTAGATGCGTTAGAATGAAGTACGTGTGTTTTTTTTTCGCTTCACGGCTATAAGTAGTCAACAACACACAACAAGCAATCACTCGAAACATAACTTGCAAAACAAGTCGAACTATAGAAGATTAGACTACTGGATGAGACGTTGATGTGAATCCGGGAGGACTCAATTTAATTGTAGAATGGTCCCCAAATGATCTAGTGCAAAACGCCAAACTCAAATGAACCCAACAACAATAGGATGAACCTATAACCTTTGAATCATGCTTGGGGAAAGAAGTCTTGAAATCTTCCAAGCAAAAACAACCTAACCAAACTAGACCCAACAACAATAGGATGAAACCTATCACCTTTGAATCATAATAAGGCTAAATTGAATTCACTATTCCCAACCCCTCTAATCTTCAAATCTAACAACACTAGGATGAACCTAACACCTTTGGATTATGAAAGGAAAAGAAAAAGCTGAGTAGAGGCGCCACAACTAAAAGGAAAAGTTTTAGTTGATAAGCCTTGTCTTTGTTGTTATCATGATGGGATCTGTGAAGGTCACCATCCCCTCTCTCTTGGAAAGGATTCGTCCTCGAATCCAAAGGATCTGCATCAAAGTCAAAAGGAGATAAATCAGAGACATTAAAAGTAGAACTTATACCATAGTCTCCGGGAAGATCAAGCTTGTAGGCATTATCATTGACTCGTGCCACAACTTGGAATGGTCCATCTCCACGGGGGTGTAATTTAGTTCTTCTTGAGGCTGGAAATCTCTCCTTCCTCATGCGTATTCAAACCCAATCACCAGGTTTAAATACAACCTTCTTACGCCCTTTGTTAGCATTCTTGGCATTTTGCTCATTTTTCTTTTCAATGTTTGCACGAGCTTGCTCATGCAACTTCTTCACAACTTCAGCTTTCTTTTTGCCATCCAAACTCACTTGATCCTGTATAGGTAAAGGAGATAAGTCTAATGGAGTCAAAGGATTAAAACCATACACCAATTCGAAAGGAGAAAAATTGGTAGAAGTGTGTAGTGTGCGATTGTAGGCAAATTCAGCAATTGGTAAACACTCCTCCCAACTCTTCAAGTTCTTCTTAATTATGGCTCTTAGTAAAACACCCAAAGTTCTATTAGTTACTTCCGTTTGGCCATCAGTTTGTGGGTGACTTGTAGTTGAAAACAAAAGTTTTGTTCCCAATTTTCCCCAAAGTGTTTTCCAGAAATAACTCAAAAACTTCACATCCCTATCAGAAATAATGGTCCTAGGGACTCCATGCAGACGGACAACTTCCTTGAAGAACAAATTAGCCACATGCTTTGCATCATCAGTTTTTCTACAAGCAATAAAATGAGCCATCTTTGAGAATCTGTCAACAACAACAAAAATTGAGTCCATTCCTCTTTGAGACCTAGGCAAACCAAGAACAAAATCCATAGAAATGTCAGTCCAAGGAGATTGAGGAACAGGGAGTGGAGTGTACAATCCATGAGGAAGAGATTTAGATTTTGCTTTCTTACAATCAAGACAAGTTGCACAAATTTTCTCAACATCCCTTTTCATGTTAGGCCAATAAAAATGTTCATTCAGAATATCCAAAGACTTTAAAACACCAAAATGGCCCATCAAACCTCCACAATGTGCTTCACGCACCAAAAGCTCTCTAAGTGAACAATAAGGAATACACATTTTATGTTCTTTGAACAGAAATCCTTCATGCCGATAAAACTTATTAAAAGAACCCTTTTCATATGCAGCAAATACAATGGAAAAATCATGATCCTTATCATACAACTTCTTAATGTACTCAAATCCCATGATAGAAGCATTGGCAGTAGTAATCAGAGTGTGCCTTCGAGAGAGAGCATCAGCCACAATGTTCTCTTTACCTCTCTTGTATTTTACCACGTATGGAAAAGTTTCAATGAATGAAATCCACTTGGCATGTCTCTTGTGCAAATTCTTTTGTCCCCTGAGATACTTGATAGATTCATGATCGGTGTGGATCACAAACTCTCTTGGAAGAAGGTAGTGCTGCCATGTCTCCAAAGCTCTCACAACGGCATAAAGCTCTTTATCATATGTTGGGTAATTCAAAGTTGCTCCATTCAGCTTCTCACTAAAGTAGGAAATAGGTCGGCTTTCTTGAAGTAACACCGCTCCAATCCCAATTCCTGAAGCATCACATTCAAGTTCAAAAGTTTTAGAAAATTAGGCAATGCTAAAACTGGAGCATTAGTTAAATCATGCTTCAATTGTTCAAAAGCCTTTTGTTGAGAATCTCCCCATTCAAATTTCACATTTTTCTTTACCAATTCATTAAGCGGGGCTGCCTTTGTTGAGAAATCTCTAACAAACCTCCTATAAAAACTTGCAAGCCCATGGAATGATCTTACCTCAGTCACATTTGTGGGAATTGGCCATTCAAGAATTGCTGTCACCTTTGCTTCATCAACTTGTAGACCATTAGAATTCACAATATAGCCAAGAAAGATAACTTCTTCAACACAAAAAGTACACTTTTTCAAGTTTGCAAATAGTTTTTCCTCACGCAAAGTAGCAAGAACAAGCTTAAGATGTTCAACATGTTCATCCATGCTCTTACTATAAATCAAGATATCATCAAAATAGACAACAACAAATTTTCCAATGAAACGTCTCAAAACATGATTCATTAGTCTCATAAAAGTGCTAAGAGCATTAGTTAATCCAAAAGGCATAACAAGCCACTCATAAAGACCAAATTTTGTTTTGAAGGCCGTTTTCCATTCATCACCCTCTTTTATTCTTATTTGATGATAACCAAATTTCAAATCAATTTTTGTGAAGAACTTAGCACCATGCAACTCATCAAGCATATCATCCAATCTAGGAATAGGATGGCGATACCTAATGGTGATTTTGTTCACAGCCCTACAATCAATACACATGCGCCATGAACCATCTTTTTTAGAAACTAAAATCACAGGAACAGCACAAGGGCTAAGAGACTCACGAATATGTCCTATGCTTAGCAACTCATCAACTTGCCTTTGAAGTTCTTTGGTTTCCTCTGGATTTGCACGATATGCTGGTCTATTTGGGATGGTAGCTCCAGGCAGGAAATCAATTTGATGTTCAATCCCTCAAATTGGAGGCAATCCTTTAGGTGCTTCATCAGTCAGCACATCTGCAAATTCATTCAAAACAACAACAATTTCTACAGGCAAATTGTTAGGTAACTCATCAAGGACAAGACATTCATCACTGTACAAAAGCATGATGATTGGCTTGTGAGAATTCAGGGCCCTATCTACATCTCTCATGCTTGCAAAAAAGGTGCCTTTTGTCTCACTTGCCTTCGGCTTCTCCTTTGTTTTCCCACTCTCACTCACTTTGCTTTTAGCCTTTTCATCTCTTGCTTTTTCACTCTCACTTGGCTTTTTCATCTCACCCTCCTCTTTTAGCCTTTTCTCTCTCATTCTCATTTGTTCTTGGTACACTTGATGTGGAGAAAGTGGAACAAGAGTAAAAGCTTTATGATTGTGAACAATATGATACTTGTTGGACTTTCCCTTGTGATCGGCATCATGATCAAACTCCCATGGTCGACCAAGAAGAATATGGCCAGCATGCATTGGTACTACATCACACAAAACTTGATCCTCATATTTTCCAATTGAGAACTTTACCTTAGCTTGCCGATTCACCCTTAGCTCACCACTATCATTGAGCCATTGCAAACAGTAGGGACTAGGATGTACTATCATAGGCAATCCAAGCTTATCTACAAGATAAGAGCTAACACAATTAGTACAACTTCCACTATCAATGATGAGCATGCATACCTTATCTTGAACCTTGCATCTTGTGTGGAAAATAGTACTCCTTTGCTCTTTATCATCCAATCCAACTTGTGCATTCAATGCCCTCATAGTGACTAGAATCTCATCACCACTTGATTCAAATTGTTCACCTTCATTTTCAATAGTCGGCTCCTCCACTTCTCCTTCACTTTGGCTCAAATAGGAACCATCTTCTTGCATAACCATGGTTTTGGAATTAGGACATTGAGAGGCTATGTGTCCCTTCCTAAAGCACTTAAAACAAGTGAGCTTAGAAGTAGAAGAAGAGGTTTTACTTGAATCACCATTTTCAAACTTCTGAGAATCAAATTTCTTTGGTTCTTCTTTCTTTTTACCAACATCCTTTTTATTCCAACTATTGCTTTTCCAAGATGATTGGTTAGAAGAAAACTTACTTGAGCCTCCTTTTCTTTTCAATTGCTTTTCTACCTTTTCAGCCATGTGCATCATTTCTTCCAAATCCATATAATGTTGTAACTCAACAACATCAACTATCTCCCTCTTGAGACCACCTAAGAATCGTGCCATGGTAGCTTCTTCATCTTCCTCAATATTAACTCTTGTCATAGCCACTTCCATCTCTTGGTAGTATTCTGCCACCGTTTTGGATCCTTGGGTAATTCCCTGCAATTTGTTGTACAAGTCTCTATAGAAATGTGAGGGAATAAACCTTTTCCTCATGATAGACTTCATGTCCTCCCAAGTCTCAATAGGCCTTTCTCGGTTCCTTCTCCTAGAAGACACCAACTTATCCCACCATGTTAGAGCATAAGTGATGTGTGCGCAGGAGGTCGGGAATGATGTTGTGTGCAGGGGGTTGGGAATGATGTGTGTGCAGGGGGTTAAGGGGCCTCCCACATCGGTTTCTGAGGGGTTCCTGGGCTAGTTTATAAGGTTGGGTCAAACCTCACTTGGCAACCATGGTTTTCAGGATGAGTTAGGATCCACCTTATCAGTTGGTATCAGAGCCATATCCTCACGGGGTCGTGTGGGCGCGTGCACCCGGTTTCCTGTGCCGCATGTACAAAGGTTTTCTGTGCCGCATGTACAAAGGTTGCCTGTGCCGCATGTACAAAGGTTCCCTGCCGGGTCTCGGTGCAGGGTTAGAGCCTCACATCGGTTTACGAGGGTTCTGGCTAGTTTATAAGGTTGGTCAAACCTCACTTGGCAACCATGGTTTCGGGGATGAGTTAGGATCCACCTTATCAGTTGGTATCAGAGCCATATCCTCACGGGGTCGTGTGGGCGCGTGCACCCGGTTTCCTGTGCCGCATGTACAAAGGTTTTCTGTGCCGCATGTACAAAGGTTGCCTGTGCCGCATGTACAAAGGTTCCCTGCCGGGTCTCGTGAGAGCGGATCTCTGCACGAGGACGTGCAGTCTAAAGGGGTCGGGAATGATGTGTGCGCAGGAGGTCGGGAATGATGTTGTGTGCAGGGGGTTGGGAATGATGTGTGTGCAGGGGGTTAAGGGGCCTCCCACATCGGTTTCTGAGGGGTTCCTGGGCTAGTTTATAAGGTTGGGTCAAACCTCACTTGGCAACCATGGTTTTCAGGATGAGTTAGGATCCACCTTATCAGTTGGTATCAGAGCCATATCCTCACGAAAACCGGTGTGAGGCCCTTAACCCGCACACACATCATTCCCAACCCCACAACATCATTCCCACCTCCGCATGCACACATCATTCCCGACTCTTTAGATCGCACGCCTCGCAGCAGATCCGCTCACGAGACCCGGCAGGGAACCTTTGTACATGCGGCACAGGCAACCTTTGTACATGCGGCACAGAAAACCTTTGTACATGCCGCACAGGAAACCGGGTGCACGCGCCCACACGACCCCGTGAGGATATGGCTCTGATACCAACTGATAAGGTGGATCCTAACTCATCCTGAAAACCATGGTTGCCAAGTGAGGTTTGACCCAACCTTATAAACTAGCCCAGGAACCCCCTCAGAAACCGATGTGGGAGGCCCCTTAACCCCCTGCACACACATCATTCCCAACCCCCTGCACACAACATCATTCCCGACCTCCTGCGCACACATCAATAAGACTGAAACTCAAGTGAAGCAATTTTTACCTTCTTTTCCTCAGAGTAATCATGAATGGAAAAGATTTTCTCCACCTTTGTCTCCCATTCCAAATAAGCTTCAGGATCACTTTTGCCATAAAATTCAGGAACCTTCATCTTAAGACCCATGAGATTATTATCCATGCCACCTCTATGATTTCCTCTCCTTTCTCTTATTGGTGATGCATTTCCTACATCATTTCTTTTTCGCCTCATTAAGGATGATGCTTCTGATGATTGAGAACCTTCTTCATCATTATGGACCGATGGTGGTGGTTTTCCTCCAAGCTCTTGGAATCTAGTTTCCATAAGTGCCATGCGTGCCATAACTGCTTCCGTTGATCTATTGAATTGAGCAGTAATTTCTTCACCAATTGCTCTCAACTGTGCAGTTTGATCAACTTGATCTGCCATAGTAATCTGTGAATCAAAAAAACTTTGAAGAAAGATTACTAATTTTCACACCCTTGTACCCCTTTTCCCAATATGTTTCAACCCAAATTTGAATGTTGTACACTTGTTTTTGGCTAAATATAGTGAGGGTAGATACACTCTTTTCTTACCACTCTTTTCCTTTCACTAGCTTTTGGTGAGAATTGTTCAAACCTTTCAAGATGCTCAACAAATGACTTACTTGGCAACAAAGAAATTAAGAGGTCAAAGAAAAGATAGCATGCAAAGATCATATAAAGAAACAAGTAGAAGAGAGAATAGGAGTAGATAGAAACAAATGGTGTTAGGACTATTGTCATTTTTTTTTTTTGATAAGCAACAACCTTCAAAGCTCTTGCAAACTTTAACCTTCAAAGATAGAACAAAGGAATTTAATAGCAAGAATTATGATGATGAATAGTAAATGGAGAAACGAAGATAAAAGAGATATGATCAATTCAAGGAGACTAGCTCTGATACCAAACTGATGTGAATCCGGGAGGACTCAATTTAATTGTAGAATCGTCCCCAAATGATCTAGTGCAAAACGCCAATCTCAAATGAACCCAACAACAATAGGATGAACCTATCACCTTTGAATCATACTTGGAGAAAGAAGTCTTGAAATCTTCCAAGCAAAAACAACCTAACCAAACAAGACCCAACAACAATAGGATGAAACCTATCACCTTTGAATCATAATAAGGCTAAATTGAATTCACTATTCCCAACCCCTCTAATATTCAAATCCAACAACACTAGGATGAACCTAACACCTTTAGATTATGAAAGGAAAAGAAAAAGCTGAGTAGAGGCACCACAACTAAAAGGAAGAGTTTTAGTTGATAAGCCTTGTCTTTGTTGTTATCATGATGGGATCTTTGGAGCTCATCAGGCGTCATCATCATAAACTAGGGTTCTACTAGATTGACAATATTGAAAGACGCTAGAGTGCATTAGGCGTGTTTGTTGTGCACCTTACGTCTATAACGACCTAATAACACACAGCTAATAACCACAGCAAGCTTAACTTGCGAAACAAGTAGAACCGAGGAAGATTAGACCAATGGATAAAGAATCGTCACAAACTTGGTTTCTACTATACTAACAAGATTCAAAGGTGCTAGAATGCATTAGGTGTGTTTGATGTCCACCTCCTGTCCATAAAGAGTCAATAACATACAACAAGTAATCAACCTAAACATAACTTGCGTAACGACTCGAACGAGGGAAGATTAGACCAAAGGATGATACGTCATCGCAACCTAGGTTGGTTCTACTAGGTTGATAAGATTTAGATGCGCAAGATTGTAGTGCGTGTGTTTGTTTTGTGCCTCACGGCTGTTTGTTTTGCGCCTCACAGCTATTAAGAGGCAACAACACACAAGAAGCAACCACTCCAAACAGAACCTAGAAACCAAATAGAACCTGGGAACATTAGACCAATGGATGATACGTCATCGTAACCTTGGTTGGTTCTACCAGGATGATGAGATTTAGATGCGCTAGAATGCAGTACGTGTGTTAGTTTTGCGCCTCACATCTATTACTTAGTCAACAACACACAACAAGCAATCACTCATAACTTAACTAACAAAACAAGTCGAACCATGGAAGTTTAGACTATTGGATGAGACGCCGTAATAAACTAGGGTTCTACTAAGTTCACAATTTTGAAAGATGCTAGAATGCATTAGGTGTGTTTGATGTGCACCTTACAGCTCTAAGAAGCCAATAACACCCAACTGATAAAAACCCCAAACCTAACTTGTGGAACCAGTAGAACCAAGGAAGATTAGAACAATGGATGAAGCATCGTTACAAACTAGGGTTCCACTAGATTGATAAGATTCAAAGGCGCTAGAATGCATTAGGGGGGTTTGATGCTCACCTCCTATCTATAAAGAGCCAACAACACACAACAAGTAATCAACCTAAACTTAGCTTGCGAAACAAGTAGAACCCGGGAAGATTAGACCAAAGAATGATACGTCATCGCAACCTAGGTACGTTCTACTAGGTTGATAAGATTTAGATGCGCTAGAATGTAGTAGTGTGTTTGTTTTGAGCCTCACGGCTATAAGTAGTCAACAACACACAACAAGCAATCACTTCAAACTTAACTTGCAAAATAAGTAGAACTATGGAAGATTAGACTACTGGATGAGACGTCATCATAAACTAGGGTTCTACTAGACTGGAAATTTTGAAAGATGCTAGAATGCATTAGGTGTGTTTGATGTGCACCTTAAAACTATAAAAAGCCAATAACACACAACTAATAACCACCACAAACTTAACTTGCGAAAGAAGTAGAACCAAGGAGGATTAGATCAATGGATGAAGTATCGTCACAAACTAGAGTTATAAAGATTGATAAGATTCTAAGGCGTTAGAATGCATTAGGAGGGTTTGATGCTCACCTCCTGTCTATAAAGAGCCAATGACACACAACAAGTAATCAACCTAAACTTAGCTTGCGAAACAAGTAGAACCCGGGAAGATTAGACCAAAGAATGATACGTCATCGCAACCTAGGTACGTTCTACTAGGTTGATAAGATTTAGATGCGCTAGAATGTAGTAGTGTGTTTGTTTTGAGCCTCACGGCAATAAGTAGTCAACAACACACAACAATCAATCACTTCAAACTTAACTTGCAAAATAAGTAGAACTATGGAAGATTAGACTACTGGATGAGACGTCATCATAAACTAGGGTTCTACTAGACTGGCAATTTTGAAAGACGCTAGAATGCATTAGGTGTGTTTGATGTGCACCTTAAAACTATAAAAAGCCAATAACACACAACTAATAACCACCACAAACTTAACTTGCGAAAGAAGTAGAACCAAGGAGGATTAGATCAATGGATGAAGCATCGTCACAAACTAGAGTTATAAAGATTGATAAGATTCTAAGGTGCTAGAATGCATTTGGTGTGTTAGATGTCCACCTCCTATCCATAAGGAGCCAATAACACACAAGTAATCAACCTAAACTTAACTTGCAAAACAAGTAAAAGTAGGCAAGATTAGACCAAAGGAAGATACCTCATCGCAACGTCGGTATGTTCTACTAGGTTGATAAGATTTAGATGCGCTAGAATGTAGTACGTGTGTTTGTTTTGTGCCTCATGGCTAAAAGTAGTTAGCAACACACAACAAGCAATCACTCCAAACTTAACTTGCAAAACAACTAGAACTATGGAAGATTAGACTACTAGATGAGACGTCGTCATAAACTAGGGTTCTACTAGATTGACAATATTGAAAGACAGTAGAATACATTAGGTGTGTTCGATGTGCACCTTACAACTATAAGGAGCCAATAACACACAATTAATAACCACCCCAAACTTAACTTGCGAAACAAGTAGAACCAAAGAAGATTAGATCAATTGATGATGCATCGTCACAAACTTGGGTTATACAAGATTGATAAGATTCTAAGGCATTAGAATGCATTTGGTGTCTTTGATGTCCACCTCCTAACCATAAGGTGCCAATAACACACAACAAGTAGTCAACCTAAACTTAACTTGTGAAACAAGTAGAACCAGGGAAGATTAAACCAAAGGATGATACGTTATCGCAACCTATGTATGTTCTACTAGGTTGATAAGATTTAGATGCACTAGAATGTAGTACGTGTGTTTGTTTTGCGCCTCATGGCTAAAAGTAGTCAGCAATACACAACAAGCAATCACTCCAAACGTAACTTGCCAAACAAGTAGAACTATGGAAGATTAGACTACTGGATGAGATGTCGTAATAAACTTGGGTTCTACTAGATTGACAATATTGAAAGACACTAGAATGCATTAGGTGTGTTTGATGTGCACCTTACAACTATAGGGAGCCAATAAAACACAACTAATAACGACCCCAATCTTAACTTGCGAAACAAGTAGAACCAAGGAAAATTAGGCCTATGTATGAAGAATCGTCACAAACTAGGGTTATACGAGATTGTTAAGATTCGAAGGTGCTAGAATGCATTAGGCGTGTTTGATGTCCACCTCCTGTCCTTAAGAAGCCAATAACACACAAGTAAGAAACCCAAACTTTTCTTGCGAAACAAGTCGAACCAGGGAAGATTAGACCAATGGATGATGCATCATCGCAAGCTAGGTTCTCATAGATTGATAAGAATTAAACGCGCTACAATGCAGTAGGTTTGTTTGAATTGCACCACATGGCTATAAGGGGTCAAGAACACACAACAAGCCACCACTCCAAACATAACTTGCAAAACAAGTAGAACCAAGGAAGATTAGACCAATGGATGAAGTATCGTCACAATCTAGGGTTCTACTAGATTAATAAGATTCAAATGTGCTAGATTGCGTTAGGTGTGTTTGATGTCCACTTCCTATCTATAAGGAGCCAATAACACACAAGTAACCAACCCGAGCTTAACTTGCGAAACAGGAAGAACCAGAGAAGATTAGACCAATGGATGATGCGTCATCACAAGCTAGGTTCTAATAGATTGATAAGATTTAAATGCGTCACAATGCATTAGGTTAGTCTCAATTGCACCTCGTGGCTATAAGGAGTCAACGACACACAAAAAGAAACCACGTTAAACATAACTTGCAAAACAAATAGAAGTTAGGAACATTAGACCAATGGATGATATGTCACCGTAACCTAGGTAGGTTCTACTAGGTTGATGAGATTTAGATGTGCTAAAATGTAGTACGTGTGTTTGTTATGCGCCTGACGGTTATAAGTAGTCAACAACACATAAGAAGTATTCCCTCCAAACTTAACTTGCAAAACAAGTAGAACTATGGAAGATTAGACTACTGGATAAGACGTTGTCATAAACTATAGTTCTACAAGATAGACAATTTGGAAAGACGCTAGAATGCATTAGGTGTGTTTGATGTGCACCTTACAACTATAAGGAGCCAATAACACACAACTAATAACCACCCCAAACTTAACTTGTGAAACAAGTAGAACCAAGGAAGATTAGACCAATGGATGAAGCATCGTCACAAACTAGCGTTCTACGAGTCTGATAAGATTCTAAGGTGCTAGAATGCGTTAGGTGTGTTTAATGTCCACCTCGTGTCCATAAGGAGCCATTAACACACAACAACTAATGAACCTAAACTTAACTTGCGAAACACGTAGAACCAGGGAAGATTAAACCAAAGGATGATACGTCATCGCAACCTAGTTCTACTAGGTTGATAAGATTTAGATGCGCTAGAATGTAGTACGTGTTCGTTTTGCGCCTCACGGCTATAAGTAGTAAACAACACAGAACAAGCAATCACTCTAAACTTTACTTGCAAAACAAGTAGAACCATAGAGGATTAGACTATTGGATGAGATGTCATAAACTATGGTTCTACTAGATTGACAATATTGAAAGACGCTAAAATGCATTAGGTGTGTTTGATGTGCACATTACAGCCATAAGGAGCCAATAACACACAACTAAAAACAATCTTAAACTTAACTTGCGAAACAAATAAAACCAAGGAAGATTAGACCAATGGATGAAGCATCGTCACAAAACTACGATTCTACTAGATTGATAAGATTCAAAGATGCAAGAATGCATTAGGTGTGCTTGGTGTCCACCTCTTGTCTATAAGCAGCCAATAACACACAACAAGTAATCAACCTAAACTTAACTCGCGAAACAAGTAGAACCAGGGAAAATTTGACCAAAGAATGATACGTCATTGCAACCTAGGTAGGTTCTACTCGGTTGATAAGATTAAGATGTGCTAGAATGTAGTACGTGTGTTTGTTTTGCGCCTCACGGCTATAAGTAGTAAACAACACACAACAAGCAATCACTCCAAACTCAACTTGCAAAACATGTAGAACTATGGAAGATTAGACTACTGGATGAGAGGTCTTCACAAACTATGGTTTTACTGGATTGACAATATTGAAAGATGCTAGAATGAATGAAGTGTGTTTGATGTGCACCTTACAGCTATTAGCAGCCAATAACACCCAACTAATAACCACAGCAAACTTACCTTGCGAAACAAGTAGAACCACGGAAGATTAGACCAATGGATGAAGTATCGTCACAAACTAGGGTTCTACTAGAATGATTAGATTCAAAGGTGCTAGAATGCATTAGGTGTATTTGATGTCCACCTCCAGTCTATAAGGAGCCAATAACACACAACAAGTATTGAACCTAAACTTAACTTGCGAAACAAGTCGAACAAGAGCATATTAGACCAACGGATACATCATCGCAACCTAGGTGGGTTCTACTAGGTGTGCTAGAATGCATAACGTGTGTTTGTTTTGCGCCTCACGGCTATACGGAGCGAACAACACACAAGAAGCAACCACTCCAAACAGAACTTGCAAAATAAATAGAACCTTTGAAGATTAGACCAATGGACGATACGTCATCGCAACCTTGGTAGGTTCTACCAGGTTGATGAGATTTAGATGTGCTAGAATGTAGTACGTGTGTTAGTTTTCTGCCGCATTGATGTAAGTAGTCAACAACACACAACAAGCAATCACCCCAAACTTAATATGCAAAACAAGTAGAACCACGAAAGATTGGACTATTGGATGAGACGTCGTCATAAACAAAGGTTCTACTAGATTGACAATATTGACAAATGCTAGAATGCGTCAGGTGTGTTTGATGTGCACCTTACGGCTATAAGGAGACAACAACACACAACTATCAACCACCCCAAAACTAAACTTGCAAAACAAGTAGAATCAAGGAAGATTAGACCAATGGATTAAGCATCGTGACAAACTACAGTTCTACTAGATTGAAAAGATTCAACGGTGCTAGAATGCATTTTGTGTGTTTGATGTCCACCTCCTGTCTAAAAGGAGCCAATAACAGACAACAAGTAATCATCCTAAACTGAACTAGCGAAACAAGTACAACTAGGGAAGATTACACCAAAGGATGATACGTCATTGCAACCTAGGTAGATTCTACTAGATTGATAAGATTTAGACACGCTGGAATGTAGTACGTGTGTTTGTTTTGCGCCTCACGACTATAACTAGTGAACAACACTCAGCAAGCAATCACCCCAAACTTAACTTGCAAAACAAGTAGAACCATAGAAGATTAGACAAATGGGCGATGCGTCATCACTACCTGGGTTTTACTAGACTGATAAGATTTAAATGCGCTAGAATGTAGTAGGTGTGCTTGAATTGCACCTCATGGCTATAAGGATTCAACGACACAAAAAGCAACCGCTCCAAACATAACCTACAAAACAAATAGAACCTGAGAAGATTAGACCAATGGATGATACGTCATCGTAACTTAAGTAGGTTCTACTAGGTTAATGAGATTTAGATGCGCTAGAATGTAGTACGTGTGATAGTTTTGCGCCTCACGGCTATAAGTAGTCAACAACACACAACAAGCAATCACTCTAAACTTAACTTGGAAAACAGGTAGAACCATGGAAGATTAGACTATTGGATGAGACGTCGTTATAAACTAGGGTTCTACTAGATAGACAATATTGTAAGACGCTAGAATGCATCAGCTGTGTTTGATGTGCACCTTACGTCAATAACGAGCTAATAACACACAGCTAATAACCACAGCAAACTTAACTTGCGAAACAAGTAGAACCGATGAAGATTAGACCAATGGATAAAGCACCGTCACAAACTAGGTTTCTACTAGATTGATAAGATTCAAAGGTGCTAGAATGCATTAGGTGTGTTTGATGTCCACCGCCTTTCTATAAGGAGCCAATAACACGCAACAAGTAATCAACCTATACTTAACTTTCGAAAAAAGAAAAACCAAGAAAGATTAGACCAAAGGATGATACGTCATCACAACCTAGGTAGGTTCTAAAAGGGTGATATGATTTAGATGCGCTAGAATGTAGTACATGTGTTTGTTTTGCGCTTCACGGCTATAAGTAGTCAACAATAGACAACAAGCAATCAGTCCAAACTTAATTTGCAAAACAAGTAAAACCATAGAAGATTAGACCAATGGATGATGTGTCATCACAACCTGGGTTCTACTAGAGTGATAAGATTTAAATGCGCAACAATATAGTAGGTGTGCTTGAATTGCACCTCATGGCTATAAGGAGTCAACGACAGACAAGAAACAACCACTCCAAACTTAACCTGCAAAAGAAATAGAACCTGGGAAAATTAAATCAATGGATGATACGTCATCGTAACCTAGGTAGGTTCTATTAGGTTGATGAGATTAAGATGCACTAGAATGTAGTAAGTGTGTCTATTTTCTGCCTCACTGCTATAAGTAGTCAACAACACACAACAAGCAATGACTCCAAACTAAACTTGCAAAACAAGTAGAACCACGGAACATTAGACTATTGGATGAGAAATCGTCATAAACTAGGGTTCTACTAGATTGACAATATTGTAAGACGCTGGAATGCATCAGGTGTGTTTGATGTGCATCTTACGGCTATAAGAAGACAATAACACACAACTAATAACAACCCCAAACTTAACTTGCGAAACAAGTAGAGCCAAGGAAGATTAAACCAATGGATGAAGCATCGTAAAAAACTAAGGTTCTACTAGATTGATAAGATTCAAATGTGCTAGAATGTATTAGGTGTGATTGATGTCCCCTTCCTGTCTATAAGGAGCCAAAAACACACAACAAGTATCAACCTAAACTTAACTACCGAAACAAGTAGAACTACGGAAGATTAGACCAAATGATGATATGTCATCGCAACCTGGGTAGGTTCTACTAAATTGATAAGATTTAGACGCGCCGGAATGTAGTACGTGTGTTTGTTTTGCGCCTCACTACTATAAGTAGTCAACAACACACAGCAAGCAATCACTCCAAACTTAACATGCAAAACAAATAGAACCATAGAAGATTAGACCAATGGATGATGCGTCATCACAACCTGGGTTCTACTAGATTGATAAGATTTAAATGCGCTAGAATATAGTAGTTGTGTTTGAATTGCACCTCATGGCTATAAGGAGTCAATGACACACAAGAAGCAACCACTCTAAACATAGCTTGCAAAACAAATAGAACCCGAGAAAATTAGACCAATGGATGACACATCATCGTAACCTAGGTAGGTTCTACTAGGTTGATGAGATTGAAATTCGCTAGAATGTAGTAAGTGTGTTAGTTTTCCGCCTCACGGCTATAAGTAGTCAACAACACACAATAAGCAATCACTCATAACTTAACTAACAAAACAAGTCGAACCATGGAAGTTTAGACTATTGGATGAGACGCCGTAATAAACTAGGGTTCTACTAAGTTCACAATTTTGAAAGATGCTAGAATGCATTCGGTGTGTGTGATGTGCACCTTACAGCTATAAGGAGCCAATAACACCCAACTGATAAAAGTCCCAAACCTAACTTGTGGAACCAATAGAACCAAGGAAGATTAGAACAATGGATGAAGCATTGTTACAAACTAGGGTTCCACTAGATTGATAAGATTCAAAGGCGCTAGAATGCATTAGGTGGGTTTGATGCTCACCTCCTGTCTATAAAGAGCCAACAACACACAACAAGTAATCAACCTAAACTTAGCTTGCGAAACAAGTAGAACCCGGGAAGATTAGACCAAAGAATGACACGTCATCGCAACCTAGGTACGTTCTACTAGGTTGATAAGATTTAGATGCGCTAGAATGTAGTAGTGTGTTTGTTTTGAGCCTCACGGCTATAAGTAGTCAACAACACACAACAAGCAATCACTTCAAAGTTAACTTGCCAAATAAGTAGAACTATGGAAGATTAGACTACTGGATGAGACGTCATCATAAACTAGGGTTCTACTAGACTGGCAATTTTGAAAGACGCTAGAAGGCATTAGGTGTGTTTGATGTGCACCTTAAAACTATAAAAAGCCAATAACACACAACTAATAACCACCACAAACTTAACTTGCGAAAGAAGTAGAACCAAGGAGGATTAGATCAATGGATGAATCATCGTCCCAAACTAGAGTTATAAAGATTGATAAGATTCTAAGGCGCTAGAATGCATTTGGTGTGTTAGATGTCCACCTCCTATCCATAAGGAGCCAATAACACACAAGTAATCAACCTAAACTTAACTTGCAAGACAAGTAAAAGTAGGCAAGATTAGACCAAAGGAAGATACCTCATCGCAACGTCGGTAGGTTCTACTAGGTTGATAAGATTTAGATGCGCTAGAATGTAGTACGTGTGTTTGTTTTGTGCCTCATGGCTAAAAGTAGTCAGCAACACACAACAAGTAATCACTCCAAACTTAACTTGCAAAACAACTAGAACTATGGAAGATTAGACTATTAGATGAGACGTCGTCATAAACTAGGGTTCTACTAGATTGACAATATTGAAAGACAGTAGAATACATTAGGTGTGTTCGATGTGCACCTTACAACTATAAGGAGCCAATAACACACAATTAATAACCACCCCAAACTTAACTTGCGAAACAAGTAGAACCAAAGAAGATTAGATCAATTGATGAAGCATCGTCACAAACTTGGGTTATACAAGATTGATAAGATTCTAAGGCACTAGAATGCATTTGGTGTCTTTGATGTCCACCTCCTATCCATAAGGAGCCAATAACACACAACAAGTAGTCAACCTAAACTTAACTTGTGAAACAAGTAGAACCAGGGAAGATTAAACCAAAGGATGATACGTTATCGCAACCTACATATGTTTTACTAGGTTGATAAGATTTAGATGCACTAGAATGTAGTACGTGTGTTTGTTTTGCGCCTCATGGCTAAAAGTAGTCAGCAATACACAATAAGCAATCACTCCAAACTTAACTTGCCAAACAAGTAGAACTATGGAAGATTAGACTACTGGATGAGATGTCGTAATAAACTTGGGTTCTACTAGATTGACAATATTGAAAGACACTAGAATGCATTAGGTGTGTTTGATGTGCACCTTACAACTATAGGGAGCCAATAAAACACAACTAATAACGACCCCAATCTTAACTTGCGAAACAAGTAGAACCAAGGAAAATTAGGCCTATGGATGAAGAATCGTCACAAACTAGGGTTATACGAGATTGTTAAGATTCAAAGGTGCTAGAATGCATTAGGCGTGTTTGATGTCCATCTCCTGTCCTTAAGAAGCCAATAACACACAAGTAAGAAACCCAAACATTTCTTGCGAAACAAGTCGAACCAGGGAAGATTAGACCAATGGATGATGCATCATCGCTAGCTAGGTTCTCATAGATTGATAAGAATTAAACGCGCTACAATGCAGTAGGTTTGTTTGAATTGCACCACATGGCTATAAGGGGTCAAAAACACACAACAAGCCACCACTCCAAACATAACTTGCAAAACAAGTAGAACCAGGGAAGATTAGACCAATGGATGAAGTATCGTCACAATCTAGGGTTCTACTAGATTAATAAGATTCAAATGTGTTAGATTGCGTTAGGTGTGTTTGATGTCCACTTCCTGTCTATAAGAAGCCAATAACACACAAGTAACCAACCCGAGCTTAACTTGCGAAACAAGAAGAACCAGGGAAGATTAGACCAATGGATGATGCATCATCACAAGCTAGGTTCTAATAGATTGATAAGATTTAAATGCACTACAATGCAGTAGGTTTGTTTCAATTGCACCTCGTGGCTATAAGGAGTCAACGACACACAAAAAGAAACCACTTTAAACAAAACTTGCAAAACAAATAGAACCTGGGAAGATTAGACCAATGGATGATACATCACCGTAACCTAGGTAGGTTCTACTTGGTTGATGAGATTTAGATGCGCTAAAATGTAGTACGTGTGCTTGTTTTGCGCCTCACGGTTATAAGTAGTCAACAACACACAACAAGTAATCACTCCAAACTTAACTTGCAAAACAAGTAGAACTATGGAAGATTAGACTACTAGATGAGACGTTGTCATAAACTGTGGTTCTACTAGATAGACAATTTTGAAAGACGCTAGGATGCATTAGGTGTGTTTGATGTGCACCTTACAACTATAAGTAGCCAATAACACACAACTAATAACCACCCCAAACTTAACTTGCAAAACAAGTAGAACCAAAGAAGATTAGACCAATGGATGAAGCATCGTCACAAACTAGCGTTCTACGAGACTAATAAGATTCTAAGGTGCTAGAATGCGTTAGGTGTGTTTAATGTCCACCTCCTGTCCATAGGAGCCATTAACACACAACAAGTAATGAACCTAAACTTAACTTGAGAAACACATAGAACCAGGGAAGATTAAACCAAAGGATGATAAGTCATCGCAACCTAGTTCTACTTGGTTGATAAGATTTAGATGCGCTAGAATGTAGTACGTGTTCGTTTTGCGTCTCACGGCTATAAGTAGTAAAAAACACAAAACAAGCAATCACTCTAAACTTTACTTGCAAAACAAGTAGAACCATAGAAGATTAGGCTATTGGATGAGATGTCATAAACTAGGGTTCTACTAGATTGATAATATTGAAAGACGCTAAACTGCATTAGGTGTGTTTGTTGTGCACCTTACAGCCATAAGGAGCCAATAACACACAACTAAAAACAATTCCAAACTTAACTTGCGAAACAAGTAGAACCAAGGAATTTAGACCAATGGATGAAGCATCGTCGCACACTGTGCTTCTACTAGATTGATAAGATTCGAAGGTGCAAGAATGCATTAGGTGTGCTTGGTGTCCACCTCTTGTCTATAAGCAGCCAATAACACACAACAAGTAATCTACCTAAACTTAACTCGCGAAACAAGTAGAACCAGGGAAAATTTGACCAAAGAATGATACGTCATTGCAACCTAGGTAGGTTCTACTCGGTTGATAAGATTTAGATGTGCTAGAATGTAGTTCGTGTGTTTGTTTTTCGCCTCACGGCTATAAGTAGTAAACAACACACAACAAGCAATCACTCCAAACTCAACTTGCAAAACATGTAGAACTATGGAAGATTAGACTACTGGATGAGAGGTCTTCACAAACTATGGTTTTACTGGATTGACAATATTGAAAGACGCTAGAATGAATGAAGTGTGTTTGATGTGCACCTTACAGCTATTAGCAGCCAATAACACCCAACTAATAACCACAGCAAACTTACCTTGCGAAACAAGTAGAACCACGGAAGATTAGACCAATGGATGAAGCATCGTCACAAACTAGGGTTCTACTAGAATGATTAGATTCAAAGGTGCTAGAATGCATTAGGTGTGTTTGATGTCCACCTCCAGTCTATAAGGAGCCAATAACACACAACAAATATTGAACCTAAACTTAACTTGCGAAACAAGTCGAACAAGAGCATATTAGACCAACGGATACGTCATCGCAACCTAGGTGGGTTCTACCAGGTGTGCTAGAATGCATAACGTGTGTTTGTTTTGCGCCTCACGGCTATAAGTAGTAAACAACACACAACAAGCAAACACTCCAAACTCAACTTGCAAAACATGTAGAACTATGGAAGATTAGACTACTGGATGAGAGGTCTTCACAAACTATGGTTTTACTGGATTGACAATATTGAAAGACGCTAGAATGAATGAAGTGTGTTTGATGTGCACCTTACAGCTATTAGCAGCCAATGACACCCAACTAATAACCACAGCAAACTTACCTTGCGAAACAAGTAGAACCACGGAAGATTAGACCAATGGATGAAGCATCGTCACAAACTAGGGTTCTACTAGAATGATTAGATTCAAAGGTGCTAGAATGCATTAGGTGTGTTTGATGTCCACCTCCAGTCTATAAGGAGCCAATAACACACAACAAGTATTGAACCTAAGTTTAACTTGCGAAATAAGTCGAACAAGAGCATATTAGACCAACGGATACGTCATCGCAACCTAGGTGGGTTCTACTAGGTGTGCTAGAATGCATAACGTGTGTTTGTTTTGCGCCTCACGGCTATACGGAGCGAACAACACACAAGAAGCAACCACTCCAAACAGAACTTGCAAAATAAATAGAACCTTTGAAGATTAGACTAGGGGACGATACGTCATCGCAACCTTGGTAGGTTCTACCAGGTTGATGAGATTTAGATGTGCTATAATGTAGTACGTGTGTTAGTTTTCTGCCGCATTGATGTAAGTAGTCAACAACACACAACAAGCAATCACCCCAAACTTAACATGCAAAACAAGTAGAACCACGGAAGATTGGACTATTGGATGAGACGTTGTCATAAACAAGGGTTCTACTAGATTGACAATATTGACAAACGCTAGAATGCATCAGGTGTGTTTGATGTGCACCTTACGGCTATATGAGACAATAACACACAACTATTAACCACCCCAAAACTTAACTTGCAAAACAAGTAGAACCAAGGACGATTAGACCAATGGATGAAGCATCGTCACAAACTACAGTTCTACTAGATTGATAAGATTCAACGGTGCTAGAATGCATTTTGTGTGTTTGATGTCCACCTCCTGTCTATAAGAAGCCAATAACAAACAACAAGTAATCATCCTAAACTTAACTAGCAAAACAAGTACAACTAGGGAAGATTACACCAAAGGATGATACGTCATCGCAACCTAGGTAGATTCTACTAGATTGATAAGATTTAGACGCGTTGGATTGTAGTACGTGTGTTTGTTTTGCGGCTCACGACTATAACTAGTGAACAACACACAGCAAGCAATCACCCCAAACTTAACTTGCAAAACAAGTAAAACCATAGAAGATTAGACAAATGGGCGATGCGTCATCACTACCTGGGTTTTACTAGACTGATAAGATTTAAATCCGCTAGAATGTAGTAGGTGTGCTTGAATTGCACCTCATGGCTATAAGGATTCAACGACACACAAAAAGCAACCGCTCCAAACATAACCTACAAAACAAATAGAACTTGAGAAGATTAGACCAATATTGACAATATTGAATGACTCTAGAATGCATCAGGTGTGTTTGATGTGTGCTTTTCGGCTATATGGAGATAATAACACACTACTAAAAACAACCCACAACTTAACATGCGAAACAAGTACAACCAAGGAAGATTAGGCCAATGGGTGAAGGATCGTCACAAACTTGGGTTATATGAGATTGATAAGATTCAAATGTGGTAGAATGCATTTAGTGTGTTTGATGTCCACCTCCTGTTTATAAGGAGCCAATAACACGCAACAAGTAATCAACATAAACTTAACTTGCGAAACAAGTAGAACCAGGGAAGATTAAACCAAAGGATAATACGTCATCGCAACCTAGGTAGGTTCTACTTGGTTGATAACATTTAGATGCACTAGAATGTAGTACGTGTGTTTGTTTTGAGCCTCACGGCTATAAGTAGTAAACAATACACGACAAGCCATCACTCTAAACTTAACCTGCAAAAGAAGTAGAACCATAGAAGATTAGACTATTTGATGGCACTTCGTCATAAACTAGGGTTCTACTAGATTCACAATATTGAAAGACACAAGAATGCATTAGGTGTGTTTGATGTGCAACTTACGTCTATAACGAGCTAATAACACACAGCTAATAACCACAGCAAACTTAACTTGCAAAACAAGTAGAACCGAGGAAGATTAGACCACTGGATAAAGCATCGTCACAAACTAGGTTTCAACTAGATTGATAAGATTCAAAGGTGCTAGAATGCATTAGACGTGTTTGATGTCCAACTCCTGTCCATATGGAGCCAATAACACATAAGAAGTAATCAACCTAAATTTAACTTGCGAAACAAGTAGAACCAGGGAAGATTAAACCAAAGGATAATACGTCATCGCAACCTAGGTAGGTTCTGCTAGGTTGATAAGATTTAGATGCACTAGAATGTAGTACATGTGTTTGTTTTGCGCCTCACGGCTATAAGTAGTAAACAACACACGACAAGCCATCACTCAAAACTTAACCTGCAAAACAAGTAGAACCATAGAAGATTAGACTATTTGATGAGACGTTGTCATAAACTAGGGTTCTACTAGATTCACAATATTGAAAGACACAAGAATGCATTAGGTGTGTTTGATGTGCACCTTACGGGTATAAGGAGGAAATAACACACAACTAATAACGACCCCAATCTTAACTTGCGAAACAAGTAGAACAACGGAAGATTAGACCACTAGATGAAGCGCCGTCACAAACTAGGGTTCTACTAGATTGATAAGATTCGAAGGTGCTAGAATGCATTCGGTGTGTTTGATGTCCACCTTCTGTCTATAAGGAGCCAATAAGACACAACAAGTAATCAACCTAAATTTAAGTCTGGAAAGAAGTAGAATTAATGAAGATTAGACCAAATGATGATACGTCATCGCAACCTAGGTAGGTTCTACTAGGTTGATAAGATTTAGATGCGTTAGAATGAAGTAAGTGTGTTTGTTTTTCGCCTCACGGCTATAAGTAGTCAACAACACACAACAAGCAATCACTCCAAACATAACTTGGAAAACAAGTCGAACTATGCAAGATTAGACTACTGGATGAGACGTCATCATCATAAACTAGGGTTCTACTAGATTGACAATATTGAAAGACGCTAGAGTGCATTAGGCGTGTTTGTTGTGCACCTTACGTCTATAACGAGCTAATAACACACAGCTAATAACCACAGCAAGCTTAACTTGCGAAACAAGTAGAACAAAGGAAGGTTAGACCAATCGATAGAGCATTGTCACAAACTAGGTTTCTACTATATTGACAAGATTCAAAGGTGCTAGAATGCATTAGGTGTGTTTGATGTACACCTCCTGTCCATAAGGAGCCAAGAACACACAACAAGTGCGTGTGTTTGTTTTGCGCCTCACGGCTATAAAGAGGCAACAACACACAAGAAGCAACCACTCCAAATAGAACCTGGAAACCAAATAGAACCTGGGAAGATTAGACTAATGGATGATACGTCATCGTAACCTAGGTTGGTTCTACCAAGATGATGAGATTTAGATGCGCTACAATGTAGTATGTGTGTTAGTTTTGCGCCTCACGTCTATAAGTAGTCAACAACACACAACAAACAATCACTCATAACTTAACTAACAAAACAAGTCGAACCATGGAAGTTTAGACTATTGGATGTGACGTCGTAATAAACTAGGGTTCTACTAAGTTCACAATTTTGGAAGATGCTAGAATGTATTAGGTGTGTTTGATGTGCACCTTACAGCTATAAGGAGGCAATAACACACAACTGATAACAACCCCAAACCTAACTTGTGGAATTAGTAGAACCAAGGAAGATTAGAACAATGGATGAAGTATCTTTACAAACTAGGGTTCTACTAGATTGATAAGATTCAAATGTGCTAGAATTCATTAGGTGTTTTTGATGTCCACCTCCTGTCCATAAGGAGCCAATAACACACAACAAGTAATCAACCTAAGCTTAACTTGCGAAGCAAGTAGAACCGGGGAAAATTAAAGCAAAGGATGATATGTCATCGCAACCTAGGTAGGTTCTACTTGAATGATGAGATTTACAAGCTTTAGAATGTAGTACGTGTGTTAGTTTTATGCCTCACGGCTATAAGTAGTCAACAACACACAGCAAGCAATCACTCCAAACTCAACTTGCAAAACAAGTAGAACCATGGAAGATTAGACTATTGGATGAGACGTCGTCATAAACTAGGATTCTACAAGATTTACAATTTTTAAAGACGCTAAAATGCATTAGGTGTGTTTGATGTGCAGCTTACAGCTATAAGGAGCCAATAACACACAACTGATAACCACCCCAAACCTAACCTGCGAAACCAGTAAAACCAAGGAAGATTAGACCAATGGATGCCGCATCATCACAAACTAGACTTCTACTAGATTCAAAAGATTCAAAGGTGCTAGAATTCATTAGAAGTGTTTGATGTCCACCTCCTGTCTATAAAGAGCCAACAACACACAACAATTAATCAACACAAACATAACTTGCAAAACAAATAGAACCAGAGAAGATTAGACCAAACAATGATTCGTCATCGCAACCTAATTTGCACCTCATGGCTATAAGTAGTCAAAAACACACAACAAGCAATCACTCCAAACTTAGCATGCAAAACAAGTAGAACAATGGAAGATTAAACTATTGAATGAGACATCATCATAAACTAGGGTTCTACTAGATTGACAATATTGAAAGACGCTAGAATGCATCAGGTGTGTTTGATATCCACCTTACGGCTATTATGAGACAATAACACACAACTAATAACAAACCCAAACTTAACTTGCGAAACAAGTAGAACCAAGGAAGATTAGACCAATGGATAAAGTATCGACACAAACTAGGGTTCTACTAGATTGATAAGATTCAAAGGTGCTAGAATGCATTAGGGGGGTTTGATGCCCACCTCCTGTCTATAAAAAGCCAACAACACACAACAAGTAATCAACCTAAACTTAGCTTGCGAAACAAGTAGAACCCGGGAAGATTAGACCAAAGAATGATACGTCATTGCAACCTAGGTACGTTCTACTAGATGCGCTAGAATGTAGTACGTGTGTTTTTTTTGTGTCTCACGGCTACCAGTGGTCAACAACACACAACAAACAATCACTTCAAACTTAACTTGCAAAACAAGTAGAACTATAGAAGATTAGACTACTGGATGAGACGTCATCATAAACTAGGGTTCTACTAGACTGGCAATTTTGAAAGACGCTAGAATGCATTATGTGCATTTGATGTGCACCTTGCAACTATAAAAAGCCAATAACACACAACTAATAACCACCCCAAACTTAACTTGCGAAAGAAGTAGAACCAAGGAAGATTAGATCAATGGATGAAGCATCGTCACAAACTAGGGTTATAAAGATTGATAAGATTCTAAGGTGCTAGAATGCATTTGGTGTGTTTGATGTCCACCAGCTATCCATAAGGAGCCAATAACACACAAGTAATCAACCTAAACTTAACTTGCGAAACAAGTAGAAGTAGGGAAGATTAGACCAAAGGATGATATGTCATCGCATCCTAAGTGGGTTCTACTAGGTTGATAAGATTTAGATGCGCTAGAATGTAGTACGTGTGTTTGTTTTGTGCCTCATGGCTAAAAGTAGTCAGCAACACACAACAAGCAATCACTCCAAGCTTAACTTGCAAAACAAGTAGAACTATAGAAGATTAGACTACTGGATGAGACGTCGTCATAAACTAGGGTTCTACTAGATTGACAATATTGAAAGACACTAGAATGCATTAGGTGTCTTCGATATGCACCTTACAACTATAAGGAGCCAATAACACACAACTAATAACCACCCCAAACTTAACTTGCAAAACAAGTAGAACCAAAGAAGATTAGATCAAAGGATAATACGTCATCGCAACCTAGGTAGGTTCTACTAGGTTGATAAGATTTAGATGCGCTAGAATGTAGTACGTGTGTTTGTTTTGAGCCTCATGGCTATAAGTAGTCAACAACACACAACAAGCAATCACTTCAAACTTTACTTGCAAAATAAGTAGAACTATGGAAGATTAGACTACTGGATGAGACGTCATCATAAACTAGGGTTCTACTAGACTGGCAATTTTGAAAGACGCTAGAATGCATTAGGTGTGTTTGATGTGCACCTTAAAACTATAAAAAGCCAATAACACACAACTAATAACCACCACAAACTTAACTTGCGAAAGAAGTAGAACCAAGGAGGATTAGATCAATGGATGAATCATCGTCACAAACTAGAGTTATAAAGATTGATAAGATTCTAAGGTGCTAGAATGCATTTGGTGTGTTAGATGTCCACCTCCTGTCGTTAAGGAGCCAATAACACACAAGTAAAAAACCCAAACTTTTCTTGCGAAACAAGTAGAACCTGGGAAGATTAGACCAAGGGATGATGCGTCATGACAAGCTAGGTTCTCATAGATTGATAAGATTTAAACGCGCTACAATGCAGTAGGTTTGTTTGAATTGCACCACATGACTATAAGGGGTAAAGAACACACAACAAGCCACCACTCCAAACATAACTTGCAAAACAAGTAGAACCAGGGAAGATTAGACCAATGGATCAAGCATCGTCACAATCTAGGGTTCTAGTAGATTAATAAGATTCAAATATGCTAGATTGCGTTAGGTGTGTTTGATGTCCACTTCCTGTCTATAAGGAGCCAATAACACACAAGTAACTAACCCGAGCTTAACTTGCGAAACAAGAAGAACCAGGGAAGATTAGACCAATGGATGACGCGTCATCACAAGCTAGGTTCTAATAGATTGATAGGATTTAAACGCACTACAATGCAGTAGGTTTGTTGCAATTGCACCTCGTGGCTATAAGGAGTCAACGACACACAAAAAGAAACCACTTTAAACAAAACTTGCAAAACAAATAGAACCTGGGAAGATTAGACCAATGGATGATACATCACCGTAACATAGGTAGGTTATACTAGGTTGATGAGATTTAGATGTGCTAAAATGTAGTACGGGTGTTTGTTTTGCGCCTCACGGTAATAAGTAGTCAACAACACACAACAAGTAATCACTCCAGACTTAACTTGCAAAACAAGTAGAACTATGGAAGATTAGACTACTAGATGAGATGTTGTCATAAACTGTGCTTCTACTAGATAGACAATTTTGAAAGACGCTAGAATGCATTAGGCGTGTTTGATGTGCACCTTACAACTATAAGGAGCCAATAACACACAACTAATAACCACCCCAAACTTAACTTGCAAAACAAATAGAACCAAGGAAGATTAGACCAATAGATGAAGCATCATCACAAACCAGCATTCTACGAGTCCGATAAGATTCTAAGGTGCTAGAATGCGTTAGGTGTGTTTAATGACCACCTCCTGTCCATAAGGAGCCATTCACACACAACAAGTAACGAACCTAAACTTAACTTGCGAAACACGTAGAACCAGGGAAGATTAAACCAAAGGATGATACATCATCGCAACCTAGTTCTACTAGGTTGATAAGATTTGGATACGCTAGAATGTAGTACGTGTTTGTTTTGCGCCTCACGGCTATCAGTAGTAAACAACTCACAACAAGCAATCACTCTAAACTTTACTTGCAAAACAAGTAGAACCATAGAAGATTAGACTATTGGATGAGATGTCGTAAACTAGGGTTCTACTAGATTGACAATATTGTAAGACGCTAAAACGCATTCGGTGTGTTTGATGTGCACCTTACAGCCATAAGGAGCCAATAACACACAACTAAAAACAATCCCAAACCTAACTTGCGAAACAAGTAGGAGCATCGAAATTAGACCAATGGATGAAGCATCGTCACATACTACGGTTTTACTACATTGATAAGATTCAAAGGTGCAAGAATGCATTAGGTGTGATTGGTGTCCACCTCTTGTTTATAAGCAGCCAATAACACACAAGTAATCAACCTAAACTAAACTTGCGAAACAAGTAGAACCAGGGAAGATTAGACCAAAGAATGATATATCATTGCAACCAAGGTAGGTTCTACTAGGTTGATATGATTTTGATGCGCTAGAATGTAGTACGTGTGTTTGTTTTGCGCCTCACGGCTATAAGTAGTCAACAACACACAACAAGCAATCACTCCAAACTTAATTTGCAAAACAAGTAGAACTATGGAAGATTAGAATACTGGATGAGAGGTCTTCACAAACTATGGTTCTACTAGATTGACAATATTGAAAGACGCTAGAATGAATGAGGTGTGTTTGATGTGCAGCTTACAACTATTAGGAGCCAATAACACACAACTAATAACCACAGCAAACTTACCTTGCGAAACAAGTAAAACACACAACAATGGATGAAGCATTATCACAAACTAGGGTTCTACTAGAATGCATTAGATTCAAAGGTGCTAGAATGCATTAGGTGTGTTTGATGTCCACCTCCACTCTATAAGGAGCCAATAACACACAACAAGTATTCAACCCAAACTTAACTTGCGAAACAAGTTGAACAAGAGAATATTAGACCAAAGGATGATACGTCATCGCAACCTAGGTGGGTTCTACTAGGTGTGCTAGAATGCATAACGTGTGTTTGTTTTGCTCCGCAAGGCTATAAGGAGCGAACAACACACAAGAAGCAACCACTCCAAACAGAACTTGCAAAACAAATAGAACCAATGAAGATTAAACCAATTGATGATACCTCATCGCAACCTTAGTAAGTACTACCAAGTTGATGAGATTTAGATGTCCGAGGATGTAGTATGTGTGTTAGTTTTCTGCCTCATTGATGTAAGTAGTCAACAACACACAACAAGCAATCACCCTAAACTTAACATGCAAAACCAGTAGAACCACGGAAGATTGGACTATTGGATGAGACGTCGTCATAAACAAGGGTTCTACTAGATTGACAATATTGACAAACGCTAGAATGAATCAGGTGTGTTTGATGTGCGCCTTACGGCTATAAGGAGACAATAACACACAACTATTAACCACCCCACAACTTAATTTGCAAAACAAGTAGAACTAAGGAAGATTAGACCAATGGGTGAAGCATCGTCACAAACTACAGTTCTACTAGATTGATAAGATTCAACGGTGTTATAATGCATTTTGTGTGTTTGATGTCCACCTCCTATCTATAAGGAGCCAATAACAGACAACAAGTAATCATCCTAAACTTAACTAGCGAAACCAGTACAACTAGGAAAGATTACACCAAAGGATGATACGTCATCGCAACCTAGGTAGATTCTACTAGATCGATAAGATTTAGACGCGCTGGATTGTAGTACGTGTGTTTGTTTTGCGCCTCACGACTATAACTAGTGAACAACACACAGCAAGCAATCGCCCCAAACTTAACTTGCAAAACAAGTAGAACCATAGAAGATTAGACAAATGGGTGATGCGTCCTCAGAACTTGGGTTCTACTAGACTGATAAGATTTAAATGCGCTAGAATGTAGTAGGCGTGTTTGAATTGTACCTCATGGCTATAAGGAGTCAACGACACACAAGAATCAACCGCTCCAAACATAACCTACAAAACAAATAGAACCTGAGAAGATTAGACCAATGCATGATACGTCATCGTAACCTAGGTAGGTTCTACTAGGTTAATGAGAATTAGATGTGCTAGAATGTAGTACGTGTGATAATTTTGCGCCTCACGGCTATAAATAGTCAACAACGCACAACAAGCAATCAATACAAACTTAACTTGGAAAACAAGTAGAACCATGGAAGATTAGACTATTGGATGAGACGTCGTTATAAACTAGCGTTCTACTAGATAGACAAGATTGAAAGACGCTAGAATGCATCAGCTGTGTTTGATGTGCACAGCTAATAACCACAGCAAACTTAACTTCTGAAACAAGTAGAACCGAGGAAGATTAGACCAATGGATAAAGCACCGTCACAAACTAGGTTTCTACTAGATTGATAAGATTCAAAGGTGCTAGAATGCATTAGGTGTGTTTGATGTCCACCTCCTGTCTATAAGGAGCCGATAACACGCAACAATTAATCAACCTATACTTAACTTGCGAAACAAGAAGAACCAGGGAAGATTAGACCAAAGGATAATACGTCATCGCAACCTAGGTAGGTTCTACTAGGGTGATAAGATTTAGATGCGCTAGAATGTAGTACATGTGTTTGTTTTGCGCCTCACGGCTATAAGTAGTCAACAACAGACAACAAGCAATCAATCCAAACTTAACTTGCGAAACAAGTAGAACCTTGGTGGATTAGACTATTGGATAAGACGTTGTTATAAACTAGGGTTCTACTAGATTGACAATATTGAAAGACGCTAGAATGCATCAGGTGTGTTTGATATGTACTTTACGGCTATAAGGAGACAATAACACACAACTAATAACCTCCCCAAAACTTAACTTGCAAAACAAGTAGAACCAAGGAAGATTAGACCAATGGGTGAAGCATCGTCACAAACTACAATTGTACTAGATTGATAAGATTCAACGGTGCTAGAATGCATTTTGTGTGTTTGATGTCCACGTCCTGTCTATAAGGAGCCAATAACAGACAACAAGTAATCATCCTAAACTTAACTAGCGACACAAGTACAACTAGGGAAGATTACACCAAAGGATGATACGTTATCGCAACCAAGGTAGATTCTACTAGATTGATAAGATTTAGACGCGCTAGATTGATGTGTACTTTACGGCTATATGGAGACAACAACACAATACTAATAACAACCTAGAACTTAACATGCGAAACAAGCACGAGCAAGGAAGATTAGGCCTTTGGGTGAAGCATCGTCACAAACTTGGGTTATACGAGATTGATAAGATTCAAATGTGGGAGAATGCATTTGGGGTGTTTGATTTCCACCTCCTGTTTATAAGGAGCCAATAACACGAAACAAGTAATCAACATAAACTTAACTTGCAAAACAAGTATAACCAGGGAAGATTAAACCAAAGGATATTACGTCATCGCAACCTAGGTAGGTTCTACTAGGTTGAAACTTTAGATGCACTAGAATGTAGCACGTGAGTTTGTTTTGCGCTTCATGGCTATAGGTAGTAAACAATACACAACAAGCAATCGCACTAAACTTGACCTGCAAAACAAGTAGAACCGTAAAGATTAGACTATTTGATGGGACGTCGTCATAAACTAGGGTTCTACTAAATTCACAATATTGAAAAGACACAAGAGTGCATTAGTGTGTTTGATGTGCACCTTACGGGTATAAGGAGCAAATACCACACAATTAATAATGACCCAATCTTAACTTGAGAAACAAGTAGAACCACGGAAGATTAGACCACTGGATGAAGTGCCGTCACAAACTAGGGTTCTACTAGATTGATAAGATTCGAAGGTGCTAGAATGCATTCGGTGTGTTTGATGTCCACCTTCTGTCTATAAGGAGCCAATAAGACACAACAAGTAATCAACCTAAATTTAAGTCTCGAAAGATGTAGAACTAGGGAAGATTAGACCAAATGATGATACGTCATCGCAACCTAGGTAGGTTCTACTAGGTTGATAAGATTTCGATGCGTTAGAATGAAGTATGTGTGTTTGTTTTTCGCCTCACGGGTATAAGTAGTCAACAACACACAACAAGCAATCACTCCAAACATAACTTGCAAAACAAGTCGAACTATGGAAGATTAGACTGCTGGATGAGACGTCATCATCATAAACTAGGGTTCTACTAGATTGACAATATTGAAAGACGCTAGAGTGCATTAGGCGTGTTTGTTGTGCACCTTACGTCTATAACGAGCTAATAACACACAGCTAATAACCACAGCAAGCTTAACTTGCGAAACAAGTAGAACCGAGGAAGATTAGACCCATGGATAAAGCATCGTCACAAACTAGGTTTCTACTATATTGATAAGATTCAAAGGTTCTAGAATGCATTAGGTGTGTTTGATGTCCACCTCCTGTCCATAAGGAGCTAATAACACACAACAAGTAATCAACCTAAACATAACTTGCGTAACGAGTCGAACGAGGGAAGATTAGACCAAAGGATGAAACGTCATCGCAACCTAGGTTGGTTCTACTAGGTTGATAAGATTTAGATGCGCAAGATTGTAGTTCGTGTGTTTGGTTTGTGCCTCACAGCTGTTTGTTTTGCGCCACACGGCTATAAAGAGGCAACAACACACAAGAAGCAACCACTCCAAACAGAACCTGGAAACCAAATAGAACCTAGGAAGATTAGACCAATGGATGATACGTCATCGTAACCTAGGTTGGTTCTACCAGGATGATGAGATTTAGATGCGCTGGAATGTAGTACGTGTGTTAGTTTTGCGCCTCACGTCTAGAAGTAGTCAACAACACACAACAAGCAATCACTCATAACTTAACTAACAAAACAAGTCAAACCATCGAAGTTTAGACTATTGGATGAGACGTCGTCATAAACTAGGGTTCTACTAAGTTCACAATTTTGAAAGATGCTAGAATGCATTAGGTGTGTTTGATGTGCACCTTACAGCTATAAGGATCCAACAACACACAACTGATAACAACCCCAAAACCTAACTTGTGGAACCAGTAGACCAAGGAAGATTAGAACAATGGATGAAGCATCGTTACAAACTATGGTTCTACTAGATTGATAAGATTCAAATGTGCTAGAATTCATTAGGTGTGTTTGATGTCCCCCTCCTGTCCATAAGGAGCCAATAATACACAACAAGTAATCAACCTAAGCTTAACTTGCGAAACAAGTAGAACCGGGGAAGATTAAAGCAAAGGATGATACCTCATCGCAACCTAGGTAGGTTCTACTAGGATGATGAGATTTACTTGCTTTAGAATGTAGTACGGGTGTTAGTTTTATGCCTCACGGCTATAAGTAGTCAACAACACACAACAAGCAATCACTCCAAACTCAACTTGCAAAACAAGTAGAACCATGTAAGATTAGACTATTGGATGAGACGTCGTCATAAACAAGGATTCTACAAGATTTACAATTTTTAAAAACGCTAGAATGCATTAGGTGTGTTTGATGTGCACCTTACAGCTATAAGGAGGCAATAACACACAACTGATAACCACCCCAAACCTAATCTGCGAAACCAGTAGAACCAAAGAAGATTAGACAAATGGATGCCGCATCGTCACAAACTAGGCTTCTACTAGATTCAAAAGATTCAAAGGTGCTAGAATTCATTAGGTGTGTTTGATGTCCACCTCCCGTCTATAAAGAGCCAACAACACACAACAATTAATCAACTCAAACGTAACATGCAAAACAAATACAACCAGAGAAGATTAGACCAAAGAATGCTTCGTCATCGCAATCTAATTTGCGCCTCATATCTATAAGTAGTCAAAAACACACAACAAGCAATCACTCCAAACTTAGCATGCAAAACAAGTAGAATAATGGAAGATTAAACTATTGCATGGGACGTCGTCATAAATTAGAGTTCTACTAGATTGACAATATTGAAAGACGCTAGAATGCATCAGGTGTGTTTGATGTCCACCTTACAGCTATTACGAGACAATAACACACAACTAATAACAAACCCAAACTTAACTTGCGAAACAAGTAGAACCAAGGAAGATTAGACCAATGGATAATGTATCGACACAAACTAGGGTTTTACTAGATTGATAAAATTCAAAGGCACTAGAATGCATTAGAAGGGTTTGATGCCCACCTCCTGTCTATAAAGAGCGAAACAACATGTAATCAACCTAAACTTAGCTTGCGAAAGAAGTAGAAGCCGGGAAGATTAGACCAAAGAATGATACGTCATCGCAACCTAGGTACGTTCTACTAGGTTGACAAGATTTAGATGCGCTAAAATGTAATACGTGTGTTAGTTTTGCGCCTCACGTTATAAGTAGTGAACAACACACAACAAGCAATCACTCCAAACATAATTTGCAAAACAAGTAAAACTATGGAAGATTAGACTACTAGATGAGACGTCATCATAAACTAGGGTTCTACTAGATTGACAATTTTGGAAGATGCTAGAATGCATTAGGTGTGTTTGATGTGCACCTTACAGCTATAAGGAGCCAATAACACACAACTAATAACCACCCCAAACATAACTTGAGAAAAAAGTAGAAGCAAGGAAGAGTAGACCAAAGGATGAAGCATCGTCACAAACTAACGTTCTATGAGAGTGATAATATTCGAGGGTGCTAGAATGCATTAGGTGTGTTTGATGTCCACCTCCAGTTCACAAGGAGCCAATAACATACAAGAAATAATCAACCTAAACTTAACTTGCGAAACAAGTAAAACCAGGGAAGATTAAGCAAAAGGATAATACGTCATCGCAACCTAGGTCGGTTCTACTAGGAGGCAATAACACGCAACTAATAACCACCACAAACTTATCTTGCGAAACATGTATAACCAAGGAAGATTACAACAATGGATAAAGCATCGTCGCAAACAAGGGTTCTACTAGAGGAGCCAATAGGTGTGTTTGATGTCCTCCTCCTGTCTATAAGGAGCCAATAACATACAAAAAGTAATCAACCAAAACTTAACTTGCAAAACAAGTAGAACCAGGGAAGATTAGACCAAAAGAAGATACGTCATCGCAACCTAGGTAGGTTCTACTGGATTGATAAGATTTAGATGCGCTAGAATATAGTACGTGTGTTTGTTTTGCGCCTCACGGCTGCAAGTAATCACCAACATACAGCAAGCAATCACTCCAATCTTCACTTGCAAAACAAGTACAACCATAGAAGATTAGACAATTAGATGATGCGTTATCACAACCTGGGTTCTACTACATTGATAACATTTAAATGCGCTAGAATGTAATATGTGCATTTGAATTGAACCTCATGGCTTTAAGGCGTCAACGACACACAAGAAGCAACCACTCCAAACATAAACTGCTAGACAAATAGAACTTGGGAAGATTAGACCAATGGATGCTACGTTATCGTAACCTAGATAGGTTCTACTAGGTTGATGTGATTTAGATGCGCTAGAATGTAGTACGTGTGTTAGTTTTGCGACTCACGGCTATAAGTAGTCCACAACACACAACAAGCAATCGCTCCAAACTAAACTTGCAAAACAAGTAGAACTACGGAAGATTAGACTATTGGATGAGACATCGTCATAAACTAAGGTTCTACTAGATTGACAATATTGAAAGACGCTGGAATGCATTAGGTGTGTTTGATGTGCACCTTACGGCTATAAGAAGACAATAACACACAACTAATAACAACCCCAAACTTAACTTGCGAAACAAGTAGAACGAAGGAAGATTAGACCAATGGATTAAGCATCATCACAAACTAGGGTTCTGCTAGATTGATAAGATTCAAAGGTGGTAGAATGCATTTGGTGTGTTTGTTGTCCACCTCCTGTCTATAAGGAGCCAATAACACGCAACAAGTAATCAACCTAAACTTAACTTGCGAAACAAGTAGAACTAGGGAAGATTAGACCAAAGGATGATACGTCATCGCAACCTAGGTTGGTTCTACTAGGGTGATAAGATTTAGATGCACTACAATGCAATACGTTTGTTTTTTTTGCGCTACACGGCTATAAGTAGTCAACAACACAAAACAAGCAATCAGTCCAAACTTAACTTGCAAAATATGTAGAACCTTGGTAGATTAGATTATTGGATGAGACGTCGTCATAAACTAGGGTTCTACTAGATTGACAATATTGAAAGACACTAAAATGCATCAGGTGTGTTTGATGTGTACTTTACGGCTATAAAGAGACAATAACACGCAACAAATAACATCCCCAAACTTTACTTGCGAAACATGCACAACCAAGGAAGATTAGACCAATGGATAAAGCATCGTCACAAACTAGGGTTCTGTTACATTGATAAGATTCAAAAGTGCTAGAATGCATTAGGTGTGATTGATGTCCACCTCCTGTCAACAAGGAGCCAGTAACACACAACAAGTAGTCAACCTAAACTTAACTAGCGAAACAAGTAGAACTAGGGAAGATTAGACCAAAGGATGATATGTCATCGCAACCTAGGTAGGTTCTACTAGATTGATAAGATTCAGATTCGCTAGAATGTAGTACGTGTGTTAGATTTGCGCCTCACGGCTACAAGTAGCCAACAACACACAACAAGCAATCACTCCAAACTTAACATGCAAAACAAGTAGAACCATGGAATATTAGACTATTGGAGGAGATGTCGTCATAAAATAGGGTCCTACCAGATTGACAATATTGAAAGATGCTAGAATGCATCAGGTGTGTTTATTGTGTACTTTACGGCTATAAGAAGACAATAACACACTTCTAATAACAACCCAGAACTTAACATGCGAAACAAGTAGAACCAAAGAAGATTAGGCCAATGGATAAAGTATCGTCACAAACTAGGGTTCTACAACATTGATAAGATTCAAAGGTGGTAGAATTCATTTGGTGTGTTTCATGTCCACCTCCTGTCTATAAGGAGCCAATAACACGCAACAAATAATCAACCTAAACTTAACTTGCGAAACAGGTATAACCAGGGAAGATTAGACCAAAGGATGATACGTCATCGCAACCTAGGTGGGTTCTACTTGGCTGATTAGACTTAGATGCGCTAGAATGTAGTACGTGTTTTTGTTTTGCACCTCACGGCTATAAGTGGTCAACAACACACAACAAGCATTTAGTCCAAACTTAACTTGCAAAACAAGTCGAACCTTGGCAAATTAGACTCTTGAATGAGACGTCGTCATAAACTAGGGTTCTACTAGATTGACAATATTGAAAGACGCTAGAATGCAGCAGGTGTGTTTGATGTGTACTTTACGGCTATAAGGAGACAATAACACACTTCTAATAACAACCCAGAACGTAACATGCGAAACAACTAGAACCAAGGAAGATTAGGCCAATAGATGAAGCATCGTCACAAACTAGGGTTCTACAAGATTGATAACATTCAAAGGTGGTAGAATGCACTTGTTGTGTTTGATGTCCACCTCCTATCTATAAGGAGCTAATAACACGCAACAAGTAATCAACCAAAACTTAACTTGCGAAACAAGTAGAACCAGGGATGATTAGACCAAAGGATGATACGTCATCGCAACCTAGGTGGGTTCTACTAGGTAGATTGGACTTAGATGCGCTAGAATGTAGTACGTGTGTTTGTTTTGGCATCACGGCTGTAAGTGGTCAACAACACACAACAAGCAATTAGTCCAAACTTAACTTGCAAACAAGTCGAACCTGGGTAGATTAGACTGTTGGATGAGACGTTGTCATAAACTAGGGTTCTACTAGATTGACAATATTGAAAGACGCTAGAATGCATCAGATGTGTTTGATGTGTACTTTACGGCTATAAGGAGACAATAACATGTACAGCCAAGGAAGATGTACACCCCCAACTTGACTTGAGAAACATGTACAGCCAAGGAAGATTAGACCAATGGATAAAGCATCGTCACAAACTAGGGTTCTACTAGATTGATAATATTCAACGGCGCTAGATTGCATTAGGTGTGTTTGATGTCCACCTCCTGTCTATTAGGAGCCAATAACACACAACAAGTAATTAACCTAAACTTAACTTGCGAAACAAGTAGAACCAGAGAATATTAGACCAAATGATGATACGTCATCGCAACCTAGGTAGGTTCTACTAGATTGATAAGATTTTAGATGCGCTAGAATGTAGTACGTGTGTTTGTTTTGCGCCTCACGACTGTAAGTAATCAACAACACATAGCAAGCAATCACTCCAAACATAACTTGCAAAACAAGTAGAACCATAGAAGATTAGACCGACGGATGATGCGTCATCACAACCTGGGTTCTACTAGATTGATAAGATTTAAATGCGCTAAAAAGGAGTAGGTGTGTTTGAATTGCACCTCATGGCTATAAGGCATCAACAACACACAAGAAGCAACAACTCTAAACATAACAGGCAAAACAAATAGAACCTGCGAAGATTAGACCAATGAATGATACGTCATCGTAACCTAGGTAGGTTCTACTAGGTTGATGAGATTTAGATGCGCTAAAATGTAGTAGGTGAGTTAGTTTTGCGGCTCACGGCTATAAGTAGTCAACATCACACCACAAGCAATCACTCCAAACTTAACTTGCAAAATAAGTAGAACTACGGAAGATTAGACTACTGGATAAGACGTTGTCATAAACTAGGGTTCTACTAGATTGACAATATTGAAAGACACTAGAATGCATTAGGTGTGTTTCATGTGCACCTTACAACTATAAGGAGCCAATAACACACAACTAATAACCATCCCAAACTTAATTTGCGAAACAAGTAGAACCAAGGAAGACTAGATCAATGGATGAAGCATCGTCACAAACTAGGGTTATACGAGATTGATAAAATTCTTAGGTGCTAGAATTCATTAGGTGTGTTTGATGTCCACCTCCTGCCCATAAGGCGCCAATAACACACAAGTAACGTGCCAAAACTTTACTTGCGAAACAAGTAGAACCAGGGAAGATTAGACCAATGGATGATGCGTCATCACTTCCTAGGTTCTACTAGATTGATAAGATTAATTGCGCTACAGTGCAGTAGGTTTGTTTGAGTTGCACCACACAGCTATGAGGGGTCAACAACAAACAAGAAGCAACCACTCCAAACATAACTTGCAAAACAAGTAGAACCAGGGAAGATTAGACCAATGGATGAAGCATCGTCTTAATCTAGGGTTCTACTAGATTAATAAGATTCAAATGTGCTAGATTGCATTAGGAGTGTTTGATGTCCACTTCCTGTCTATAAGGAGCCAATAACATACAAGTAACCAATCGAAACTTAGCTTGCGAAACAAGAAAAACCAGGGAAGATTAGACCAATGGTTGATGCGTCATCACAAGCTGGGTTCTAATAGATTGATAAGATTTAAACGCACTACAATGCAGTAGGATTTTTTGAATTGCACCTCATGGCTATAAGGAGTCAATGACACACAAAAAGAAACCACTTTAAACATAACTTGCAAAACACAACCTGGGAAGATTAGTGCAATGGATGATACGTCAATGTAACCTAGGTAGGTTCTACTAGGTTGATGAGATTTAGATGCGCTAAAATGTAGTACGTGAGCTAGTTTTGCGGCTCACGGTTATAAGCAGTCAACAACACACAACAAGTAATCACTCCAAACTTAATTTGAAAAACAAGTAGAACTTTGGAAGATTAAACTACTGGATGAGACTTTGTCATAAACTAGGGTTCTACTAGATAGACAATTATGAAAGACGCTAGAATGCATTAGGTGTGTTTGATGTGCACCTTACAACTATAAGCAGCCAATAACACACAACTAATAACCAACCCAAACATAACTTGCGAAACAAATAAAACCAAGGAAGATTAGACCAATGGATGAAAGATCGTCACAAACTAGTGTTCTACGAGATTGATAACATTCTAAGGTGCTAGAATGCGTTAGGTGTGTTTGATGTCCACCTACTGTCCATAAGGAGCCAATAACACACAACAAGTAATCAACCTAAACTTAACTAGAGAAACAAGTAGAACTAGGGAAGATTAGACCAAGGATGATGCGTCATCGCAACCTTGGTAGGTTCCACTAGATTGATAAGATTTAGACGCACTGGAATGTGGTACGTGTGTTTGTTTTGCGCTTCACTACTATAAATAGTCAACAACACACAGCAAGCAATCACTCCAAACTTAACTTGCAAAACAAGTACAACCATAGAAGATTAGACCAATGGATGATGCGTCATCACAACCTGGGTTCTACTTGATTGATAAGATTTAAATGCACTAGAATATAGTAGGTGTGTTTGAATTGTACCTCATGGCTATAAGGAGTCAACGACACACAAGAAGCAACCATTCCAAACATAGCCTGCAAAACAAATAGAACCTGGGAAAATTAGACCAATAAATGACACATCATCGTAACCTAGGTAGGTTCTACTAGGATGATGAGATTTAGATGCGCCAGAACGTAGTACATGTGTTGGTTTGGCACCTCACGTCTATAAGTAGTCAGCAACACACAACAAGCAATCACTCCGAACTTAACTTAGAAAACAAGTAGAACCATGGAAGATTAGACTATTGGATGAGACGCCGTCATAAACTAGGATTCTATTAAATTGACAATATTGAAAGATGCTAGAATGCATCAGGTGTGTTGGATGTGTACTTTACAGCTATAAGGAGACAAAACACACTACTAATAACAACCTAGAACTTAACATGCGAAACGAGTACAACCAAGGAAGATTAGGCCAATGCATGAAACATCGTCACAAACTAGGGTTATACGAGATTGATAAGATTCAAAGGTGGTAGAACGCGTTGGGTGTGTTTGATGTCCACCTTTTGTCTATAAGGAGCCAATAACACGCAACAAGTAATCAACCTAAACTTAACTTGCGAAACAAGTAGAACCAGGGAAGATTAGACCAAAGGATGATACGTCATCGCAACCTAGTTGGGTTTTACTAAGGTGATAAGATTTAGATGCGTTAGAATGTAGTACGTGTGTTTGTTTTGCTCCTCACGGCTATAAGTAGTCAACAACACACAACAAGCAATCAGTCCAAACTTAGCTTGCAAAACAAGTAGAACCTTGGTAGATTAGACTAATGGATAAGACGGTGTCATAAACTAGGGTTCTACTAGATTGACAGTATTGAAAGACGCTAGAATGCATCAGGTGTGTTTGATGTGTACTTTACGCCTATAAGGAGACAATAACACACAACTAATAACCACCCAAACTTAACTTGCGAAACATGTACAACCATGGAAGATTACACCAATGGATAAAGCATCGTTACAAACTAGGGTTCTTCTAAATTGATAAGATTCAATCGTGCTAAAATGCATTAGGTGTGTTTGATGTCCACGTTCTGTCTATAAGGAGCCAATAACACACAACAAGTAATCAACCTAAACTTTAACTTGCGAAAGAAGTAGAACTAAGGATGATTAGACCAAAAGATGATACGTCATCGCAATCTAGGTGGGTTCTACTAGGGCGAAAAGATTTACATGCTCTAGAATGTAGTAAGTGTGTTTGTTTTGCGCCTCACGGCTATAAGTAGTCAACAACACACAACAAACAATCACTCCAAAGTTTACTTGAAAAACAAATAAAACCTTGGTAGATTAGACTATTGGATGAGAAGGTGTTATAAACTAGGGTTCTACTACATTGACAGTATTGAAAGATGCTAGAATGCATCAGGTGTGTTTGATGTGTACTTTACGGCTATAAGGAGACAATAACACACAACTAATAACCACCCCAAACTTAACTTGCGAAACATGTACAACCAAGGAAAATTACACCAATGGATAAAGCATCGTCACATACTAGGGTTTTACTAGATTGGTAAGATTCAACAATGTTAGAATGCATTAGGTGTTTGATTGATAACTCTATTTTATATAGGGTTTTCTTATTCATTTTGGTTAGAAATTGGCTAGTGTTTTAATTTGTTTTTACATATTTTGGCCAAATTATCCTTTGATTTTATTATTTCCAAGTTTTCAAATATTTTTAGAACTTTTGAGCATAATCTTGAATTTTCTTCTAAATTTGAGGATAAAAGGACTAACCAATTATCTTGGACTATTTTATTGTCAAAAGCCAAGAAAAGAAGAAAAGAAAGAAACAAAGCTGAGTTACACACTAGAACCAACAACCGAGCAGCAACAAATCACAAAACAAAGCTGCTGAAAAGAAACCAACATGCCAAGTCTTTGACAACTCAATGCATGTGATAGCAAAAAGGAAGGCCATGTGGTTGGTTTCTTTTGAAAGAAAATTATGCATGATTGATATTATATCCATACTATGAGTCACAAATCAACCAACTCAAAAGAGAAAGGCACATCAAAGGCATGAGAGGAAACAAAGAAGAAAAGAAAGAAAAAAATGCTACACTTCGGGCAAGAAAGAAGAAAAACCGAGCTGCAACCTACAGCTGGAAACAACAGATGCCATCCTTTTCTTTTTCTGAAAATGCAGTCTCACATGGGCAGCAAGAAAGTCTCTCCAAAATGCAGTTTCACATGAGCAAAACAAAGGCAAAAGAAAAATAAAGAAAACAGCCAAGAAGCAGCCGAAAGGAACAAACAGCCGAGAATCACACTTCGGGCAGCAAGAATGACATTTGGAAAGCAAAGCTTGGGCTGCTTTCTTTGCTGTAAAAGATGACAAGCACATGGAAGACCACAACACATGTTTGTGGCTGAACAAAGAAAAGAAAAAAAATCTGGACAAAACCTTGCCTATAAATAGCATAGCTTGGAACGGAGGAAAGGATCCCATTCAGCCGAGCAGCATTTGTTCTTTCTTTTAGTTTAGATTTAGTTTAGCCAAGCTATTTTTCTTTCTGTTTTCCTGCAGTAGTTTAGAGTAGCTAGCTTTCTTCTCCTCCGTTTTCTTTTATTTTCAGTAGTTTGATAGGAGTTCTTCAGCTCCCTCTCGGATTTTCTCTTCAGAATTTCGGTTACCTTCTTCTCGGTTTTGTTGTCTAAACTTTGTAGTAGTTTATCTCGGTTTTCCTAGTAGATTTACAGCCACAGTTTCTTGTTTCTTCTTATTGTTTCTCCTGGTTTTCTGCAAATTTTTTCCTTGATTTCTTGTGCTCGATTTTCCTTAGAACTTCACTTGTTGCTCACGGTTTTTTCTCACAAAAATTAGTGATCCATTTTTTTTTTTTTTGGTTTCTGGAATTCACACATCCATTCCTTCTTGTTTTTATTCTGTTTTAGTTTGCCTTAGGAAAGACATGCACATAGAAGTTCAGCCGCCTAGCTCAACTGGAATTTGGAGCAGCTCAACTCTTTTTCTGTTTGGTAGCTACGGGTTTGCTTCAGCTAAGCTTGCTGCAGAATTTTATTTATCTTCTTGTGTTTATTTCAAGCTTGTCCCGTCAAGTCTTCATCATTTTGTTCTTCTTGTTTGGTTAGTTAATGAGTTTAGAAATTGCAGCCACCAAGCTTGAAAGACAAAGAAGTAGCAAAGTGTTTGTTTTTGTTTCTTGGAAGCTACGGATGTGCAAGAAACAAACCATGCAGATTGACTAAGTCTTCAATTTTGTCTTTTCTTGTTTTTCTTTACTTAGTTAAAGTTTAGCAATTTTAGTTTTCTTTTTCTTGTCTTTAATTTTAGTAATTTAATTTCTTGTGCTTTGTTATGAAATTTCTAGTTGTGTTTTATTTTCAAGTAGTAATATGATTATAGCTTTAATATAATTATTTTAATTTTAAGCATTTGTTTTAATTTCAATTATGTTTATTTTTATTTTTGTTGTTAGTTTAAATTTCATTATGTTCTAATTTCTTTTGTTAGAGATTAGATTGATCTTAATCATGAATAATTAATTCTTAAGACTTGTTCATGCAATTTATATTTCAATTATGAGTTTAATATCATGTTCTTAATGCTTTTAGGTGATTGATCACCACCTAATTGATTTTTGATGTTTGTTTGATACCGTGTGGAGATAACATGCATGTGCTCATGTGATATTAAACCATGAATTCAATTTAGACCATAATAATCTAGGTTGTTCATGTGGTTTCGGTAGTAGATCTAAGTAATGGCTACTTAGATTGAATCCGGGAATTTCCATAATTCTTAATGCATTTAGAAATCCAAATTCACCTAGACCAAGTGTGAGTTGATTTTAATCTAAATAGGGTTATTAGACCGATGTCGGCTATTAATTTACATTAGGGAAATTTCACCATCATAATTTGGAATTTAAGTTAATTGCATGACAAGTCAAGAGAGTTAATTAGGATTGATTAAGTGAAATCGAAATCTCTAACATCTTTGTTAAATTGATAAATTTTTAATATTTGCTTATTGTTATAAATTTTCATTCTTTGATAAGTTTAGTTAAATTCACCATAAAACAATTTAATTGGCTAGCTTGTTGTTGAATTAATAATATTGGTAAGTAATTGGTTAAAATTAAAACAATCCTCGTGGGAACGATACTTTACTTATCACTTTATTACTTGTTGATATTGTACACTTGCAATCTTCCGAACAAGTTTTTGGGCTGCAATTTCTAAACTCATTATTGATGTCCTCCTCCTATCTATAAAGAGCCAATAACACACAACAAGTAATCAATCAAAACTTAACTTGCGAAACAAATAGAACCAGGGAAGATTAGACCAAAGGATGATACGTCATCGCAACCTAGGTAGGTTCTGCTAGATTGATATGATTTTGATGCGCTAGAATGTAGTACGTGTGTTTGTTTTGCGCCTCACGGCTGTAAGTAATCCCCAGCACACAGCAAGCAATCACTCCAAACTTAACTTGCAAAACAAGCACAACATAGAAGAATAGACAATTGGATGATGCGTCATCACAACCTGGGTTCTACTAGATTGATAAGATTTAAATGCGCTAGAATGTAGTATGTGTGCTTGAATTGAACCTCATGGCTATATGGCGTCAACGACACACAAGAAGCAACCACTCCAAACATAACCGGTAAAACAAATAGAACTTGGGAAAATTAGACCAATGGATGGTATGTCATCGTAACCTAGGTTGGTTCTACTAGGTTGATGAGATTTAGATGCGCAAGAATGTAGTACGTGTGTTAGTTTTGTGACTCACGGCTTTAAGTAGTTAACAACACACAACAAGCAATCAGTCCAAACCAAACTTGCAAAACAAGTAGACCCATGGAAGATTAGACTATTGGATGAGAGATTGTCATAACCTAGGGTTCTACTAGATTGACAATATTAAAAGACGCTGGAATGCATGAGGTGTGCTTGATGTGCACCTTACATCTATAAGGAGCCAATAACACCCAACTAATAACCACAGCAAACTTAACTTGCGAAACAAATAGAACCACAGAAGATTAGACGAATGGATAAAGCATCGTCACAAACTAGGGTTCTACTAGAATGATTACATTCAAAGGTGCTAGAATGCATTAGGTGTTTTTGATATCCACCTCTTAGACATAAGGAGCTAATAATACACAGCAAGTATTCATCCTAAACTTAACTTGCGAAACAAGTCGAACAAGGGAATATTAGACCAAAGGATGATACATCATCGCAACCTAGGTGGGTTCTACTAGGTGTGCTAGAATGCATAACGTGTGTTTGTTTTGCGCCTCACGGCTATAAGGAGTGAACAACACACAAGAAGCAACCACTCCAAACATAACTTGCAAAACAAATAGAACCTATGACGTTTAGATCAATGGATGATACGTCATCGCAACCTTGGTACGTTCTACTAGGTTGATGAGATTTAGATGTGCTAGAATGTAGTACGTGTGTTAGTTTTGTGCCACATTGATGTAAGTAGTCAACAACACATAAGAAGCAATCACTCCAAACTTAACATGCAAAACAAGTAGAACCATGAAAGATTAGACTATTGGATGAGACGTCGTTATAAACGAGGGTTGTACTAGATTGACAATATTGAAAGATGCTAGAATGCATCAAGTGTGTTTGATGTGCACCTTACGGCTATAAGGGGAAAATAAAACACAACTAATAACAACCCCAAACTTAACTTGCGAAACAAGTAGAACCAATGAAGATTAGACCAATGGATAAAGCATCGTCATAAACCAGGGTTTTACTAGATTGATAAGATTCAAAGGTGCTAGAATGCATTAGGTGTGTTTGATGTCCACCTCCTATCTATAAGGAGCCAATAACACACAACAAGTAATCAACCTAAACTTTACTAGCGAAACAAGTAGAACTAGGGACGATTAGACCAAATGATGATACGTCATCGCAACCTTGGTAGGTTCTACTAGATTGATAAGATTTAGACGCGCTAAAATGTGGTACGTGTGTTTGTTTTGTGCCTCACTACTATAAGTAGTCAACAACAGACAGCAAGCAATCACTCGAAACTTAACTTGCAAAACAAGTAGAACCATAGAAGATTAGACAAATGGATAATGCGTCATCACAACCTGGGTTCTACTAGATTGATAAGATTTAAATGCGCTAGAATATAGTAGGTGTGTTTGAATTGCACCTCATGGCTATAAGGAGTCAACGACACACAAGAAGCAACCACTCCAAACATACCCTGCAAAACAAATAGAACCTGGGAAAATTAGACTAATGAATGACACATCTCGTAACCTAGGTAGGTTCTTCTAGGTTGATGAGATTTAGATGCGCTAGAACGTAGTACGTGTGTTAGTTTTGCATTAGGTGTGTTTGATGTGCGCCTTACAGCCATAAGAAGCCAATAACACACAACTAAAACAACCCCAAACTTAACTTGCAAAACAAGTAGAACCAAGGAAGATTAGACCAATGGATGAAGCATCGTCACAAACTACAGTTCTACTACATTGATAAGATTCAAAGGTGCAAGAATGCATTAGGTGTGCTTGGTGTCCACCTCTTGTCTATAAGGAGCCAATAACACACAACAAGTAATCAACCTAAACTTAACTTGCGAAACAAGTAGAAGCAGGGAAGATTAGACCAAAGAATGATACGTCATCGCAAGCTTGGTAGGTTCTACTAGATTGATAAGATTTAGATGCGCTAGAATGTAGTACGTGTGTTTGTCTTGCGCCTCATGGCTATAAGTAGTAAACAACGCACAATAAGGAATCACTCCAAACATAACTTGCAAAACAAGTAGAACTATGGAAGATTAGACTACTGGATGAGTCGTCGTCATAAACTAGGGTTCTACGAGATTGACAATTAGGTGTGTTTGTTGTGCACCTTACGGCCATAAGGAGCTAAAAACAAAGAACTAATAACCACACCAAAGTTAACTTGCGAAACGAGTAGAACCAGGGAAGATTAGACCAATGGATGATGTGTCGTCGAAACCTGGGTTCTACTAGATTGATAGGATTTAAATGTGCTAGAATGTAGTAGGTGTGTTTGAATTGCACCTCATGGCTATAAAGAGTCAATGACACACAATAAGCAACCACTCCAAACATAACTTGCAAAACAAATAAAACCAGAGAAGATTACACAATTGGATGATATGTCATCGTAACCTTGGTAGGTTCTTCAACGTTGATTAGATTTAGATGCGCTAGAATGTAGTAAGTGCGTTAGTTTTGCGCCTCACGGCTATAAGTAGTCAACAACACACAACAAGCAATCACTCCAAACTTAACTTGCAAAACAAGTAGAACTATGGAAAATTAGACTATTGGATGACACGTCGTCATAAACTAGGGTTCATTTAGATTGACAATATTGAAAGACGCTAAAATGCATCAGGTGTGTTTGATGTGCACCTCACGGCTATAAGGAGACAATAACACACCACTAATAACAACCCCAAACTTAAGCTGCGAAACAAGTAAAACCAAAGAAGATTAGACCAATGGATCAAGTATCGTCACAAACTAGGGTTCTACTAGATTGATAAGATTCAAAGGTGCTACAATGCATTAGGTGTGTTTGTTGTCCACCTCCTGTCCATAAGGAGCCAATAACACACAAGTAACCAACCCAAACTTAACTTGCGAAACAAGTGGGACCAAGAAAGGCTACACCAATGGATGATGCGTTATCACAACCTTGGTTCTAATAGATTGATAAGATTTAAATAAGCTACAATGCAGTAGATTTGTTAGAATTGCACCTCATCGCTATAAGAGGTCAACAACATATAAGAAGCAACCATTCCAAACATAACTTGCAAAAGAAGTAGAACCAGGGAAGATTAGACCAATGGATGAAACATCGTCACAATCTAGGGTTCTACTAGGTTGATAAGATTCAAATGTGCTAGATTGCATTAGGTGTGTTTGATGTCCACCTCCTGTCTATAAGGAGCTAATAACACACAAGTAACCAACCCGAACTGAACTTGCGAAACAAGTAGAACCAGAGAAGATTAAACCAATGGATGCTGTGTCATCACAACCTAGGTTCTACTTGATTGATTAGATTTAGATGCGCTAGAATATAGTAGGTGTGTTTGAATTGCACCTCATGGCTATAAGGAGTCAACAAGACACAAAAAGCAACCACTCCAAATATAACTTGCAAAACAAATAGAACCTGGGAAGATTAGACCAACGAATGATACGTCATCGCAACCTTGGTAGGTTCTACTAGGTTGATGAGATTTAGATGCGATAGAATGTAGTACGTGTGCTTGTTTTGCGCCTCATTGCTATAAATAGTCAACAACGCACAACAAGCAATCACTCCAAACTTAACATGCAAAACAAGTAGAACCACGGAAGATTAGACTATTGGATGAGACGTCGTCATAAATTAGGGTACTACTAGATTGACAATATCGAAAGATGCTAGAATGCATCAGGTGTGTTTGATTGACCCTTACGGCTATAAAGAGACAATAACACACAACTAATAACAAACCCTAACTTAACTTGCGAAATAAGTAGAACCATGGAAGATTAGATCAATGGATGAAGCATCGACACAAACTAGGGTTCTACTAGATTGATAAGATTCAAAGGCATTAGAATGCATTAGGTGTGTTTGATGTCCACCTCCTGTCTATAAAGAGCCAACAACACACAACAATTAATCAACCTAAACATAACTTGCGAAACAAATAGAACCAGAGAAGATTAGACCAAAGAATTATACGTCATCGCAACATAATTTGGTTCTACTAGGTTGATAAGATTTAGATGCGCTAGAATAGAGTATGTGTGTTTCTTTTGCGCCTCATGGCTATAAGTAGTCAACAACACACGACAAGCAATCACACCAAACTTAATTTGCAAAACAAGCAGAACTATGGAAGATTAGACTACCGGATGAAAGGTCGTCATATGGTTCTACTAGATTGACAATATTGAAAGATGGTAGAATGCATCAGGTGTGTTTGATGTACACCTTACGGCTATAAGGAGACAATAACACACAACTAATAACAAACCCAAACTTAACTTGCGAAATAAGTAGAACCAAGGAAGATTAGACCAATGGATGAACCATCGTCACAAACTAGGGTTCTACTAGATTGATAAGATTCAAAGGCACTAGAATGCATTAGGTGTGTTTGTTGTGTCCCTTACGGCTATAAGGACCCAATAACACACAACTAATAACAACCCCAAACTTAACTTGCGAAATAAGTAGAACCAAGGAAGATTAGACCAATGGATGGAGCATCATCACAAACTAGGGTTTTACTAGATTGATAAGATTCAAAGGTGCTAGAATGCATTAGGTCTGTTTGATGTCCACCTCCTGTCTATACGGAGCCAATAACACAGAACAAGTAATCAACTTAAACTTAACTTGCGAAACAAGTAGAACCTAGGAAGATTAGACCAAAGAATGATACATCATCGCAATCCAGGTAGGTTTTACTAGGTTGATAAGATTTAGATGAGCTAAAATGTAGTACGTGTGTTTGTTTTGCACCTCACGGCTATAAGTAGTCAACAACACACAACAAGCAATCACTCCAAACTTAATTTGCAAAACAACTAGAAGCATGGAAAATTAGACTATTGGATGAGACGTCGTCATAAACTAGGGTTCATTTAGATTGACAATATTGAAAGACGCTAAAATGTATCAGGTGTGTTTGATATGAACCTCACGGCTATAAGGAGACAATAACACAACTAATAACCACAGCAAACTTAACTTGTGAAACATGTAGAACCAGGGAATATTAGACCAATGGATGAAGCATCGTCACAAATTAGGGTTCTACTAGATTGATAACATTCAAAGCTGTTAGAATGCATTAGGTGTGTTTGATGTCCAGCACTTGTCTATAAGGAGCCAATAACACACAACAGCTAATCAACACAAACTTAACTTGCGAAACAAGTTGAACAAAGGAAGATTAGACCAAAGGATGATACGTTATCGCAACCTAGGTAGGTTCTACTAGGTTGATAAGATTTAGATGCGCTAGAATGCAGTACGTGTGTTTGTTTTGCACGTCACGGTTATAAGGATTCAACAACATGCATGAATGAACCACTACAAACATAACTTGCGAAACAATAGAACTTGGGAAGATTAGAACAATGGATGATATGTCATCGCAACCTTTGTAGGTTCTACTAGGTTGATGAGATTTAGATGTGCTAGAATGTAGTATGTGAGTTTTGTGCGCCTTATTGCTATATGCAGTCAAAAACACACAACAACCAATCACCTCAAACTTAACAAGCGAAACCAGTAGAACCATGGAAGATTAGACTATTGGATTAGACGTCGTCATAAACTAGGGTTCTACTAGATTGGCAATATTGAAAAACGCTAGAATGCATCAAGTGTGTTTGATGTGCACCTTACGGCTATAAGGAGACAATAACACACAACTAAAAACAACCCCAAATTTAACTTGCGAAACAAGTAGAAGCAAGGAAGATGGATAAAGCATCATCACAAACTAGGGTTCTATTAGATTGATAAGATTCAAAGCGCTAGAATGATTTGGGTGTGTTGATGTCCACCTCCTATCTATAAAGAGCCAACAACACACAACAATTAATCAACCTAGACATAACTTGCGAAACAAGTAGAACCACGGAAGATTAGACCAAAGAATGATATGTCATCGTAACCTAGGTAGGTTCTACTAGTTTGACAAGATTTAGATGTGCTAGAATGTAGTACGTCAGTGTGTTTTGCGCCTCACGGCAATAAGCAGTAAACAACACACAACAAGCAATCACTTTAAACTTAACTTGCAAAACAAGTAGAACCATAGAAGATTAGGCTATTGGATGAGACGTCATCATAAACTAGCGTTCTACTAGATTGACAATATTGAAACACGCTAGAATGCATTAGGTGTGTTTGATGTGCACCTTACAACTATAAGGAGCCAATAACACACAACTAATAACCACCCCAAACCTAACTTGCAAAAGAAGTAGAACCAAGGAAGACTACACCAATGGATGAAGCATCGTCACAAACTAGGGTTCTACTAGATTGATAAGATTCAAAGGTGCAAGAATGCATTATGTGTGTTTGATGTCCACCTCCTGTCTATAAAGAGCCAATAACACACAACAAGTAATCAACCTAAACTTAACTTGCGAAACAAATAGAACCAGGGAAGATTAGACTAAAGGATGATACATCATCGCAACATAGGCAGGTTCTACTAGATTGATAAGATTTAGACGCGCTGGAATGTAGTACGTGTGTTTGTTTTGCGCGTCACTACTATAAGTAGTCAACAACACACGACAAGCAATCACTTTAAACTCAACTGCCAAAACAAGTAGAACCATGGAAGATTAGACCACTGCATGATGCGTCATCACAACCTGAGTTCTACTACATTGATAAGATTTAAATGCGCTAGAATGTAGTAGGTGTGTTTGAATTGCACCTCCTGGCTATAAGGAGTCAACGACACAAAAGAAGCAACCACTCCAAACATAGCCTGTAAAACAAGTAGAACCATAGAAGATTAGGCTATTGGATGAGACGTCGTCATAAACTAGCGTTCTACTAGATTGACAATATTGAAAGACGATAGAATGCATTAGGTGTGTTTGATGTGCACCTTACAGCTATAAGGAGCCAATAAAACACAACAATAACCACCCCAAACTTAACTTGCAAAACAAGTTGAACCAAGGAAGACTACACCAATGGATGAAGCATCGTCACAAACTAGGGTTCTACTAGATTGATAAAATTCAAATGTGCTAGAATGCATTAGGTGTGTTTGATGTCCACCTCCTGTCTATAAGGAGCCAATAACACAAAACAAGTAATCAACCTAAACTTAATTTGCAAAACAAGTAAAACCAGGGAAGATTAGACCAAAGAATGATACTTCATCTCAACCCAATTAGGTTCTACTAGGTTGATAAGATTTAGATGCGCTAGAATGTAGTAGGTGTGTTTGAATTGCACCTCCTGGCTATAAGGAGTCAACGACACAAAAGAAGCAACCACTCCAAACATAGCCTGTAAAACAAGTAGAACCATAGAAGATTAGGCTATTGGATGAGACGTCGTCATAAACTAGCGTTCTACTAGATTGACAATATTGAAAGACGATAGAATGCATTAGGTGTGTTTGATGTGCACCTTACAGCTATAAGGAGCCAATAAAACACAACCAATAACCACCCCAAACATAACTTGCAAAACAAGTTGAACCAAGGAAGACTACACCAATGGATGAAGCATCGTCACAAACCAGGGTTCTACTAGATTGATAAAATTAAAATGTGCTAGAATGCATTAGGTGTGTTTGATGTCCACCTCCTGTCTATAAGGAGCCAATAACACAAAACAAGTAATCAACCTAAACTTAACTTGCAAAACAAGTAAAACCAGGGAAGATTAGACCAAAGAATGATACTTCATCTCAACCCAATTAGGTTCTACTATGTTGATAAGATTTAGATGCGCTAGAATGTAGTACGTGTGTTTGTTTTGCTCCTCACGGCTATAAAGAGTCAACCACACGCAAGAAACAACCACTCGAAACATACCTTTCAAAACAAATAGAAGCTGGGAAGATTAGACCAATAGATGATACGTCATCGTAACCTTGGTAGGGTCTACTAGGTTGATAAGATTTAGATGCGCTAGAATGTTGGACGTGTGTTTGGTTTATGCTTCACGGCTATAAGTAGTCAACAACACACAACAAGCAATCACTCCAAACTTAACTTGCAAAACAAGTAGAATCATGGAAGATTAGACTATTGGATGAGACGTTGTCAAAAATTAGGGTTCGACTAGATTGACAATTTTGAAAGACGCTAGAATGCATTAGGTGTGTTTGATGTGCACCTTACAGCTATAAGGAGCTAATAACACACAACTAATAACCATCCCAAACTTAACTTGCGAAACAAGTAGAACCAAGGAAGATTAGACCAACGGATGAAGCATCGTCACAAACTAGGGTTCTACTAGATTGATAAGATTCAAATGTGCTAGAATGCATTAGGTGTGTTTGATGTCCACCTTCTGTCTATAAGTTGCCAATAACACAAAACAAGTAATCAACCTAAACTTAACTAGCAAAAGAAGTAGAACCAGGGACGATTAGACCAAAGAATGATACGTCATCGCAACCTAGGTAGGTTCTACTAGGTTGATAAGATTTAGATGTACTAGAATGTAGTACGTGTGTTCGTTTTGCTCCTCACGGCTATAAGTAGTCAACAACAAATAACAAGCAATCAATTCGAACTTAACATGCAAAATAAGTAGAACTATGGAAGAATAGACGACCGGATAAGAGATCGTCATAAACTATGGTTCTTCTAGATTGACAATATTGAAAGAGCTAGAATGCATTATGTGTGTTTGATGTGCACCTTACAGCTATATGGAGCTAATAACACACAACTAATAACCACAGCAAACTTAACTTGCGAAACAAGTAGAACCAAGGAAGATTAGACCAATGGATAAAGCTTCGTCACAAACTAGGATTCTAGTAGATTGATAAGATTCAAAGGTGCTAGAATGTTTTAGGTGTGCTTGATATCCACCTCCTATTATAAGGAGCAAATAACAACACAACAAGTAATCAACCTATACTCAATTTGCGAACAAGGCGAACAAGTGAAGATTAGACCAAAGGATGATACGTAATCACAACCTAGGTTGCTTCTACTAGGTTGATAAGATTTAGAGGTGCTAGAATGTAGTACGTGTGTTTGTCTTGCGCCTCACGGCTAAAAGGAGTCAACAACACACAACAAATAATCACTCCAAACTTAACTCACAAAACAAGTAGAACTATAGAAGATAGACTACTGGATGAGAGGTCATCATTAACTATGGTTTACTAGATTGACAATATTGAAAGACGCTAGAATGCATTAGGTATTTTTGATATGCACCTTACAGCTACAAGGAGCCAATAACACACAACTAATAACCACAGCAAACTTAACTTGCGAAACACGTATAACCAAGAATGATTAGACCAATGGATGAATCTTCGTCACAAACTAGGGTTCAGTAGATTGATAAAATTCAAAGGTGCTAGAATGCATTAGGTGTGCTTGATGTCTACCTCCTGTTTATAAGGAGCAAATAACAACACAAGTAATCAACCTATACTCAACTTGCGAAATAAGGCGAACAAGTGAAGATTAGACCAAAGGATGATACGTCATCGCAACCTAGGTTACTTCTTCTAGGTTGATAAGATTTAGAGGCGCTAGAATGTAGTACGTGTGTTTGTTTTGCGCCTCACGGCTAAAACGAGTCAACAACACACAACAAGCAATCACTCCAAACTTAGCTTGCAAAACAAGTAGAACTATGGAAGAATAGACTGCTAGATGAGAGGTCATCATTAACTATGGTTTACTAGATTGACAATATTGAAAGACACTAGAATGTATTAGGTATTTTTTATATGCACCTTACAGCTACAAGGAGCCAATAACACACAACTAATAACCACAGCAAACTTAACTTGCGAAACAAGCAGAACCAAGGAGGATTAGACCAACGGATGAAGTTTCGTCACAAACTAGGGTTCTAGTAGAGTGATAAGATTCAAAGGTGCTAGAATGCATTAGGTGTGCTTGATATCCACCTCCTGTCTATAAGGAGCCAATAACACACAACAAGTAATCAACCTAAACTTAACTTGCGAAACAAGTCGAACAAGTGAAGATTATACCAAAGGATGATACGTCATCGCAACCTAGGTTGCTTCTACTAGGTTGATAAGATTTAGATGCGCTAGAATGTAGTACGTGTGTTTGTTTTGCTCCTCACGGCTATAAGGAGTCAACAGCACACAAGAAACAACCACTCGAAACATAACTTGCAAAACAAATAGAACCTAGGAAGATTAGACCAATGGATGATACGTGATCGCAACCTTGGTAGGTTATACTAGGTTGATAAGATTTAGATGCGCTAGAATGTGGGACATGTGTTTGTTTTGCGCTTCACGGCTATAAGTAGTCAACAACACACAACAAGCAATCACCCCAAACTTAACTTGCAAAACAAGAAGAACCATGGAAGATTAGCCTATTGGATGAGACGTCGTCATAAACTAAAGTTATACTAGATTGACAATTTTGAAAGATGCTACAATGCGTTAGGTGTGTTTGATGTGCACCTTACAGCTATAAGCAGCCAATAACACACAACTAATAACCACCCCAAACTTAACCTACGAAACAAGTAAAATCAAGGAAGATTAGACCAATGGATAAAGTATCGTCACAAACTAGGGTTCTACAAGATTGATAAGATTCAAAGGTGCTAGAAAGCATTAGGTGTGTTTCATATCCACGTCCTGTCTATAAGGAGCCAATAACACAAAACAAGTAATTAACCTAAACTTAACTTGCAAAACAAGTAGAACCAGGGAAGATTAGACCAAAGAATGATAAGCAATCGCAACCTAGGTGGGTTCTACTAGGATGATAAGATTTAGATGCGCTAGAATGTAGTACGTGTGTTTGTTTTGCACCTCACGGCTATAAGTAGTCTACAAAACACAACAAGTAATCACTTCAAACTTAACTTGCAAAGTAAGTAGAACTATGGAAGAATAGACCACTGGATGAGAGGTCGTTATAAACTATGGTTCTACTAGATTCGCAATATTGAAAGATGCTAGAATGGAATAGGTGTGATTGATGTGCACCTCACAGCTATAAGGAGCCAATAACACACAACTAATAACCACAGCAAACTTAACTTATGAAACAAATAAAACCAAGCAAGATTAGACCAGTGGATAAAGCATCGTCACAAACTAGGGTTCTACTAGATTGATAAGATTCAAAGGTGCTAGAATACATTAGGTGTGTTTGATTTCCAACTACTGTCTATATGGAGCCAATAACACACAACAAGTAATCAACCTAAACATAACTTGCGAAACAAGTCGAAGAACTGAAGATTGGGCCAAAGATTGATACGTCATCGCAACCTAGGTAGGTTCTACAAGGTTGATAAGATTTAGATGCGCTAGAACGTAGTACTTGTGTTTGTTTTGCGCCTCATGGCTATAGGGAGTCAATAACACACAAGAAACAACCACTCGAAACTTAACTTGCAAAACAAATAGAACCTGGGAAAATTAGACCAATGTATGATACGTCATCGCAACCTTGGTAGGTTCTACTAGGTTGATAAGATTTAGATACGCCAGAATGTAGGACATGTGTTTGTTTTGCGCTTCACGGCTATTAGTAGTCAACAACACACAACAAGCAATCATTCCAAACTTAACTTGCAAAACAAGTAGAACCATGGAAGATTAGACTATTGTATTAGACGTTGTCATAAACCAGGGTTCTACTAGATTGACAATTTTGAAAGATGATAGAATGCATTAGGTGTGTTTGATGTGCACCTTACAGCTATAAGGAGCCAATAACACAAAACTAATAACCACCCCAAACTTAACTTGCGAAACAAGTAGAACAAATGAATATTAGACCGATGGATGAATCATCGTCATAAACTAGGGTTCTACTAGATTGATAAGATTCAAAGGTGCTAGAATGCATTAGGTGTCTTTGATATCCACCCCCTGTCTATAAGAAGCCAATAACACACAACAACTAATCAACCTAAACTTAACTTGCGAAACAAATACAACTAGGGAAGATTAAACCAAAGAATAATACGTCATTGCAACCTACGTAGGTTCTACTAGGTTGATAAGATTTAGATGCGCTAGAACGTAGTACGTGTGATTGTTTTGCGCCTCACGGCTATAAGTAGTCAACAAATCACAACAAGCAATCACTCCAAACTTAACTTGCAAAACAAATAGAACCATGCAAGATTACCCTATTGGATGAGACGTCGTCATAAACCAGGGTTATACTAGATGACAATTTGGAAAGACGCTAGAATGCATTAGGTGTGTTTGATGTGCACCTTACAGCTATAAGGAGCCAATAACACACAACTAATAACCACCCCAAACTTAGCTTGCGACACAAGTAGAACCAAGGAAGATTAGACCAATGGATAAAGCATCGTCACAAACTAGGGTTCTACTAGATTGATAAGATTCAAAGGTGCTTGAATGCATTAGGTGTGTTTGATATCCACCTCCTATCTATAAGGAGCCAATGACACACAACACGTAATCAACCAAAACTTAACTTGCGAACCAAGTAGAACAAGGGAAGATTAGACCAAAGAATGATACGTCATCGCAACCTAGATAGGTTCTACTGGGTTGATAAGATTTAGATGCGCTAGAATGTAGTATGCGTGTTTGTTTTGCTTCTTATGGCTATCAGGAGTCAATAACACACAAGAAACAACCACTCGAAACATAACTTGCAAAACAAATAGAACCTGAGAAGATTAGACCAATGGATGATACATAATCGCAACCTTGGTAGGTTCTACTACGTTGATAAGATTTATATGCGCTAGAATGTAGGACGTGTGTTTGTTTTGCGCTTCACGGCTATAAGTAGTCAACAGCACACAACAAGCAATAACTTCAAAGTTAACTTGCAAAAGAAGTAGAACTATGGAAGAATTGACTACTGGATGAGAGGTCGTCATAAACTATGGTTTTACTAGATTGACAATATTGAAAGATGCTAGAATGCATTAGGTGTGTTTGATGTGCACCTTACAGCTATAGAGAGCCAATAACACACCACTAATAACTACAGCAAACTTAACTTGCGAAACAAGTACAACCAATGAAGATTAGACCAATGGATGAAGCAACGTCACAAAATAGTGTTCTAGTAGATTGTTAAGATTCAAAGGTGCTAGAATGCATTAGGTGTGCTTGATGTCCACCTCCTGTCTATAAAGAGCCAATAACACACAACAAGTAATCAACCTAAACTTAACTTGCGAAACAAGTCGAACATGTGAAGATTAGACTAAAGGATGATACGTCATCACAACCTAGGTTGCTTCTACTAGGTTGATAAAATTTAGATGCGCTAGAATGTAGCATGTGTGTTTGTTTTGCTCCTCACGGCTAAAAGGAGTCAACAACACACAAAAAGCAACCGCTCCAAACATAACTTGCGAAACAAATAGATCTTGGGAAGATTAGACCAATGGATGATACACCATCACAACCTTGGTATGTTCCACTAGGGTGATAAGATTTCGATACGCTAGAATGTAGTACGTGTGCTTGTATTGCGCCTCACGGCTATAAGTAGTCAACAAATCACAACAAGCAATCACTCCAAACTTAACTTGCAAAACAAGTAGAACCATGGAAGATTAGCCTATAGGATGAGATGTCGTCATAAACCAAGGTTCTACTAGATGACAATTTGGAATGATGCTAGAATGCATTAGGTGTGTTTGATGTGCCCTTTACAGCTATAAGGAGCCACTAACACAAAACTAATAACCACCCCAAACTTAACTAGCGACACAAGTAGAGCCAAGGAAGATTAGACCAATGGATAAAGTATCGTCACAAACTAGGGTTCTACTAGATTGATAAGATTCAAAGGTTCTACAATACATTAGGTGTGTTTGATGTCCAACTCCTGTCAATATGGAGCCAATAACACACAACAAGTAATCAACCTAAACTTAACTTGCGAAAGAAGTCGAAGAAGTGAAGATTGGGCCAAAGATTGATATGTCATCGCAGCCTAGGTAGGTTCTACAAGGTTGATAAGATTTAGATGCGCTAGAACGTAGTACTTGTGTTTGTTTTGCGCCTCACGGCTATAAGGAATCAATAACACACAAGAAACAACCACTCGAAACATAACTTGCAAAAGAAATAGAACCAGGGAAGATTAGACCAATGGATGATACGTCATCGCAATCTTGGTAGGTTCTACTAGGTTGATAAGATTTAGATGCCCTAGAATGTAGGACGTGTGTTTGTCTTGCGCTTCACGGCTATAAGTAGTCAACAACACACAACAAGTAATCACTCCAAAATTAACTTGCAAAACAAGTAGAACTACGTAAGATTAGACTACTGGATGAGACGTTATCATAAACTACGGTTCTACTAGATTGACAATTCTGAAAGACGCTAAAATGCATTAGGTGTGTTTGATGTGCACCTTACATCTATAAGGAGCCAATAACACACAACTAATAACCACCCCAAATTTAACTTGCGAAAGAAGTAGAACCAAGGAAGATTAGACCAATGGATGAAGCATCGTCACAAATTAGGGTTCTACAAGATTGATAAAATTCATAGGTGCTAGAATGCATTCGGTGTGTTTGATGTCCACCTCCTACCAATAAAGAGCCAATAACACACAAGTAACCAACCAAAACTTAACTTGTGAAACAAGTAGAACCAGGGAAGATTAGACTAATGGATAATGCGTCATCACAGCCTAGATTCCAATAGATTGATAAGATTTAAATGCGATACAATGCAGTAGGTCTGTTTGAATTGCACCTCGTGGCCATAAGGAGTCAACAACACACAAGAAACAACCACTCCAAACATAACCTGCAAAACAAATAGAACCTGGGAACATTACACCAGTGGATGATACATCATCGCAATCTTGGTCGATTCTACTAGGTTGATGAGATTTCGATGCGCTAGAATGTAGTACATGTGTTAGTTTTGCGCCTCACGGCTATAAGTAGTCAACAACACAAAACAAGCAATCACTCCAAACCTAACATGCAAAACAAGTACAACCATGAAAGAATAGACTATTGGATGAGACATCGTCATAAAATAGGGTTCTACTAGATTGACAATATTGAAAGACGCTAGAATGCATTAGGTGTGTTTGATGTGCACCTTACAGCTATAAGGAGCGAATAACATACAACTAATAACCACCCTAAACTTATCTTGTGAAACAAGTAGAACCATGGAAGATTAGACCAATGGATGAAGCATCGTCACAAACTCGGGTTCTACTAGACTGATAAGATTCAAAGGTGCTAGAATTGATTAGGTGTGTTTGATATTGACCTCCAGTCTATAAGCAGCCATTAACACACAAGTAATCAACCTAAACTTAACTTGCGAAACAAGTAGAACCAAGGAAGATTAGACCAAAGAATGATACGCCATCGCAACCTAGGTAGGTTCTACTAGGATGATAAGATTTAGATGCGCTAGAATGTAGCACGTGTGTTTCCTAAGTGCCTCACGGCTATAAGTAGTCAACACCACACAACAAGCAATAACTCCAAACTTAATTTGCAAAACAAGTAGAACTATGGAAGATTAGACGACTGGATGAGAGGTCATCATAAACTATGGTTCTACTAGATTGACAATATTGAAAGACGCTAGAATGCATTAGGTGTGTTTGATGTGCACCTTATAGCTATGAGGAGCCAGTAACACACAACTAATAACCACAGCAAACTTAACTTGCGAAACAAGTAGAACCAAGGAAGATTAGACCAATGGATGAAGCATCGTCACCAACTAGGGTTCTACTGGATTGATAAGATTCAAAGGCGCTAAAATGCATTAGGTGTGTTTGATGTGCACCTTACAGCTATAAGGAGCAAATAACACACAACTAATAACCACCCTAGACTTAATTTGCGAAAAAGGTAGAACCCAGGAAAATTAGACCAATGGATGAAGTATCGTCACAAACTAGGGTTCTACAAGATTGATAAGATTCAAAGGTTCTAGAATGCATTAGGTGTGTTTGATGTCCACCTCCTTCCTATCAGGAGCCAATAACACACAAGTAACCAACCCGAACTTAACTTGTGAAACAAGTAGAACCAGGGAAGATTAGACCAATGGATGATGCCTAATCACAGCCTAGATTCTAATAGATTGATAAGATTTAAATTCGCTACAATGCAGTAGGTTTGTTTGAATTATACCTCATGGCTATAGGGAGTCAACAACACACAAGAAGCAACCACTCTGAACATAACTTGCAAAACAAATAGAACCTGTGAACATTATACTACTGGATGATACGTCCTCGTAACCTTCGTCGGTTCTACTAGGTTGATGAGATTTCGATGCGCTAGAATGTAGTACGTGTGTTAGTTTTGCGCCTCACTGCGATAAGTAGTCAACAGCACACAATAAGCAATCAATCCAAACTTAACATGCAAAACAAGTAGAACCATGGAATAATAGACTATTAGATGAGACGTCGTCATAAAATAGGGTTATACTAGATTAATAATACTGAAAGACGCTAGAATGCATTAGGTGTGTTTGATGTGCACCTTACAGCTATAAGGAGCCAATAACACACAACTAATAACCACCCCAAACTTAACTTGCGAAACAAGTAGAACCAAGGAAGATAAGACCAATGGACGAAGCATCGTCACAAACTAGGGTTCTACTAGATTGATAAGATTCAAATGTGCTAGAATTGATTAGGTGAGTTTGATATCGGCCTCCTGTCTATAAGGAGCCAATTACACACAACAAATAATTAACCTAAACTTTACTTGCGAAACAAGTAAAACCAGGGAAGATAAGAGCAAAGAATGATACGTCATCGCAACCTACGTAGGTTCTACTGGGTTGATGAAATTTAGTTGCGCTAAAATGTCGTACGTGTGTTAGTTTTTCGCCTAACGGTTATAAGTAGTAAACAACACAAAACAAGCAATCACTCCAAACTTAACTTGCAAAGCAAGTGGAACCATAGAAGATTAGACTATTGGATGTGACGTCGTCATAAACTAGGGTTCTACTAAATTGACAATTTTGAAAGACACTAGAATGCATTAGGTGTGTTTGATGTGCACCTTACAGCTATAAGGAGCCAATAACACACAACTAATAACCACCCCAAAGTTAACTTGCGAAACAAGTAGAACAAAGGAAGATTAGACCAATGGATGAAGTATCGTCACAAACTAGCGTTCTACGAGATTGATAAGATTCTAAGGTGCTAGAATGCATTAGGTGTGTTTGATATCCACCTCTTGTCTATAAGGAGCCAATAACACACAATATGTAATCAACCTAAACTTAACTTGCGAAATAAGTAGAACCAGTGAAAATTAAACCAAAGGATGATACATCATCGCAACCTAGGTATGTTCTATAAGGTTGATATGATTTAGATGCGCTAGAATGTGGTACGTGTGTTTGTTTTGTGCCTCATGGCTATAAGTAGTCAACAACACACAATAAGCAATCACTCCAAACGTAACTTGCAAAACAAGTAAAACTATGGAAGATTAGACTACCGGATGAGTCGTCGTCATAAACTAGGGTTCTAAAAGATTGACAATATTGAAAGACGCTAGAATGCATTAGGTGTGTTTGATGTGCACCTTACGGCAAAAAGGAGCCAAGAGCACAAAACTAAAAACCACCCCAAAGTTAACTTGCGACACAAGTAGAACTGGGAAGATTAGACCAATGGATGATGTGTCATCACATCCTGGGTTCTACTAGATTGATAGGATTTAAATGCGCTAGAATGTAGTAGGTGCGTTTGAATTGCTCCCGATGGCTATAAAGAGTTAACGAGACACAAAAAGGAACCTCTCCAAACATAACTTGCAAAACAAATAGAACCTGGGAAGATTAGACCAACAGATAATACGTCATCGCAACCTTGGTTGGTACTACTAGGTTGATGAGATTTAGATGCGCTAAAATGTGGTATGTGTGTTAGTTTTTCGCCTGACGGTTATAAGTAGTAAACAACACAAAACAAGCAATCACTCCAAACTTAACGTGCAACACAAGTAGAACCATGGAAGATTAGACTACTGAATGAGACGTTATCATAAACTAGGGTTCTACTAGATTGACAATATCGAAAGACGCTAGAATGCATTAGGTGTGTTTGATGTGCACCTTATGGCTATAAGGAGACAATAACACAGAACTAATAACAACCCCAAACTTAACTTGCGAAACAAGTAGAACCAAGGAAGATTAGACCAATGGATGAAGAATGCTCACAAACTAGGGTTCTACTGGATTGATAAGATTCAAAGGCGCTAGGATGCATTAGGTGTGTTTGATGTGCACCTTACAGCAATAAGGAGCCAAAAACACACAACTAATAACCACCCCAAACTTAACTTGCGAAACAAGTAGAACCCAGGAAAATTAGACCAATGGATGAAGCATTGTCACAAACTATGGTTCTACAAGATTGATAAGATTCAAAGGTGCTAGAATGCATTAGGTGTGTTTGATGTCCTCCTCCTACCTATAAGGAGCCAATAACACACAAGTAACCAACCCAAACTTAACTTGTGAAACAAGTAGAACCAGGCAAGATTAGACCAATGGATGATGCATCATCACAGCCTAGATTCTAATAGATTGATAAGATTTCAATGCGCTACAATGCAATAGGTTTGTTTGAATTGCACCTCATGGTTATAAGGAGTCAACAACACACAAGAAGCAACCACTCCAAACATAACTTGCAAAACAAACAGAACCTAAGAACATTAGACTAGTGGATGATACATCATCGCAACCTTGGTCGATTCTACTAGGTTGATGAGATTTTGATTCGCTAGAATGTAGTACGTTTGTGAGTTTTGCGCCTCACGGCTATAAGTAGTCAACAACACACAACAAGCAATCACTCCAAACTTAACATGTAAAACAAATAGAACCATGCAAGGATAGACTATTGGATGAGACGTTGTCACAAAATATGGTTCTACTAGATTGATAATATTGAAAGACGTTAGAATGCATTAGGTGTGTTTGATGTGCACCTTACAACTATAAGGAGCCAATAACACACAACCAATAACCACCCCAAAGTTAACTTACGAAACAAGCAGAACTAAGGAAGATTAGACCAATGGATGAATTATCGTCACAAACGAGCGTTCTACGAGATTGATAAGATTCTAAGGTATTAGAATGCATTAGTTGTGTTTGATGTCCACCTCCTATCCATAAGGAGCCAATAACACACAATATGTAATCAACCTAAACTTAATTTGCGAAATAAGTAAAACCAGGGAAAATTAAAGCCAAGGATGATACATCATCGCTACCTAGGTGTGTTCTACAAGGTTGATAAGATTTAGATAAACTAGAATGTGGTACGTGTGTTTGTTTTGCGCCACATGGCTATAAATAGTCAACAACACACAACAAGCAATCACTCCAAACTTAACTTGCAAAACAAATATAACCATGCAAGATTACCCTATTGGATGAAACGTCGTCATAAACCAGGGTTATACTAGATGACAATTTGGAAAGACGCTAGAATGCATTAGGTGTGTTTGATGTGCACCTTACAGCTATAAGGAGCCAATAACACACAAGTAATAATCACCCCAAACTTAGGTTGCGAAACAAGTAGAACCAAGGAAATTTAGACCAATGGATGAAGTATCGTCACAAACGAGCGTTCTACGAGATTGATACGATTCTAAGGTACTAGAATGCATTAGGTGTGTTTGATGTCCACCTCCTGTCCATAAGGAGCCAATAACACACAATATGTAATCAAGTTAAACTTAACTTGCGAAATAAGCAGAACCAGGGAAGATTAAACCAAAGGATGATACATCATCGCAACCTAGGTGTGTTCTACAAGGTTGATAAAATTTAGATGCGCTAGAATGTGGTACGTGTGTTTGTTTTGCGCCACATGGCTATAAGTAGTCAACAACACACAACAAGCAATCACTCCAAACTTAACTTACAAAACAAATAGAACCATGCAAGATTACCCTATTGGATGAGACGTCGTCATAAACCAGGGTTATACTAGATGACAATTTGGAAAGACGCTAGAATGCATTAGGTGTGTTTGATGTGCACCTTACAGCTATAAGGAGCCAATAACACACAACTAATAACCACCCCAAACTTAGCTTGCGAAACAAGTAGAACCAAGGAAAATTAGACCAATGGATGAAGTATCGTCACAAACGAGCGTTCTACGAGATTGATAAGATTCTAAGGTACTAGAACGCATTAGGTGTGTTTGATGTCCACCTCCTATTCATAAGGAGCCAATAACACACAATATGTAATCAAATTAAACTTAACTTGCGAAATAAGAAGAAACAGGGAAGATTAAACCAAAGGATGATACATCATCGCAACCTAGGTGTGTTCTACAAGGTTGACAAGATTTAGATGCGTAGAATGTGATACGTGTGTTTGTTTTACGCCTCATGGCTATAAGTAGTCAACAACACACAATAAGCAATCACTCCAAACATAACTTGCAAAACACGTTGAACTATGGAAGATTAGACTACTGGATGAGTCGTCGTCATAAACTAAGGTTCTAAAAGATTGACAATATTGAAAGATGCTAGAATGCATTACGTGTGTTTGATATGCACCTTACAGCTATAAGAAGCCAATAACACACAACTAATAAGTACCCAAAGTTAACTTGCGAAACAAGTAGAACCAAGGAAAATTAGACCAATGGATGAAGTATCTTCACAAACTAGCGTTCTACGACATTGACAAGATTCTAAGGTGCTAGAATGCATTAGGTGTGTTTGATGTCCACCTCCTGTCCATAAGGAGCCAATAACACACAATATGTAATCAACCTAAACTTAACTTGCGAAATAAGTAGAACCAGGGAAGATTAAAGCCAAGGATGATACATCATCGCAACCTAGGTGTGTTCTACAAGGTTGATAAGATTTAGATGCGCTAGAATGTGGTACGTGTGTTTGTTTTGCGCCTCATGGCTATAAGTAGTCAACAACGCACAAGAAGAAATCACTCCAAACATAACTTGCAAAACAAGTAGAACTATGGAAGATTAGACTACTAGATGAGTCGTCGTCATAAACTAGGGTTATAAGAGATTGACAATATTGAAAGACGCTAGAATGCATTAGGTGTGTTTGATGTGCACCTTACGGCTATAAGGAGCCAAGAACACACAACTAATAACCACCCCAAAGTTAACTTGCGAAACAAGTAGAACTGGGAAGATTAGACCAATGGATGATGTGTCATCACATTCTGGGTTCTGCTAGATTGATAGGATTTAAATGCGTTAGAATGTAGTAGGTGTGTTTGAATTGTACCTCATGGCTATAAGAAGCTAAAAACACACAACTAATAACCACCCCAAACTTAACTTGCGAAACAAGTAGAACCCATGAAGATTAGACCAGTGGATGAAGCATCGTCACAAACTAGGGTTCTACAAGATTGATAAGATTCAATGGTGGTAGAATGCATTATGTGTGTTTGATGTCCACCTCCTACCTATAAGGAGCCAATAACACACAAGTAACCAACCATAACTTAACTTGTGAAACAAGTAGAACCAGGCAAGATTACACCAATGGATGATGCGGAATCACAGCCTAGATTCTAATAGATTGATAAGATTTAAATGCGCTACAATGCGATAGGTTTGTTTGAATTGCACCTCATGGTTATAAGGAGTCAACAACACGCAAGAAGCAAACACTTCAAACATAACTTGCAAAACAAACAGAACCTGGGAACATTAGGCTAGTGGATGATACATCATCGCAACCTTGGTCGATTCTACTAGGTTGATGAGATTTCAATTCGCTAGAATGTAGTACGTTTGTTAGTTTTGCGCCTCATGGCTATAAGTAGTCAACAACACAGAACAACCAATCACTCCAAACTTAACATGTAAAACAAGTAGAACCATAGAAGAATAGACTATTGGATGAGACGTCATCATAAAATAGGGTCTACTAGATTGATAATATTGAAAGACGGTAGAATGCATTAGGTGTGTTTGATGTGCACCTTACAGCTATAAGGAGCCAATAACACACAACCAATAACCACCCTAAAGTTAACTTGCGAAATAAGCAGAACCAATGAGAATTAGACCAATGGATGAAGTATCGTCACACAGTAGCGTTCTACGAGAATGATAAGATTCTAAGGTGCTAGAATGCATTAAGTGTGTTTAATGTCCACCTCCTGTCCATAAGGAGCCAATAACACACAATATGTAATCAACCTAAACTTAACTTGCGAAATAAGCAGAACCAGGGAAGATTAAACCAAAGGATGATACATCATCGCAACCTAGGTTTGTTCTACAAGGTTGATAAGATTTAGATGCGCTAGAATGTGGTACTCGTGTTTGTTTTGCGCCTCATGGCTATAAGTAGTCAACAACACGCAATAAGCAATCACCAGTAGAACTATTGAAGATTAGACTACTGGATGAGTCGTCGTCATAAACTAGGGTTCTAAGAGATTGACAATATTGAAAGATGCTAGAATGCATTAAGTGTGTTTGATGTGCACTTTATGGCCATAAGGAGCCAAAAACACACAACTAATAACCACACGAACGTTAGCTTGCGAAACAAGTGGAACAAGGGAAGATTAGACCAATGGATGATTTGTCATCACATCCTGGGTTCTAGTAGATTGATAGGATTTAAATGCGCTAGAATGTTGTAGGTATGTTTGAAATGTACCTCATGGCTATAAAGAGTCAACGAGACACAAAAAGCAGCCACTCCAAACATAACTTGCAAAACAAGTACAACTATGGAAGATTAGACTACTGGATGAGTCGTCGTCATAAACTAGGGTTCTAAGAGATTAACAATATTGAAAGACGCTAGAATGCGTTAGGTGTATTTGATGTGCACCTTAAGGCTATAAGGAGCCAAGAACACAGAACTAATAACCACCCCAAAGTTAACTTGCGAAACAAGTAGAACAGGGAAGATTAGACCAATGGATGATGTGTCATCACATCCTGGGTTCTACTAGATTGATAGGATTTAAATGCGCTAGAATGTGTTTGAATTGTACCTCATGGCTATAAAGAGTCAACGAGACACAAAAAGCAACCACTCCAAACATAACTTGCAAAACAAATATAACCTGGGAAGATTATACCAATGGATGATATGTCATCGTAACCTAGGTAAGTTCTTCAAGGTTGATTAGATTTAGATGCTTTACAATGTAGTACGTGTGTTAGTTTTGCGCCTCACGGCTATAAGTAGTCAACAACACACAACAAGCAATCACTCCAAACTTAACTTCCAAAACAAGTAGAACCATGGAAGATTAACCTATTGGATGAAGTATCGTCACAAACTAGGGTTCTACTAGATTGATAAGATTCAAAGGTGCTACAGTGCATTAGGTGTGTTTGATGTCTGCCTCCTGTCCATAAGGACATGTAACCAACCCAAACTTAACTTGCGAAACAAGCAGAACCCAGGAAGATTAGACCAATGGATGAAGCGTCGTCACAAACTAGGGTTCTACAAAATTGATAAGATTCAAAGGTGCTAGAATGAATTAGGTGTGTTTGATGTCCACCTCCTACCTATAAAGAGCCAATAACACACAAGTAACCAACCCAAACTTAACTTGGGAAACAGGTAGAACCAGGGAATATTAGACCAATGGGTGATGCGTCATCACAGCCTAGATTCTAATATATTGATAAGATTTAAATGCACTACAATGCAGTAGGTTTGTTTGAATTGCCCCTCATGCCTATAAGGAGTCAACAACACACAAGAAGTAACCACTCTAAACATAACTTGCAAAACAAATAGAACCTGGGAACATTAGCCCAGTGGATGATATGTGATCGCAACCTTGGTCGTTTCTACTAGGTTGATGAGATTTCGATGCGCTAGAATGTAGTACGTGTGTTAGTTTTGTGCCTCACCGCTATAAGTAGTCAACAACACACAACAAGCAATCACTTCAAACTTAACATGCGAAACAACTAGAACCAGGGAAGAATAGACTATTGGATGAGACGTCGTCATAAAATAGGGTTCTACTAGATTGATAATATTGAAAGACGCTAGAATCAATTAGGTGTGTTTGATGTGCACCATACAGCTATAAGGAGCCAATAACACACAACTAATAACCACAGCAAACTGAGCTTGCGAAACAAGTAGAACCAAGGAAGATTAGACCAATGGATGAAGCATCGTCGCAAACTAGGGTTCTACTAGATTGATAAGATTCAAAGGTGCTAGAATTGATTAGATGTTTTTGATATCGACCTCCGGTCTATAAGGAGCCAATAACACACAAGTAATCAACCTAAACTTAACTTGCGAAACAAGTAGAACCAGGGAAGATTAGACCAAAGAATGATACGTCAACGCAACCTACATAGGTTCTACTAGGTTGATGAGATTTAGATGCGCTAAAATGTGGTACGTGTGTTAGTTTTTCGCCTGACGGTTATAAGTTGTAAACAACACAAAACAAGCAATCACTCCAAACTTAACGTGTAACACAAGTAGAACCATGGAAGATTAGACTACTGAATGAGACGTCATCATAAACTAGGGTTCTACTAGATTGACAATATCGAAAGCCGCTAGAATGCATCAGGTGTGTTTGATGTGCACCTTACGGCTATAAGGAGACAATAACACAGAACTAATAACTGCCCCAAACTTAACTTGCGAAACAAGTAGAACCCAGGAAGATTAGACCAATGGTTGAAGCATCGTCGCAAACTAGGGTTCTACAAGATTGATAAGATTCAAAGGTTCTAGAATGCATTAGGTGTGTTTGATGTCCACCTCCTACCTATAAGGGAAGATTAGACCAATGGATGATGTGTCATCATATCTTGGGTTCTACTAGATTGATAGGATTTAAATGCGTTAGATTGTAGTAGGTGTGTTCGAATTTCACCTCATGGCTATAAAGAGTCAATGAGACACAAAAAGCAACCACTCCAAACATAACTTGCAAAACAAATAGAACCGGGGAAGATTACACCAATGGATGATATGTCATCGTAACCTAGGTAAGTTCTACAAGTTTGATTAGATTTAGATGCGTTACAACGTAGTACGTGTGTTAGTTTTGCTCGTCACGGCTATAAGTAGTCAACAACACACAACAAGCAATCAATCCAAACTTAACTTACAAAACAAGTAGAACCATGGAAGATTAGCCTATTGGATGAAGTATCGTCACAAACTAGGGCTCTACTAGATTGATACAATTCGAAGGTGCTACAATGCATTAGGTGTGCTTGATGTCCACCTCCTGTCCATAAGGAGCCAATAACACAAGTAACCAACTCAAACTTAACTTGCGAAACAAGTGAAACCAAGGAAGACTAGACCAATGGATGATACGTTATCACAATCTAGGTTCCAATAGATTGATAAAATTTTAAATGCGCTACAATGCAGTAGGTTTGTTTGAATTGCAACTCATGGCTATAAGGGGTCAACAACACACAAGAAGCAACCACTCCAAAAAAAACTTGCAAAACAAGTAGAACAAGTGAAGATTAGACCAATGGATGAAGCATCGTCACAATCTAGGGTTCTACGAGATTGATAAGGTTCAAATGTGCTAGATTGCATTAGGTGTGTTTGATGTCCACCTCCTGACTATAAGGGGCTAATAACACACAAGTAACCAACCCGAACTTAACTTGCAAAACAAGTAGAACCAGGGAAGATTAAACCAATGGATGATGTGTCATCACAACCTGAGTTCTACTTGATTGATAAGATTTAAATGAGCTAGAATATAGTAGGTGTGTTTGAATTGCACCTCATGGCTATAAGGAGTCAACGAGACACAAAAAGCAACCACTCCAAACATAACTTGCAAAACAAATAGAACCTGGGAAGATTAGACCAACAGATGATACGTCATCGCAACCTTGGTTGGTTCTACTAGGTTGATGAGATTTAGATGCGGTAGAATGTAGTACGTGTGTTAGTTTTGCGCCTCATTGCTATAAGCAGTCAACAACACACAACAAGCAATCACCCCAACTTAACGTGTAACATAAGTAGAACCACGGAAGACTAGACTATTGAATAAGACGTCATCATAAACTAGGGTTCTACTAGATTGAATATATCGAAAGACGCTAGAATGCATTAGGTGTGTTTGATGTGCACCTTACGGCTATTAGGAGACAATAACGCACAAGTAACCAACCCAAACTTTACTTGCGACGCAAATAGAACCAGGGTAGATTAGACGAATGGATGATGCGTCATCACAACCTAGGTTTTACTAGATTGATGAGATTTAAATGTGCTACAGTGCAGTAGGTTTGTTTGAATTGCACCTCATGGCTATAAGGGGTCAACAACACACAAGAAGCAACCACTCCAAACATAACTTGCAAAACAAAGAGAACCAGGGAAGATGAGACCAATGGATGAAGCATCGTCACAATCTAGGGTTATACGAGATTGATAAGATTCAAAGTGCTAGAATGCATTAGGTGTGTTTGATGTCCACCTCCTGCCTACAAGGAGCCAATAAGACAGAACAAGTAATCGAACTAAACTTAACTCTCGAAATAAGTAGAACCAGGGAAGATTAGATCAAAGGATGATACGTCATCGTAACCTAGGTAGGTTCTAATAGGTTGAAAAGATTTAGATGCTCTAGAATGAAGTACGTGTGTTTGCTTTGCGCCTCACGGCTATAAGTAGTCAACAATACAAAATAAGCAATCACTCCAAACTTGACTTGCAAAAGAAGTAGAACTATTGAAGATTAGACTACTGGATGAGGCGTCAACACAACCTAGGGTTCTACTAGATTGACAATATTGAAAGAAGCTAGAATGCACAAGCTGTGTTTGTTGTGCACCTTACGTCTATAACAAGCCAATAACACACAACTAATATCTACAGTAAACTTAACTTGCGAAACAAGTAGAACCAAGGAAGATTAGACCAATGGATGAATTATTGTCACAAACTAGGTTTCTACAAGATTGATAAGATTCAAAGGTGCTAGAATCCATTAGGTGTGTTTGATGTCCACCTCCTGTGTATAAGGAGCCAATAACACACAACAGGTAATCAACCTAAACTTAACTTCCGAAACAAGTAGAACAAGGGAAGATCAGACCAAAGGATGATACGCCATCGCAACCTAGGTTGGTTCTAATAGGTTGATAGGATTTAGATGCGCTCAAATGTAGCACGTGTGTTTGTTTTGCGCCTCACGGCTATAAGTAGTCAACAACACACAACAAACAATCACTCCAAAGTTAACTTGAAAAATAAGAAGACTATAGAAGATTAGACTACTGGATGAAACGCCGTCATAAACTAGGGTTCAATTAGATTGAAAACATTGAAAGACGCTAGAATGCATAAGGTTTGTTTGATGTGCACCTTATGGGTATAAGGAGGCAATATCACACAACTAATAACGATCCCAATCTTATCTTGCAAAACAAGTAGAACCAAGGAAAATTAGACCATTAGATGAAGCATCGTGACAAACTAGGGTTCTATTAGATTGATAAGATTCAAAAATGCTAGAATGCATTAGGTGTGTTTGATGTCCCCCTCTTGTCTATAAGGAGCCAATAAGACACAACAAGTAATCAACCTAAACTTAACTTTCGAAACAAGTAGAACCAGGGAAGATTAGACCAAAGGATGATACGTCATCGTAACCTAGGTAGGTTCTAATAGGTTGAAAAGATTTAGATGCTGTAGAATGAAGTACATACGTTTGCTCTGCGCCTCACGGCTATAAGTAGTCAACAACACATAATAAGCAATCATTCCAAACTTGACTTACAAAGGAAGTAGAACTATGGAAGATTAGACTACTGGATGAGACGTCAACACAAACTAGGGTTCTACTAGATTGACAATATTGAAAGATGCTAGAATGCACAAGCTGTGTTTGTTGTGCACCTTATGTCTATAACAAGCAATAACACAAAACTAATATCTACAGTAAACTTAACTTGCGAAACAAGTAGAACCAAGGAAGATTAGACCAGTGGATGAAGCATCGTCACAAATTAGGTTTCTACAAGATTGATAAGATTCAAAGGTGCTAGAATCCATTAGGTGTGTTTGATGTCCACCTCCTGTGTATAAGGAGCCAATAACACACAATAGGTAACCAACCTAAACTTAACTTGCGAAACAAGTAGAACAAGGGAAGATCAGACCAAAGGATGATACGCCATCGCAACCTAGGTTGGTTCTAATAGGTTGATAGGATTTAGATGCGCTCAAATGTAGCACGTGTGTTTGTTTTGCGCCTCACGGCTATAAGTAGTCAACAACACACAACAAACAATCACTCCAAATTTAACTTGAAAAATAAAAAGACTATGGAAGATTAGACTACTGGATGAAACGCCGTCATAAACTAGGGTTCTATTAGATTGAAAACATTGAAAGACGCTAGAATGCATAAGGTTTGTTTGATGTGCACCTTATGGGTATAAGGAGGCAATATCACACAACTAATAACGATCCCAATCTTATCTTACGAAACAAGTAGAACCAAGGAAAATTAGACCATTAGATGAAGCATCGTGACAAACTAGGGTTCTACTAGATTGATAAGATTCAAAAATGCTAGAATGTATTAGGTGTGTTTGATGTCCCCTTCTTGTCTATAACGAGCCAATAAGACACAACAAGTAATCAACCTAAACTTAACTTTCGAAACAAGTAGAACCAGGGAAGATTAGACCAAAGGATGATACGTCATCGTAACCTATGTAGGTTCTAATAGGTTGAAAAGATTTAGATGCTCTAGAATGAAGTACGTGTGTTTGCTTTCCGCCTCACGGCTATAAGTAGTCAACAACACATAATAAGCAATCACTCCAAACTTGACTTGCAAAAGAAGTAGAACTATGGAAGATTAGACTACTGGATGAGACGTCAACACAAACTAGGGTTCTACTAGATTGACAATATTGAAAGACACTAGAATGCATAAGCTGTGTTTGTTGTGCACCTTACGTCTATAACAAGCCAATAACACACAACTAATATCTACAGTAAACTTAACTTGCGAAACAAGTAGAACCAAGGAAGATTAGACCAACGGATGAAGCATCGTCACAAACTAGGTTTCTACTAGATTGATAAGATTCAAATGTGCTAGAATGCAATAGGGGTGTTTGATGTCCACCTCCTGTCCGTAAGAACCCAATAACACACAACAAGTAATCAACCTAAACTTAACTTGCGTAACGAGTCGAACAAGGGAAGATTAGACCAAAGGACGATATGTTATCGCAACCTAGGATGGTTCTACTAGGTTGATAAGATTTAGATGCACTAGAATGTAGTGCGTGTGTCTGTTTGTCGCCTAATGGCTATGAGGAGTCAACAACACACAAGAAGCAACCACTCCAAACAGAACCTGCAAAACAAATAGAACCTGAGAAGATTAGACCAATGGATGATAAGTCATCGTAACCTAGGTAAGTTCTACTAGGATGATGAAATTTAGATGCGCTAGAATGTAGTACGTATGTTAGTTTTGCGCCTCACGGCTATAAGTAGTCAACAACACACAACAAGCAATCACTCCGAACTTAACTTGCAAAACAAGTCGAATCATGGAAAATTAGACTGTAGGATGAGAAGTCGTCATAAACTAGGGTTCTACTAGATTGACAATTTTGGAAGACGCTAGTATGCATTAGGTTTGTTTGATGTGCACCTTACAGCTATAAGGAGCCAATGACACACAACTGATAACCACCCTAAACCTAACTTGCGAAACAGTAGAACCAAGGAAGATTAGACCCATGCATGAAGCATCGTCACAAACTAGGGTTCTACTAGATTGATAAGATTGAAAGGTGCTAGAATGCATTAGGTGTGTTTGATGTCCACCTTCTATCAATATGGAGCCAATAATACACAACAAGTAATCAATCTAAACTTAACTCTCGAAACAAGTAGAACCAGGGAAGATTAGACCAAAGGATGATACATGATGGCAACCTAGGTAGGTTCTACTAGGTTGATAAGATTTAGATATGCTAGAATATAGAACGTGTGTTTGTTTTGCGCCTAACGGCTATAAGTAGTCAACAACACACAAGAAGCAATCACTCTAAACTTAACTTGCAAAACAAGTAGAACCATGGAAGATTAGACTATTGGATGAGACGTCATCATAAACTAGGGTTCCACTAGATTGACAATTTTGAAAGACGCTAGAATGCATTAGGTGTGTTTCATGTGCACCTTATGGGTATAAGGAGCCAATAACACACAACTAATAACCACCCCAAACTGAACTTGTGAAACATGTAGAACCAAGGAAGATTAGACCAATGGATGAAGTATCGTCACAAACTAGGGTTCTACTAGATTGATAACATTCAAAGGTGCTAGAATGCATTAGGTGTCTTTGATGTCCAACACCTTTCTATAAGGAGCCAATAACACACAAGAAGTAATCAGCCTAAACTTAAATTGCGAAACATGTAGAACAAGGGAAGATTAGACCAAAGGACGAGACGTCATCGCAACCCAGGTAGGTCCTACTAGATTGATAAGACTAAGATGCGCTAGAATGTACTACGTGTGTTTGTTTTGCGCCTCACGGTTATAAGTAGTCAACAACACACAAGAAGCAATCACTCCAAACTTAACATGCAAAACAAGTAGAACCAGGGAAGATTATACTATTGGATGAGACGTCATCATAAACTTGGGTTCGAAGGGATTGGCAATATTGAAAGACGCTAGAATTCATTAGGTGTGTTTGATTCGCAACTTACGGTTATAAGGAGTGGAAAACAGACAACTATTAACCACTCCAAACTTAACTTACGAAACAAGCTAAACCAAGGAAGATTAGACCAATGGATGAAGTGTTGTCACAAACTAGGGTTCTACGAGATTGATAAGATTCAAAGGTGCTAGAATGCATTAGGTGTGTTTGATGTCCACCTCCTGCCTATAAGGAGCCAATAAGACAGAACAAGTAATCAACCTAAACTTAACTCTCGAAACAAGTAGAACCGGGGAAGATTAGACCAAAAGATGATACGTCATCGTAACCTAGGTAGGTTCTAATAGGTTGAAAAGATTTAGATGCTTTAGAATGAAGTACGTGTGTTTGTTTTGCGCCTCACGGCTATTAGTAGTCAACAACACACAATAAGCAATCACTCCAAACTTAGCTTGCATAACAAGTAGAACTATGGAAGATTAGACTACTGGATGAGACGTCATCACAAACTAGGGTTCTACTGGATTGACAATATTGAAATACGCTAGAATGCATTTGGTGTGTTTGTTGTGCACCTTACGTCTATAACAAGCCAATAAGAGACAACAAATATCCACAGCAAACTTAACTTGCGAAACAAGTAGAACCAAGGAAGATTAGACCAGTGGATGAAGCATCGTCACAAATTAGGTTTCTACAAGATTGATAAGATTCAAAGGTGCTAGAATCCTTTAGGTGTGTTTGTTGTGCACCTCCTGTTTATAAGGAGCCGATAACACACAACAAGTAATCAACCTAAACTTAACTTGCGAAACAAGTAGAACAAGGGATGATTAGACCAAAGGATGATACGTCTTCGCAACCTAGGTAGGTTCTACTAGGTTGATAAGATTTAGATGCGCTGGAATTTAGTACGTGTGTTTATTTTTCGCCTCACGGCTATAAGGAGTAAACAACACACAACAAGCAATCACTCCAAACTTAACTTGCAAAACAAGTAGAGCTATGGAAGATTAGACTACTGGATGACACGTCATCATAAACTAGGGTTCTACTAGATTGACAATATTGAAAGACAGTAGAATGCATTATGTGTGTTTGTTGTGCACCTTACGTCTATAACGAGCTAATAACACACAACTAATAACGACAGCAAACTTAACTTGCGAAACAAGTAGAACCAAGGAAGATTAGACCAATGGATAAAGCATCGTCACAAACTAGGTTTCTACTAGATTGATAAGATTCAAAGATGCTAGAATGCATTAGGGGTGTTTTATGTCCACCTCCTGTCCATAAGGACCCAATAACACACAACAAGTAATCAACCTAAACTTAACTTGCGTAACGAGTCGAACAACGGAAAATTAGACCAAAGGATGATACGTCATCGCAACCTAGGTTGGTTCTACTAGGTTAATAAGATTTAGATGCGCTAGAATGTAGTGCATGTGTTTGTTTTACGTCTCACGGCTATAAGGAGTCAACAAGACACAAGGAGCAACCACTCCAAACAGAACCTGCAAAACAAATAAAACCTGGGAAGATTAGACCAATGGATGATACGTCATCGTAATCTAGCTAGGTTCTACTAGGATGATGAGATTTAGATGCTCTAGAATGTAGTACATGTGTTAGTTTTTTGCCTCACGGCTATAAGTAGTCAACAACACACAACAAGCAATCACTCCAAACTTAACTTGCAAAACAAGTCGAATCATGGAAAATTAGACTGTTGGATGAGACGCCGTGATAAACTGGGGTTCTATTAGATTGACAATTTTGAAAGACGCTAGTATCCATTAGGTGTGTTTGATGTGCACCATATAGCCATAAGGAGCCAACAACACATAACTGATAACCACCCCAAGCCTAACTTGCAAAACAGTAGAACAAAGAAAGATTAGACCAATGCATGAAGCATCGTCACAAACTTGGGTTCCACTAAATTGATAAGATTCAAAGGTGCTAGAATGCATTAGGTGTGTTTGATGTCTACCTCCTGTCTATAAGGAGCCAATAATACACAACAAGTAATCAATCTAAAGTTTACTCTCGAAACAAGTAGAACCAGGGAAGATTAGACCAAAGGATCATACGTGATCGCAACCTAGGTAGGTTCTACTAGGTTGATAAGATTTAGATGCGCTAGAATGTAGTACGTGTGTTAGTTTTGCGCCTTATTGATTATAAATAGTCAACAACATACAACAAGTAATCCCTCCAAACCTAACCTGCAAAACAAGTAGAACTATGGAAGATTAGACTACTGGATAAGACGTCATCATAAACTAGGGTTCTACTAGGTTGACAATATTGAAAGACGCTAGAATGCATTAGGTGTGTTTGATTTGCACCTTACAGGTATAAGGAGACAATAACACACAACTGATAACGACCCCAATCTTAACTTGCGAAACAAGTAGAAACAGGGAAAATTAGACCAATGGATGAAGTATCGCAACAAATTAGAGTTCTGCTAGATTGATATGATTCAAAGGTGCTAGAATGCATTAGGTGTGTTTGATGTCCACCTCCTGTTTATAAGGAACCAATAAGACACAACAAGTAATCAACCTAAACTTAACTTTCGAAACAAGTAGAACCAGGGAAGATGAGACCAAAGGATGATACGTCATCACAACCTAGGTAGGTTCTACTACGTTGATAGTATTTAGATGCGCTAGAATGTAGAACGTGTGTTGGTTTTGCACCTCACGACTGTAAGTAGTCAACAACAAGCAACAAACAATCACTCCAAACTTAACTTGCAAAACAAATAGAACCATGGAAGATTAGACTACTGGATGAGACATCATCATAAACTAGGGTTCCACTAGATTGACAATTTTGAATGATGCTGGAATGCATTAGGTGTGTTTCATATGCACCTTACGGGTATAAGGAGCCAATAACACACAACTAATAACCACCCGAAACTGAACTTGCGAAACATGTAAAACCATTGAGGATTAGACCAATGGATGAAGCATCGTCACAAACTAGGGTACTTCTAGATTGATAAGATTCAAAGGTGCTAGAATGCATTAGGTGTCTTTGATGTCCACCTCATTTCAATAAGGAGCCAATAACACACAACAACTAATCAGCCTAAACTTAACTTGCCAAACGTGTAGAACAAGGGAAGATTAGACCAAAGAATGAGACGTCATCGCAACGTAGGTAGGTCCTACTAGATTGATAAGACTAACATGCGAAAGAATGTACTACGTGTGTTTGTTTTGCGCCTCACGGCTATAAGTAGTCAACAACACAAAAGAAGCAGTCACTCCAAAGTTAACATGCAAAACAAGTAGAACCAGGAAAGATTAGACTATTGGATGAGACGTCATCATAAACTAAGGTTTGAAGAGATTGACAATATTGAAAGACGTTAGAATTCATTAGGTGTGTTTGATGCACAACTTACGGATATAAGAACGAAAAACACACAACTAATAACCATCCCAAACTTCACTTACGAAACAAATTGAACCAAAGAAGATTAGACCAATGGATGAAGCATCGTCACAAACTAGGGTTCTACAAGATTGATTAGATTCAAAGGTGCTAGAATGCATTAGGTGTGTTTGATGCTTACCTCCTGCCCATAAAGAGCCAATAAGACAGAACATGTAATCAACCTAAACTTAATTCTCGAAACAAGTAGAACCCGGGATGATTAGACCAAATGATGATACATCATCGTAACCTAGGTAGGTTCTAATAGGTTGAAAAGATTTAGATGCTCTAGAATGAAGTACGTGTGCTTGTTTTGCGCCTCACGGCTATAAGTAGTCAACAACAAACAACAAGCAATCCCTCCAAACTTAAGTTGCAAAACAAGTAGAACTATGGAAGATTATACTACTGGATGAGACGTAATCACAAACTAGGGTTCTACTGGATTGACAATATTCAAATACGCTAGAATGCATTAGGTGTGTTTGTTGTGCACCTTACGTCAACAACAAGCCAATAACACACAACTAATATCCACAGATAACTTAACTTGTGAAACAAGTAGAACAAAGGAAGATTAGACCAATGGATGAAGCATCGTCACAAATTAGGTTTCTACAAGATTGATAAGATTCAAAGGTGCTAGAATCCATTAGGTGTGTTTGATATCCACCTCTTGTCTATCAGGAGCCGATAACACACAACAAGTAATGAACCGAAACTTAACTTGCGAAACAAGTAGAACACTGGAAGATTAGACCAAAGGATGATACGCCATCGCAACCTAGGTTGGTTCTAATAGGTTCATAAGATTTAGATGCCCTCGAATGTAGTATGTGTGCATGTTTTGCGCCTCACGACTATAAGTAGTCAACAACACGGAACAAACAATCTCTCCAAAGTTAACTTGAAAAACCAGAAAAACTATGGAAGATTAGACTACTGGATGAAACGTCGTCACGAACTAGGGTTCTACTAGATTGACAATATTGAAAGACGCTAGAATGCATTAGTTGTGTTTGCTGTGCACCATACGTCTATAACGAGCTAATAACCATAGCAAACTTAACTTGCAAAACAAGTTGAACAGAGCAAAATCAGATCAATGGATAAAGCATCGTCATAAAGTAGGTTTCTACTAGATTGATAATATTCAAAGGCGCTAGAATGCATTAGGTGTGTTTGATGTCCACCTCCTGTCCATAAGTAGCCAATAACACACAACATGTAATCAACGTAAACTTAACTTGCGAAACAAGCAGAACAAGGGAAAATTAGACTACTGGATGAGAGGTCGTCATAAACTATAGTTCTACTAGATTGACAATATTGAAAGACGCTGGAATGCATTAGGTGTTTGATGTGCACCTTACCAGTATAAGGAGACAATATCACACAACTAATAACGACCCCAATCTTAACTTGCGAAATAAGTAGAACCAAGGAAAATTAGACCAATGGATGAAGCATCGTCACAAACTAGGTTTCTACAAGATTGATAAGATTTAAAGGTGCTAGAATCCATTAGGTGTGTTTGATGTCCACCTCCTGTCTATAAAGAGCCGATAACACACAACAAGTAATCAAACTAAACATAACTTGCGAAACAAGTAGAACAAGGGATTATTAAACCAAAAGATGATACGTCATCGCAACTTAGGTAGGTTTTACTAGGTTGATAAGATTTAGATGCGCTAGAATGAAGTACGTGTGTTTGTTTTTCGCGTCACGGCTATAAGGAGTCAACAACACACAACAAGCAATCACTCCAAACTTAACTTGCAAAATAAGCAAAGGTATGGAAGATTAGACTACTGGATGGCACGTTATCATAAACTGGGTTTCTACTAGATTGACAATATTGAAAGATGGTAGAATGCATTAGGTGTGTTTGTTGTGCACCTTACGTCTATAACGAGCTAATAACACACATCTAATAACCACAACAAACTTAACTTGCGAAACAAGTAGAACCGAGGAAGATTAGACCAATGGATAAAGTATCGTCACAAATTAGGTTTCTACTAGATTGATAAGATTCAAAGATGCTAGAATGCATTTGAGGTGTTTTATGTCCACCTCTTGTCCATAAGGACCCAATAACACACAACAAGTAATCATCCTAAAGTTAACTTTCGTAACGAGTCGAAAAAGGGAAGATTAGACCAAAGGATGATACGTCATCGCAACCTAGGTTGGTTCTACTAGGTTGATAAGATTTAGATGCGCTAGAATGTGGTGCGTGTGTCTGTTTGTCGCCTAACGGCTATAAGGAGTCAACAACACACAAGAAGCAACCACTCCAAACAGAACCATCAAAACAAATAGAACCTAGGAAGATTAGACCAATGGATGATACGTCATCGTAACCTAGGTAAGTTCTACTAGGATGATGAGATTTAGATGCGCTAGAATGTAGTACGTTTGTTAGTTTTGCACCTCACGGCTATAAGTAGTCAACAACACATAACAAGCAATCACTCCAAACTTAACTTGCAAAACAAGTCGAATCATGGAAGATTAGACTGTTGGATGAGACATCGTCATAAACTAGGGTTCTACTAGATTAACAATTTTGAAAGACGCTAGTATGCATTAGGTGTGTTTGATGTGCACCTTAAAGCTATATGGAACCAATAACACACAACTGATAACCACCCCAAACCTAACTTGCGAAACAGTAGAACTAAGGAAGATTAGACCAATGAATGACGTATCGTCAAAACTTAAGGTTCTACTAGATTGACAATTTTGGAAGACGCTAGTTTGCATTAGGTGTGTTTGATGTGCACCGTGCAGCTACAAGGAGCCAATAACACACAACTGATAACCACCCCAAACCTAACTTGCGAAACAGTAGAACTAAGGAAGATTAGACCAATGAATGACGTATCGTCAAAACTTAAGGTTCTACTAGATTGACAATTTTGGAAGACGCTAGTATGCATTAGTTGTGTTTGATGTGCACCTTGCAGCTACAAGGAGCCAATAACACACAACAGATACCCCAAACCTAACTTGCGAAACAGTGAAACTAAGGAAGATTAGACCAATGCATGAAGCATCGTCACAAACTAGGGTTCTACTAGATTGATAAGATTCAAAGTTCCTAGAATGCATTAGGTGTCTTTGATGTCCACCTCCTGTCTATAAGGAGCCAATATTACACAACAAGTAATGAACCTAAACTTAACTCTCAAAACAAGTATAACAAGGGAAGATTAGACCAAAGGATGATACGTGATCACAACCGAGGTAGGCTCTACTACGTGGATAAGATTTAGATGCGCTAGAATGTAGTACGTGTGTTAGTTTTGCGCCTCCTTGCTTATAAGTAGTCAACAACACACAACAACTAATCCCTCTAAACCTTACCTGCAAAACAAGTAGAACTATGGAATATTAGACTACTCGATGAGACGTCATCATAAACTAGGGTTCTACTTGGTTGACAATATTGAAAGACGCTAGAATTCATTAGGTGTGTTTGATTTGCAACTTACGGGTATAAGGAGACAATAACACACAACTGATAACGACCCCAATCTTAACTTGTAAAACAAGTAGAACCAAGGAAAATTAGACCAACGGATGAAGTATCGCAACAAACTAGGGTTCTACTAGATCGGTATGATTCAAAGGTGCTAGAATGCATTAGGTGTGTTTGATGTTCACCTCCTGTCTATAAGGAGCCAATAATACACAACAAGTAATCAACCTAAACTTAACTTTCGAAACAAGTAGAACCAGGGAAGATTAGACCAAAGGATGATACGTGATCGCAACCTAGGTTGGTTCTACTAGGTTGATAAGATTTAGATGCGCTAGAATGTAGTACGTGTGTTAGTTTTGCGCCTCATTGCTTATAAGTAGTCAACAACAGACAACAAGTAATCCCTCCAAACCTAACCTGCAAAACAAGTAGAGCTATAGAAGATTAGACTACTGGATAAGACGTCATGAAAAACTAGGGTTCTTCTCGGTTGACAATATTGAAAGACGCTAGATTGCATTAGGTGTGTCTGATTTGCACCTTACGGGTATAAGGAGACAATAACACACAACTGATAACGACCCCAATCTTAACTTGCGAAACAAGTAGAACCAAGGAAAATTAGACCAATGGATGAACTATCGCAACAAACCAGGGTTCTGCTTGATTGATATGATTCAAAGGTGCTAGAATGCATTAGGTGTGTTTGATGTCCACGTCTTGTTTATAAGGAACCAATAAGACACAACAAGTAATCAACATAAACTTAACTTTCGAAACAAGCAGAACCAGGGAAGATGAGACCAAAGGATGATACGTCATCGCAACCTAGGTAGGTTCTACTATGTTGATAAGATTTAGATGTGCTAGAATGTAGAACGTGTGTTTGTTTTGCGCCTCACGGCTATAAGTAGTCAACAACACACAAGAAGCAATCACTCCAAACTTAACTTGCAAAACAAGTAGAACCATGGAAGATTAGACTATTGGATGAGACGTCATCATAAACTAGGGTTCCACTAGATTGACAATTTTGAAAGACGCTAGAATGCATTAGGTGTGTTTCATGTGCACCTTATGGGTATAAGGAGCCAATAACACACAACTAATAACCACCCCAAACTGAACTTGTGAAACATGTAGAACCAAGGAAGATTAGACCAATGGATGAAGTATCGTCACAAACTAGGGTTCTACTAGATTGATAACATTCAAAGGTGCTAGAATGCATTAGGTGTCTTTGATGTCCACCACCTTTCTATAAGGAGCCAATAACACACAACAAGTAATCAGCCTAAACTTAAATTGCGAAACATGTAGAACAAGGGAAGATTAAACCAAAGGACGATACGTCATCGCAACCCAGGTAGGTCCTACTAGATTGATAAGACTAAGATGCGCTAGAATGTACTACGTGTGTTTGTTTTGCGCCTCACGGTTATAAGTAGTCAACAACACACAAGAAGCAATCACTCCAAACTTAACATGCAAAACAAGTAGAAGCAGGGAAGATTAGACTATTGGATTAGACGTCATCATAAACTTGGGTTCGAAGAGATTGACAATATGGAAAGACACTAGAATTCATTAGGTGTGTTTGATGCGCAACTTACGGTTATAAGGAGCGGAAAACAGACAACTATTAACCACTCCAAACTTAACTTACAAAACAAGCTGAACCAAGGAAGTTTAGACCAATGGATCAAGTGTTGTCACAAAGTAGGGTTCTACGAGATTGATAAGATTCAAAGGTGGTAGAATGCATTAGGTGTGTTTGATGTCCACCTCCTGACTATAAGGAGCCAATAAGACAGAACAAGTAATCAACCTAAACTTAACTCTCGAAACAAGTAGAACCGGGGAAGATTAGACCAAAAGATGATACGTCATCGTAACCTAGGTAGGTTCTAATAGGTTGAAAAGATTTAGATGCTTTAGAATGAAGTGCGTGTGTTTGTTTTGCGCCTCACGGCTATTAGTAGTCAACAACACACAATAAGCATTCACTCCAAACTTAGCTTGCATAACAAGTAGAACTATGGAAGATTAGACTACTGGATGAGACGTCATCACAAACTAGGGTTCTACTGGATTGACAATATTGAAATACGCTAGAATGCATTTGGTGTGTTTGTTGTGCACCTTACGTCTATAACAAGCCAATAAGAGACAACAAATATCCACAGCAAACTTAACTTGCGAAACAAGTAGAACCAAGGAAGATTAGACCAGTGGATGAAGCATCGTCACAAATTAGGTTTCTACAAGATTGATAAGATTCAAAGGTGCTAGAATCCATTAGGTGTGTTTGATGTCCACCTCCTGTCTATAAGGAGCCGATAACACACAACAAGTAATTAACCTAAACTTAACTTCCGAAACAAGTAGAACAAGGGAAGATCAGACCAAAGGATGATACGCTATCGCAATGTAGGTTGGT